>CABFVX010000086.1:185524-303139 GCA_902151425.1 Timema shepardi | reverse complement strand
CCCCCCCCCCCCCCTTCAGAATAGCTCAAAGCTGTAGACAAATCCTTAAAATAAAACATCGTCCTAGCGTTCCTGTTTCAATTGCATCAGGCCTATACATTTTGGTTAACACTGACCTTGACCGGTTCTAGTGACCTGAATCCAGGCCACAATCTTAAGGATATACCTCCGGAGCGATTGGCGTCTCCTATTGGCCAATTGTGACCTTACGAACTTTGGCACGATTTAAGCCGATATTCACATGTTTCCCCCCCCCATCTCTTTGAGGGCAATGCGTGCTCGCATTGACAGCTGACATTGCAACTGGTGACCTAGTTAATATAGTGGGCTGGCCTAGTGATGTAGGTCATGTCAGCCGCGCATTGAGTGAACCGCATCGCATGGTTCATCAAATTCTGATGGGTGTTTTCTTGCTGCTAGATGGGACGGCATCGGTGATATCCTGTTTCACTGTAGCGTCATAATATAAATGGACCGTTTCTATCATGGCAGGGCTGCCATAATACATAACTTAAGGGTGTAAATGACGATCTGGGTTCTTGGTAACGGCTGTTATGTTTCACAACATTTCTTCAATTTGTTGACGGAATTATGTAATATTCGAATATTCCCTTGAAAACTATAGGAGTGCAATATTCAAAAACAAACTTAGTTTAGAATGTCATATATACAGTAGTGTTTACTGCAAGGGTTGGGAATAAACATGTTAAACCCGTCGGATTTCATTGTTGTTTTTAACGTGGTACTGTGTGCACTGCTTCTTACTACCCGTCAAAGAAATCTGCATATTAAGACTAATGGGATAGGGATGAGGAAGTTAGAGCTTAGAGAAAATGTAATTGCACTTGCGTGAAGAGAGAGAGGGACATCATTTAGGTGAAAATACCCTCAGTACATCCGACCAGGATTCGAACCCTGCCTTCCCTGTTTCAGGCAATACAGTTTATTGTGAGAGTGAGGCCTCAAGAGTAGACTATTAGACCACCAAATGGGTGCTATTTGATACTACTCTTTATTTTAACCTAAGGAACTGTTTAAATTCAAATGTATAAACCCATATTTAATCTAGTAATAATTGATATTATTTATGAAACCAAACTCTATAATTTTACGGGCAAAATTTACATTTAAATTGAGGTTTAAAATCTATAAATTGGTAAATAACAACATATATTATTTGTATTCTTGTTAAACTTGGAAACTACACAAAAAAAAATCAGCTTTATGTCATATTAGTTTTCACTTATCTACACATACAATAACATTATAATTGTGTCTATACATTCGATTGTTTGTTGCTAGTAAACTCAAAAATATTTAGCGAATCGAGACGGGACTTTTTTCTTTTGTACTCCTTATTTTTCCGGGGAGCAGAGTGACCTACATACAATCACTGTTAATCGCCACAATTCCTCCACATAAGAGAGATAAATTTGATACTAGGAATGTAAAAATTAAAACAACCGCTTTTGATTTTCATTGAAACAATGCCTCCGCGTAAGTGAGCAAATCTTAATGAAATGAATGCAAAAATTTAAACAATATATTTTATTTCTTACTAAATGTAGTCGTAAATATTTGGCGTCCTCCACATAGAAAACATTTCATAGCCTCATACATGTCTGCAAAGGTGTTTGGTAATTTATATGGTTCGCTTAGAGGGGGGTATTTCCGACTTAAATTCGAGCCGTAGGCAATATCTAGTATTTAATAAATCATAATAAAGTACTTAACAAAAAGTGGGTGCTATGCTTTTCCTTATAAAGGTCATAATCTTCAAAAGGTTTACGTCAGTAATAGTCAACACGCAGCTTTGACAGTTTTCCGTTCAGCGCCTGGATTTGAACTAGGATTTCCTATACGTTTAATGGTGGTGGTCTTTCTAACAACTTGACCACCCACGGGTGGTCCTTTCGCTTGAAACAATAATGAATAATCAAGTTGGTGGTAGGATAGTTAATGAATAATATTACGATGACGCAATTGTCTAAGGTTTTCACACTATTGTTGGGAGAAATAAGACAGTAATGGAAATGATGTTTAATCTGACAAAGGACAATAGACCCGTGTTGAGGTCCACGTAACTGCAGGACTGCTGGGGAAATGATAATAACAGAATGCTAATTACTAGTCCCAGGGATTAATAGAGAAAGGAAATGTCAATAGACTGCTTAAATACTAATTTGATCAATTATTATAGTAGGATCATCACAGATAGACCCTTTTAGTTAAATTTATAAGATATCTGTAAAATTAAAAGAGCCAGTATATGTCATTCAGGGCCGTACTGAGAGGGTCTCCCTAAAGTAGAATTATTATTACGTGTTTTTTTTTTGCATTCGTCCTCTATGTCTATACTAGTACAGTAAGCCCACGGCTTCTTTGGTGCTGACTGACAGCTCACAGCTGACTTCTGACAGTAAACATTTAGGCATATACCTAAAGTTTTACTGTCAGAAGTGACAGCTGCTAAACACCATGTTTTTGCAGATCATTTGGTTCGGCTTAGGGATACATAATTTGGTCTGGTAACTTTTCAAGGCTGTGAGCGGTCAGTCAGCACCAAAGAAGCCATGGGGCTACTGTAGCTTATTGAAGTCTTATAAAATGCATAGCACCTAAAACTTCAATAATGTTAAAAAAAAATCCCGTCATATCCTATTGGAGGACTTCCCTACCAGCCGCCACAGGAAATATCACCTCCTTTACCCAATTTTTATATTTTTATACGACTATCGCATCAACTATGGATCCAATATCACGAACTCTAGATACTTCAAACTTTGCATGTATACTAATCGGAACTTGAGTGACATTTTCTGTATTTGGTTTAAAAAGCCCAGCATTCAATGAGGGCAAATATGTGATATTTAAAAATGACTAATCTATTCGAGATAAGCACCTTATTTATTAGTAGCTATTAAGTAGTAAGTATGAGAAAGTTTGATGCTTATATGTGCATCCGCATAAGCCTGAGGAGAAGATTAGACGGCCACAGTTATAAAATCACATGTGGTAAAGAACCTCAAGGGCACTCGACCGAGACTCGAACTTCAGCCTCCGTCACCTACAACCCAGTCTTTTGCAGGCTTGACACTTTATGGGCACAGCCATAATTGTGACCAATACTCCAGAGCGTTAAGCAATGGGTGACCCAGAGTAGCTCCCTTTTGCAACCAAGTCGTTGTCGCTTGGCAATTGTCGCGTGGAATGGCCACCCTCGTGATATATGACAAGGCTTTTCGTGTTTGTACATAAACAAAGAAAGGGATAGACTGATTTCTATATTATGTGCAGGAGGCCAACAATGAATAATGGCTGTCGCCTCTTTAGAGGCAAAACATTGTTTAGTACTAAATAGACTTGTTTGGATTAAATAAACAAAATACTTGTTTGTTTATTTAATGTTTTCATCTAGTGGAGATATGAACATAATATAGGCCTACAATATAGTGGATAAATTGAAATAACTCTGCTTTTAATTTGCTTTAACACATTTAGTAAAGTGGCTGAATGGTCTTCAACTTTTTAAGGTCCAAAGCCCAAAGTTTCTGTTTCTTATTGGCTCGTGGGCTGCAATACTGCACTCACAGTATTAGAATTGAAAGTATTATCTTTATTCTGGCGTCCCGAGTGTCTCAGCGGTGATTAGTGAACCCAAACACTCCCGATTATGTTCGAACGCACCCGGTTCAAGGCGAATTTGTATAAAAACGTAATTTTTTTTTCACGCACAAAGCAAAAATAGTTTACAAAAGTATCTTAAAATACGTATTTATTTTATTATCTAATTGTGTAAAGTATACATTTGTATTTGTCATTTTTTTATCTTAAAATAATTCTATAATTTTCATGAGCGGATGGGCCACAAAAAATGTTACCGTGGGCCGCGGGTTGAACACCCCTGGTCTAAGGTCTCATTCTCGTATTAGACTGGCCTGCTAATGATGGACAGATCGAAGTTTGAATCTCGGTCGCGTTTGATGAAGGTGTGTCTTACAAAATTGTTTCCCACTCTCCTCCCACGCAAATGAGGGTAGATTACCTCTAAAACGCTTCCTTCCTCATCCCTACCCGATTAGAATATAATATATGCATATTACTTGAACTTATAGTACGACGCGGTTATTAAGAAAGAATACTAGGGTGGGTGGTATCTTCCACTTCCACAACCCCCCAGATATAATGTGTATAAACCGTTCAATTCCATACACTGACGTCACCCTTTTAACATGTGAGGCCATACTCCATTGGAAAGTGTAAACGGATTACTTCATGCCCCTAATCAGCTGTTTCCAACTATAACCTCGTGTCTAAGCTACTGTGCAGCTGCGATGACCCTTTCTTTTATTCTTATTTTGGGTATTTAACTTACACTTAATGAACCGACTGATTAAATCAGTACAAGACTCACAGACCAACTTAAATCTAGAACAGAAACAACGTTCAGTTCTAGTCCGGTCGTTAATTAATCACTTTGAAAGATAAAGCACCAATTTCACCAATGATAATTTTTAGGTCATGCTGGGAATCGAACTCGGGACCATTAGTTCAGTATACAGACGGTCTACCGAATGAGCTAAAGTGTTGTCGGACTACTCTTACTAAAAGCTTGTCTCATTTCACAAATAACACCTAACCTAGGTAGGTAATAAAACTCTACCAGACGTCGCACAGTAGTTTGATTTTCTATATTCTACTTACAAAATAGTGGAATTGCTATCATTGAGTTATTTAACAAAAAAAAAAACGTTAATACATAACAAAAACTTTAAAAAAAAAGTAAATATATATTTTTTCTAAACGTTTCCCAATTCCGCTGCTGTCAAGTAAAGAATGCAGAAAACCATACTTCAATACGTTTTCTGGTTAGAGAGTAGGTGTCTAATTTCGCGGTTAATTGAAGTGAAGTGGACTCTTAAACCTATGTATGTGTTGGTGTCCAGGTCGCAAGTATGGCCGTACCTTGGGCCGCGGGTAAATACCGCTGAGAGCGGGTTTCCAACGTCCACTTTTCCATGATCGTTAGAGGAAAGGATGAATCTCAGCGCCGGGGAGGTCTTTCCGCTCAGAGCGGGCCATCGGTATTCTCTTGATGTGCCATTTGACGCCACGTAACGCATTTACGAGCTTAGAAAGCCGTGCGCAGACTGTCTTGGCTGGTTATAGTCAGACATATCTACGCCATATATAGACTACGTCTCTTGTCTTTTCCTCTCACAATCATCCCATTGATACTAAAACACATCAGTCGTATTAGTGAGGAGGGGAGAAGAGTATATTACAAGTGGTCACACGGTTTAAGGCGTAAAGTTCGCGATATACTGGATTGCCGGTGAAGTGGAAGTCGAGGTAGTAATCTTGTACGAGTTATCTGGGGATAGTTTTTCACATGTGGTTTTCCCATACCCTCCACACAATAACGTGAATACGTTTCCTCTAAATTACTCATTCTCCAATTTGTTAATTACCTTAGTATTTAGGTATTAATTTTTAAAAAGAGTGTAAGAGTTATTTAAGACGAGCTTTACTTTTAATTATGTAAACGTTTTAACACAATAATTTTGAATCATTTTAATCCAAAGAATGGGTATGAGAAATATAGCTTACAAGCTGGCCCAATCTAGCGTATCTCATTTAATACATTTCCTCTAAATTAAACCTGTCTCACCTCTGACAAGACGTGTATTAATCACAACTTGTGAATGTGTGGAATGCCAGCCTTCCACCGTGGTTTGGATTTCACGTTTAACTGTATTATTATTATTATAATTATTATTAGCACCGCGTCTTACTACCCGTTCGGGTTATACGCACTTACGCTAATGTGTTATGGTAGGGTGATTGTGAGATGAAATGGAGGACCTACAGTTTAACGTGGAATCCGAACCACGATGGAGGCCTGGCATTCCCCACATTCACAAGATGTGTTGGTTTAACTGTAGATCCTCCATTTCATCTCAAAATCACATTAGCGTAAGTGCATATAACCCGAACGGGTAGTAAGACGCGATGATGATGATGATGATGATAATAATAATATTAATAAACCTGCTTCATCTCCTCCCCATTATTTTAAATATGCGGATAGCTCGTCTGGGTAGTAAGATGGAGATCACGGACAGGAAAACTTCCAAATAACCTAGAATTTTGAAATTTGATGTACTCTAATTTATACGCTATGTTTTTTAAGAGCTATATTACCGGAAGTTAGTTCTGTGAACAGTAGAACTTGCTTCCTTCATTCAAAAATAATATTTAAGAATGATATAATGTTCTTATTGATACTACAATCTTAAGATTTCTCTTTGGACTTCAAGTTAAACTTCTCCTATAATTTCTCCTTGGATTTCAGGTTGAATATCTCCTATAATTTCTCCTTTGATTTCAAGTTGAATATCTCCTATAATTTCTTCTTTTGAATTTTATATTTTCCCTTGGTAATCAAGTTATACAAAAACAAATTGATACCATATTCAATAAATAGTAAGTATATATCATATTCATAGAGAATAACTGTTGCTTACGTGGCTTAAAACGTTACTCTCGCAATTCATGTCAAATTTAAAAAAAAAAAATCGCCTGAGGCACTAGATTTATTGCTTAGAACTTTAAATTCAAATCACTTGAAATATGCTTTTTTAACGAAAAACCTTTTGAGCGACCGCTCTTTTGAAATTTTTAGTAAGATTGTAAAACCATATACAGTACAAACCTAGGCTCAAAGAATGTCCCTGCCAAATCTCGTTAAAACTATCGCGTTGGCAGTTATCGTGGAACAAACATCCGAACAAAAAGACAAACAAAATGCCAAATGGTCAAGTTAAAATTGGATCTCGCTTCACTCGGTAAGTAAATTTCAACAAGATTTTTAAATGCTAAATTTTCACCAAAAAGCGCTTAGTTTTCTTAATTTTTATTAGCCTATAGATATTCAAAATGTAATGCTTTGTAAATGAATACATGTGGTTTGAAGCTACTCTAGTAGTTATACAATTCCAAGAAGAGGTTTCCTAAACACTTGTTTGAAAATAACTATATATTGACTATATATCCCTCTTCCTCTATAACTGTCTATTGATCGTTTAAAACGTAATTAGTTGTTAATGCTTAAAACTTATTATTTATTTATTGATGTGACTTAATTTTATGTTTATGTTACATTATTATTATTATTTTAGGACTATTTACTTCGAATGCTAAACGATCATAAACAAATTTCTCGCTAAGCGTCACAAATATTCTACAGATTAACAAGATCAATTACTTAAAGTGCGGCCGAAGGGAGCGCAAGTATTTTTACATTTTTTATGGAAATGAATTTTTTTGGCCAAAATAAATCAAATATTTCTCCAGTAGTAACATAAAGTATAGTTTTTTGCACATGTTATTATTAACAGATCTTGATTATCTGTCAAGGGTGTCCTGAAATTTTGTCAACATTTTTATATAAAGAAAAAGGTTTTGACAAAATTCCAGGACACTCTTGACAGATATTCCAGATCTGTTGCTATTAGCATGTGAAGAAAACTAAACTCTATGTTGCTACTGGAAAAATATTTGATTTATTTTGGCCAAAAAATGTAACGCTATAAAAACTGTAAAATTACTCGCGCTCCCTTCTAAGGTGGGTATTTAGGGAAGGCGAGCGAAGGGCAGTGTTTTGGAAATTTTTGTATCAAAATATTATTTTGGACAAAATAAATAAAATAGTGCTTCATTACAAACACAGAGTTTAATTTACTCTACATGATGATATCAACAGTGGTTTAATATCTGCCATGAGCATAGCGGCATTAGATGAGAAACTTTTTATCAATTAAGAAAAAAAGTTGTCATGAAATCCCAGGACATTCTTGACATATTCAAGAAATGTTGATAATTACCATGTAAATAAAATGAAATTATATGTTTGTACTGAAGAAATATTTTATTTATTTCGAGCAAATAAGTTTTGCCATAAAAACTGCAAAACACTGCCCTTAACTCGTTTTCCTTACATCCCCAAATTAATATTTCAGTTTGTCTTATTCATACCTAGCATACTGTTCATTTTCGGTACAATTTTTTTTCATGTCACATTGTCACTTTTGGTTCATTCTGTGTTCATAACTGCCTTGCTTTATTACCGTTATCATAATTAGGCCATCAATCCTGCGATTGGTTTGCTGCAGCCCTACACTTTTACCTATTCTGGGCAATTATCTTTGTAGCTTCTTCTGCCAACATCGTACGCTATCCGATTCTTGCAGTCCAATCTTTTTCTCCGTCTTAAATATTATCTTTCTACAATTATTATTTTTTTATCATTATCTTACCATATTGGTCATTTATTTTCTGTTCATTGTGTGTTCAGCACTACCTTAATTTCACCCCTTGGTAGCTGCTATTTTGATTCATCCTGTATTCACGATATAGTGTAGTTCTGATAGCTATTTTTGGTTCACCCTGTATTTGAACTTTTCGCGATGTCGTTAGTTCTATGCTGGTTGCTATTTTTGGTTCACTCTGTATTCAAACCTTTCGCGATCTCGTACAGGTTCGGCATCTATTTTTGGCTCACCCTGTGCTCACAACTGCCGTGTGTTGGTTTTGGAGAGGTTTCCTCAGGTGACCGTGGCATTCAGCACTAGGCGGTCATTTAGCGTCTGGATGAGTCAGTGAAAGACTGTGTTCTTTCCCGCACATGCGTGTGTTCATATTCATAGTCGCCTTTTCTCATAACTGGCTCCGAGCCACAAATAACAATAACATGAGCGGTTTTATATTTTGTAATTCACAAATAAAATACACGCTTGCGCACTTGCTATCATTTTGGTTTTCAGGGTTTAATGACATATTGCATTATATTCCTAACTAGAGATGTGAACTCAGAAATCTTTCTTTGATTTTTTCCGCAAAATCTTTCTACT
This sequence comes from Timema shepardi, assembly GCA_902151425.1. NCBI lineage: Eukaryota > Metazoa > Arthropoda > Insecta > Phasmatodea > Timematidae > Timema > Timema shepardi. The sequence goes on along the minus strand of CABFVX010000086.1, from coordinate 294,227 downwards.
ATTTAAATGGAAAGAGTGCAATCGATTTATCCCAAGTTTCATAATTTTTACTTAGGTTTGATTTATTTTAAGAACTTAAACACTAAAAACATGAGCCCATGGATTTCAATAATCATTAACAGCGATTCCATTGTTCTTACATTCACGTGTCGATTACACCGCTTTGTTACTGAATGTGTTACTAACCTCAAATGTCCCTGTTCTGCTGTAAACCAGATAATATGTTGATATTTCAATATTATAATAATCAAAGCCTTAACAAAACCATGCTCTTTCCCTGGAAATCAATTAGGCGAAACTTTTACAGGAAAATTTTCCATCTCTATTGTTAACGCTACACACAATACGCTTTGTATTTTTTTAACACATCCTTCGTGGGTTTTGAATCAAGTCGTTAATGTCAAGAAATTCCCCTTTGAGAGTTCCCAGTGGGTAAAATTCAAGTACCGGTATTAGCTATATTTTCTTCTTCTTATGTATTTCGCACAATGGCGTGTGTCACGGTCACGAGAATAGTTTCGCAGTACCTCACCTTCGGCTATAAATTCTATGTGGCGGACAATTAATAAAATTAAGTTTTAAACACCTCTCTTAACGCTATCCATACTTGTTTTTATGTTCGTTCCTAATGAGAGGGATTTTTATTGACATCTATAACAATAAAAATTGTCAGTAGTAATTATTCTATAATAGTGCATTAATAAATGAATTCACTGCGAGTGTATAATATCTTCATTACGACAGGTTTTGGAATGTGGCCATTTTCGCGCAATAATCAATTTAAAAAAAAGTACTTTAGCTAGATTTTGTCTGTGTTTTTTTCGACGCAAACATTTAATTATTTTAAATTTATGTTGAGACGATTTAAAAATTAGTATTAAATATATTCCGGTCCTCCTCGGCTAAGCGGTTAAAGCAGTTGATGAACAGTCTAACGGACACTGGTGTGTATCCGGGTGTTGGTGATAAATATGTTTACTATTTGTATACGGATTCGTCCGGATACCCAATAAACGACTAGGTTTGACTGTGTGTGTATTTTTTAAATTAATACGTTTAATACAAGGATTGTCAACACCATAATCAAAGAGATAAGAACAAAGAGAAGTAGCTTCTAAGATTATTTTTTGTATGTGTGCCGTGTCTTACTACCTATCCGGGCTATCCGCATACTAACACTAATGGATACCTGCAATTGCGGAAAGTGGGTATAAGAAGCTACTTAGGAATAAACACTTCAGTAAATCCGGGATTCTCACCCCGACCACCTGTCACTTGCAAACGAGACTAGACGATACTGACGCGTTTGTCCGCTTGGTTCTGATGTGGTTCTTATAGTAAATGCATCTGAATTAGTATATATTATATCAAAAATAAAATCATTAATAGAAAACCAGCTAGTTTGTAAGTCAGTCAGTTCAGAAAGTGCACGCAAATATCCCAAATGAATAATTTAAAAAAAAGCACTTTGTTTTCCATTCATCTTGTAGAAAAATCGGTCTTTTTTTCCTCTTGAAGAAATAAAAAAAATATATTACTTTTTTTATATTAGTAAATTCAACTTTTTTAAGCTATCCATTAGTTGTAGGAATATTTTATTATTCTTATATCTTCGACGCAAAACACATGTGTGCATGTGCTTTTTTTTCCTCGGCGACTTGACGAAAACTTCTTCCAAGGCCAATAAAGAAAGAAGGGGTCTGACTGAGAAGAGCGAAAGAAACGGAGGTGGAGTTTTGAGTGTCTCAAATAGGGGGGGAGGGGTCTCTCTTGACCTCTAAGGAATAACGTTCAGTGCTGATGTAACGGATTCGCAGCCGCGTGAGGTCGGCACAAACTTGCCAAAAACCTCTCGCCCTAACTTTTATAGGCCAAGTGTTGTGAGGAGAGGTGGAGGTGAACATTGATGATTATCTCCGATCATAAATAACTGGAGAGTCACTGGTAAGCTAAGACCAGCAGATGCTGCGCCGGACTCTCATTCGTGAAGGCCGAAGTTTGATATTCATCGAGGATAGGGCTTTTCTTCAAAGATTTCGTTTATCATCCGCTTTCAGTCAAAGTAAATGATAGTGCAGATCCTTAAAATTAATTCTATACTTTATGTTAAATGAGTTTATATAATTTAGTTCGCTGATCGTTATTTCTTACGCAGTAACACACAAATAATGGGCTAATAATAATAATGACTTTTTTTTCTAAAGAACTGAGGGACAACGAGGGTTTGGGTAAGCGTTGTGAATAAATTACCATACACAATTTGCAAATAATTTAAACTTTTTTTTTAGCACTGCGTCTTACTACCCGTTCGGGCTATACGCCTAAGTTAAAGTATTAGGTTAATAATATAAATATAAGTTGTACCGTGTATCTCATTAACTCACGTGGTATTAACATTACCCTGTAATTCACAAGGCTTTAGAATAATGAAATTCTAAATTCAATTTTAAATTATAAACGTTTTCTTATAAATTAAATTTGATAATAATTAAACTTCATTTAGGGATATTTCGTTTTGCTTGAGTAGCTCTCAAAACAATTCAAAAATACTTTTGAATTAAAATACACTTTAATCTGTTATTAATAGGCCTATTATATTTAATAAAATTATATTAGGCTGAATATTTAATATTGCTATGATATTCTCGGGAATATTGCCGAAAAAAATTGGAGTCGATGGAGCTATAAGCCTACTTTTTTGGCCAACTTTTTTCACCCTATAATGTGGGACTATTTTTATTTATTTTTTAGCAATTGTATCTCAAAATGATCCAATTTCACGTAAAGTGAGAAATAACACTTAAAAATAGTCAACAAAGTAGTACCGATTTCGGTTCAATAGACTGAACTGCCGACGATGGGGAGATCGAAGCTCAAATCCTCTATTTCAACGTTACATTTCGGCCTATAGGAGCCTATTATACTGATGTGATTTTTCAGTTCTTAAAATGTGTTTCAAATTCATTTTTTGATCCAATTAAATGTGAAACAGACCGGGAGAAGCAATGCAAACCTTCAGAAATCCTGCGTTATTAAAGCTTGCTTCAGGATATTTAAATATGCTTCACATTAAATGAAAGTTACTATGAATTTAAAACTTTCACATTTTAAGTTGATAATTAGTGTAAAATGTTTAATCAACTAATTTTCAACGTTTCACGCGAATTCTTGCAGTTCTGAGATCAGAGTAAACTGTTATTAATATAGACCTTGTCTCCTCAAACAAATAGTCGTTTTTAATAGGGTATCCTTGGGCTCGCGGACCAAACGTTGGTCTCGTCTATTTTGTTTTGCTGGAAATGGGGAGGTTGGGGTTTGAATTCTGACTTGATGTACTGAGGCGGGATCTTTTTAAATAGTTTCCCACTCTCCTTACACGCAAATGCGAGACCATTTATTTTTAAATTTTATCTTCCTTATCTTCACCCCATCGGTGTAAATATGCAAATAGCCAGAGTAAGACTCAATGAGCAAACAAAACAAGCCAAGTTCATGTCTCGATTAGCAAAACTGGCCTGAAGCCTTGACCGTCCTGTCTGTGGAAAGACAGGTTCCAAGAGAGCGGTCGATTAATTTTTTTCTGTATTATTTTCCCCGCAGACTGTTTTAAGAAACTGTGAGAAAAAGTATTCAAATTAATAAAAAGTTGTAATTGAGGCACTCAGGCTCCATACTTCTTTGTATGATCGATCTGGCAAATATTAACATGTCGTGGTAATGACACATGCATAGGACGCTGTTTGAGAGTTGTCGGATTGTTTCATTTTCTCTCCATGCCTTATTACCTGTCAGAACTATATTCATTTAATAACAAATACACTTTTTTCTTTTATTTTTTTTGGTTAACTTTTTTCTAGTATAATGCAATGCACTTTCCTTAGAATATAAAAAATGCACAATTTTTTTCATATATTCTTCAGTTAGAATTAAAAAGTTATGGGCAAAAACTAAAAACTGTTTTTTTTTAACTAATCATATTTTTCAGCGCAACATCATATATTTTTCAATTACGTAAATATTCATTTTTGGAGTTGTTTAAAAAAATCTTAGTAGAGGAAACTTAATTAATTTATATTTATAAAGTCAACCTAACCTAACCTAACCTACAATAGCTCCATGGCTTTTTTTGGTGCTGACTGACAGTTCACAACTAATTTCTGACAATCAACATTTAGGTGTATAACTAAATTTTGACTGTGAGAAGTGGCAGCTGCTAAACACATGTTTTTGCAGATCATATGGTTCGGCGTAGGGATACATAATTTGGTATGGTGGCTTTTCAAAGCCGTGAGCTGTGAGCTGTCAGTCACCACCAAAGAAGCCATGGGGCTACTGTATCTATTGCAATGCACCAGTACAAGACAAAGAAAATTTAAATAAAATATGATATAGCGTATAATCAACGAGTGTATCTTTTACTTTTACTCATGCTAGAAAAAAGGCGATTTTTTTTTAAAGTGGGGCTACTTTTGGCGCCCAGTTGTCCTGGTGCCTATTTAAAGGGGAAGAAACTGCCCTTTGATTTTTTCAAATGTCCTGTATCGTCACCTCAATTTTTAACCAACAAGAGTGGTTCGATTTGCACATATTAGCTCATCACAAATAATATTAAATTTACTAGTCTCCGTTATAATTTATGTTTTCTTGGTCATGACAACGTCAGAGTTCAAATTCCTGGCGGATATATTCAGTGTGGGTATTCCTAAAATGTTTCCCACTCTCGTTTCACGGACACGTCCATATATTTTCTTTAAATTCTACCTTCTTAGTCCCTACAATCAATGAAATTAAATGCGATTAACACAGGCGGGTAGTTAACCACGTAGCAATAAAACACTATTTTTCCACCGTTTCGCTGACTTCTTTCAAAGAGAGGAGTTAAGTAAGCGATGGCATGATGAGCGATATTTTGAGTTTGATTTTCGTATTTCACATAAAATTCCTTCAACCAGCCAATGTTAATAAATAGTATAGGGTTGCCCCGATGCTTCAGGATCTTGGAGGGCCTAGCCCCTTAAACACTTCTATCACCTTATTCTGCTCCCCCTTCCCTTCCAATGTATTTAAGACCACATCACTATTATGACTAATGTATTTGGGAGAATATAGCTTTAAAAAACCAAGAAATGCAGTCAAATAAACATTTTCAACTGTACGCTTATGTACAGAGACCGGATACAGTGCTTTAAAATATGGGAGTGCAGGACACGCAAAAAAGGGGGGTGAGGGTGTTTTTGCAGTTTTTATATCAACACTTTTTTGGTAAAAATATAAAATAAATAAAATGTTTCTCCTGTAGATAATAAAGTTTAATTTTCTTCTTATGGTATTGCAATAGTTGTTGAATATGTTGGGTGTCCTGGAATTGAATAACAACTTTTTTCTTTATTAAAAAAGTTTCTTATCTAATGCTGCAGTGCTCACGACATAGATTCAACAACTGTTAATATCATCATGTGAATAAAATTAAACTATATATTTTTACTGAATAGTATTTTATTTATTTTGGAAAAAATAATTGCTCCAAAAACTGTAAAAAATACTGACCTTTTCTCGCGTACCTTACACTCACACTTTAATCCTCTTTTTTTTCATTATTGCAGAAGAAAAGTTGCCCCTTATTTATTAGCAAACCGCAATGCATGTTAAAAACAACAACACGCGGATGAATAGTACAAATGGTACAATTATAACTGTGTCAGCTACCTGCCGGTAATCTGGTTTGGTTTACTGGACGCATGATTTGCACATTTAAGTTGCACTTGTGTTTTGTTAAGAAAAGGCACGTTAAATCTAGTAGCGATTCGTGGATTATGGCCAGGTGATGCAAGGATTGACTGAACTGTACTAGTAAACTGTTTCCTCCCATTCAGCAACACTACTGCCCTTTTAAACCAATACACACATTTTCTCACTAAATTACTGTATGTTGTTGGTCAAATATACCATAAAAAGAACCAGTTTGCTAGTACTTCCCCGCCAAGCTTGACTTCGTCTGACCAGAAGATCTAGAGGCCTCGGGCTCGGGGAATTTGGAAAGAGAATGGGCCGACGGGCAAGATATTTCACATAAACGGTTTACAACAATGTATATACTCTTTTTATTAATATGGTATTTAAGCTTTGCACATGAATAAACGACAAAGTTTTCTCCTATTGCTAAACTAAATTGTTGTTATCATTGCGATGCGAACAGCCTTTAAAAGGTCCTTGTTTGAAAAATAAATTTAAAATAAAACCCTTGTGGCATTTTATACACGTGAGTTCTTCCAGCCGTGGCAGAAACCAGCTGTTGTAAAAGAAAAATGCCTGGGCGATCGGGGTAATTCCTGCCTTCCTTTACCAACATTCGACAGCCCTTTGCCTGAGCACAATCCACGAGCCGCTACTTGGATAAATAATCTATATCAGGTACCCCCCCCCCCTTTTCGTAACCCTTTACTCCACCCGTTTCTGTTGCCTGTAACCTGGCGCCACCGAACTCCAAAACTTAAAAGTGTCTGTCTGGGATTCAATATAACATGCTCGGACATTCCGCGAGGACTTGGCTATCGATTTTGAGAATATTTTAGAGTGAGGGCGGGGGGGATAGAAGAGGGGAAGAATAGTTGCGGGATGTCTCTTAACCGAGGTCACGGACCGAAAATGGCTCGGAGTGCCTATAACTTGTTAGAAACCATCTGGCTCGAGGTCTTCTTTACTGCATTCCCCCCTCCCCCAACCTCTTTTCTTTTTGGTTTGTGACGACACAGATCACGTCCCCAATCTCACGCATCAAAACGTTCACAGCTGTAGGTGGAACTACCTATTAAATAAATTGTCACTACGTTTTTTAATCCAGTTCGGGCTATCTTATAAATTACACTGATAGAGTAGAGTCGAGGAAGAAGAGTTTTAAAGAAAATGTAACCTAAGGGAGAGTGGAAAACCAATAAAGAAAAACAGTCTCAGATCTCCCGTCTAGGATTCGAACTCTGACCTCCCCTGCCAGCAACAAACTAGACCAAAAAAAGTTGACGCCTTAACCCACGTGCCCACTGATGCGCGTTATGAAATGAATATTATTTATCCGTGTCAACACAAAAAAATAAACAAAAAATACACACATCGCGTCTTAGTGCTCACTCGGACTGCGCAATAAAATTAAGTCCAAAATAAATTGGACAAACCTTACATCTGGATGGCAGCTATCTATATTTATTTTACTAGCGCCCGTCAGCGTCTCAATTGAATTCCTAACAAGTGGCTCCACTTCTCACTTAAAGGTCAGTCAATGACTCATCCACCCTGTCCAAACCCCGCCAATTTTTTTAAAAGTACGAATTGGTCCTTATACAACTATGTGGAAACCTAACGCCTTTAAATGAGTAAAGTTTGACATTATTTAAGTAGTTTTGAAGATAGAAAATAAATATTAAGCTACGACACGGTCATACACGCTTCCTCATAGCCTATTAGTTTTAACAACACGTTTAAAAATCGGTTATCAATCAGTAAACTACCCTTAAAATAGGTTTTTATTAGAAAAATGAACGTATTGTTTTGTTACTCAAATGAAACATTATAAATATATTAGTTTTAAAATAAATTGTTAAAGCCATTAAAAGAAATTAAATCTTAAAAAATCAGTCATCAATAAACTATCTTCAAATAGTTTTTTCTTTAGAAAAACTAACATATATTTTTAGAATCGCGTTTACTACTCATGCGAGCTATACATATATGTACTAATTACGCTAATATCTTAGGGATGAGGAATGCTGAATATAAATGGAGTGTACTCTCATTTGCGTGGAATAAAAATGTAAAACCATTTAAGAAAAAAATCCTCAGTTAACATGACCGGGCCTTAAACCCCGATCTCCTCGTCATCGACAGTCAAGTTTATTGCAAAAGTAACGTTTTAGACCATTTGACCATCCCCTAAATACCTATTTTGAATAAGACCGCCAAGGCCGTTTCGAACTATTTCGAATTTTCGAAAATAAATCATGAGTAAACTATTCTTAAATAAATGTTTGTCCTAAAACAAGTATACATTTTTAGTTATTATGTTAAAAACATTAAAAATATCCATTTTGAACAAAATCGTTAAATCATTTCAGAAAATTTTATAATTAAAAAAAATTATATCAATAACTATTGTTGATATTTCAAATAGTAGCGGAGAAATGATGAAAACTAGAAAATCTATACTATGTAAAGTATCCTCAAAGTCATTGACATGAGAAAATGAGAACTGCCATTTTGCTTATAATTATTATTAACAGTGTCTAGATATAACATTTAATCAAAATCGTTTGAGCGAATTTCAAGAAAAAAAATTTTTTTTTCTCTTTTTTCCCTTTAGTAAATTACCCTTAAATTTAGCTGGTTAGATATATATTTTTTTAAACCCGGAGGCACCTTATTAAAACCCTAGATACCAAGGTTTAGCCCAATTGATAAAATAGTTTTGGCTCTAGCCCCAGGACAGACGGCATTGCAAAAACAACTTTTTCTCTCGACACCATGGAACGAAAGTATTGTGATCGTCAAAAAAATTCAACTTGAGATTTTGATAAATGTCGACGTTTCATGACCCCCTTAAACCAAACAAGTTGTGTTAGCGATGCCGTTTGTTTGTAACTCAGGCTATAGCCAAAACTGTTTCACCGAGTGGGTTCACACTTGGTATTTGGGGTTTTCCTAAAGACCTGTCCCCCCCGAGGGTTTTTGGAATTAGACATCAAACCTTAAAATTAAGGGTAGTTTTCTGAAGGGCAAAAAGAGATAACTCAATTTTCTCAGAATTTTCTAATGATTTTGATCAGATTTTATATCCAGTGGCGGCTCGTAGCTAAAATTAGTGGGGGTGCTGCTCCAGAAAATGTTTAGCCTTTGTTTTAAAATTGTTTAAAAGGAAAAAAACATGTATAAAAAGATTATTTTTTTCAGGAACTTGATAAAATATTAACAAAAAATCCAATTTTTACTTACTTTAACTTAAATTGTTACAGTTCAAGCTTGATCTCTTCTTTAAAAATGAAATCCATTCTTCTTATTTTAATTTGCGCAAAAAGTTCAATAATTTTCTCCTTGATCTCTGGAAGACAATTGAGAAATTCTTCTCCGTTGAAAGTATTGAAATGCATTTAGTCTTTCTGTTAAATAAAAGAACCGAAAAAAAATGAATCAAATAGAATAGCTGGAAGCAGAATAATAATCTAACTCTACACTCTTCTACACTTTATCACATTCAAGAATATGGTACACGGTTTTTAAGCACAATACATGTTGAGTAAAAAAAACTTCCTTCCACCATCACGCCAGAGCCGGCACTGCGATATCAACAGTGCTCTCCCTACCTGGCCCTCCCGCCTTCCTCCCCACCCCTATCCTATGTGCGCATGTGCACAACAGTCAAACACCACGTCGCTGGCACTGTGAAGCGCACAGTTCTATACAAAGATTTTTGTATAGTTTTCATAAACTGGAGGATGGCTACTGAAGTACTCACAGTAAGCTTAAGGAATATATATTGTACTACCAAAATAAATAAAGAATTAAAGAATAAAGGCTCATTATATTAAATGTTATTGATATCAAGTGTAAATAGGGGTGTTACGGTTCCGCAGTGCCTATACACGAGCCGCCACTGTTTATATCCATACACTGCTTATCATTATAAACAAGATGTAAAATTCCATTTTCTTATAAAAATCACCTTGAGAGTACTTTACATAAGGGAAGTTTTCCAATTTTCATAATTTCTCCGTAACAATGTGAGATATGAAATAACTTATGATTGTAAAGTTGCATTACTATTAAAAATAATATTTTACTTGAACCAATAATTTCTGAGCTATAAGCAAAAATATAATACTTTTAAATTCAGGTCTGAAAATGAATTGGATTCTTATATATTTGGTGGGAAAAGATGTTTTCTCTTTTCTCAATTTTTCTGTAACAGTGTTCCTAGTTCATAGACATAACGCCATGGTGTAAGTAAGTGACGGTGTGTATTATTTCATTTATGATATTTGATGTAATGTCTATGCAACAATGTATATACCTATTATTTCGTTTAACAAATTTTATGAGTTTTTGTTAAATGTTTTAAGATAAAGCAAGAGAAAGTCTGTGCGATGTGTCATACCATTTATTTTTGTTTCATAGTTCATGAAACGTCAACATTTGTCAAAATCTCAAGTTCGATTTTTTTGGCGATCACAATATTTCTCTTCGTAGTGTCGAGATACAGTAAAAATTTACTGTGGATCTTTTTAAGGAGTGGTTTTCAATTGTTTGTCTTAGTCGAATGCAAAACGTAGCTCAATGAACCCAACAACCTCTCATTAAAACATTCACACGCATCAGCACAAAAGAACGAGTTCGTCACACGCACAGATGGCCACGCGATATAAAGCGTCAGACTTTAATATACTGAACTGTTACGACTTAACGTGATATAAGGCGTCGGGCTTGTAATTGATTGAATTACCGATGAGATCAGAATCTAAGCCTTGGGGTTTTAGAGAGGGATTTAATATATCCTCTCTACGCACTAATGTGGATGCATTTCCACTCATCTACCTTGCTCATCTTTACCACCAAGGGCCGTATGCAAGAACTCTACTAAGCGGATGCTAAGTGAACATTTTATCGTGGGTTTGCTTGCTTCATCATAGGTTAAAAGGTGGAGCGATATTGTGCTCGGGACCACACTATTTGTCCACTAAGCATTCACTAACTTTCTTGCATACCGCCCTAAGACCAAGTTAAACGTACTAATGAAATTTAAAAATGATCGTCGCTTACATTAATAGAAGATAAACTACCAGAAGTTAAGAATGAAAAGGGAAAACCCTTTTATGAAGTGTGTAATATATTTTGAGTTATTTCCTATCTTCTTCTTCGCGGTTGTCGGAAAACACAATAGTTCCGTGAAGGGAAGAAGTACATAGGTCCGTGGAGGGTAGAAGTACATAGGTCCGTGGAGGGTAGAAGTTCATAGGTCCGTGAAGGGAAGAAGTACATAGGTCCGTGGAGGGAAGAAGTTCATAGATCCGTGGAGGGAAGAAGTACATAGGTCCGTGGAGGGAAGAAGTACATAGGTCCGTGAAGGGAAGAAGTTCATAGGTCCGTGAAGGGTAGAAGTACATAGGTCCGTGAAGGGTAGAAGTTCATAGGTCCGTGGAGGGAAGAAGTACATAGGTCCGTGAAGGGAAGAAGTGCATAGGTCCGTGAAGGGAAGAAGTACATAGGTCCGTGGAGGGAAGAAGTACATATGTCCGTGAAGGGAAGACGTATGTATGGTAGTTAACTTGCCCAAGCGGTCAGGGAAGGAAACTACAATGTAATGTTCATAGGAAACCCGTTATTTGAAATTTGAAACTAGTGTTTTCACAGTGGCGGAAATAAAATATAACAGTTATATTTACATTATTAGTCCGTTTAATTAATGCTCTAAATAAAAATTACACATTAATACATAATGAAGTATTAGTGGACGCTTTTGATAACTTTTTAGATGGACTTTATAATTAATAAATTATATAAGACATATTTCTAGAATGCCAACTTGTAGTCACGTTCAATCAATGTCGGTGGTTGAAAGTGGGCTTCTTTTTTTTTCTAATCACCCGCTTCGGTGGCCACATTGTCTAAAGCCTCACTATCGTAGTAGATTATACTACCAATGACGGATAGCTCCAGGTTCGAATCTTGGTTGGATGTATTGAGGGTGGTTTTTCCTCAATGGTTTTCTACCCTCGCTCAACGCAAATGCGGGTAAGCTTCCTCTCAATATGACCTTCCTCATCCCTAAAACCATTAGCGTAAATAGTACATAGGCGTTTAACCCGAACAAGTTGTAAGACGTGTTTATATATATATATATTATCAGGGTCTACTATACCTAGAGGTCTTGAATTCAGTTTTAAGTAGTGACTGAAAAATTCAAGTATTGTTCTTCTTACTACCCAACTAACACGAATTCATGGCCATGTTGTTAGGTTAAGTTAGTATAATAGTTTGCGTGATTTGTTCGCGTGATATGAGACTATATTCGTACTTGCACGGTGACGAAAGAAGACCTTGACTTGAATTACCTTAAAATGACTCGGCAGGAGTCTGGAAAATCTCATAAAAAAGGAAACCTACGATAAATTAATCAGCTATTCCAGATAAACTTATAAGAATTAAACAAACTTTATCCATATATGTGTTAACGCTTTAGTATTTGAAAAAAACGTACTAAGTTATATTCTGTTTACTATATCACACTGTTTAAAAAGTTATTAGATCTAATTTCATACGCCGAATCGTGACTTGTCCAGCCATCACTTTTCAAAGATGAAGCAAATTTTGACAGCAGTAATAAAATTACAATATTGACTAGTATACATTTTATTATATACACATGATCTAAAAAAATATTTTAGAAACATTCAATTCTAAATTATTTTTCGACGTGAGAAACAGTAGAGAATCATTAATTTGTAACCTGGAAAAGGGAAATGGGGGAACTCTTATAATTTTGTTTTATGAATACCAACCTTGAAAAATTAATTATTTAATCCAAGATATATATAAATAACAAAATATTTTCCTGACTATTACTAGCCTATTAAAAAAGTAATTAATCTCTTAAGAACCAAATGTGATGACTGAACGATTCGTAGGGGGTATGAATATCTATCTGGTGGTGTTTTTTATATCCGTCTGTCTTCTTTCATTGGACACATTATATGGCACTCATAATATTTGAGACTTGACGTAAACAATCATACCTTACCCCATTTGTTAAGTGCAGCTTTACTTCAATTTTCTTACATAATATGAGAGTTAGAGCTACTTAACGTATGAATATGTCAAGTCATGCTATCTGCAGCTGTCATGACACTAATAATATAAACGTTATCAATATTGACAGTAAAAAAATTGGTTTGAATTTATTTCAAAAATTCATTCGTAATTAAAATCAAGGTATGGCTCCCATATTTTTTTGAAACTAGACACAAATCAAAAACGGTACATGACTAGTACAAAACTTTGACATCAAAAAAAGCTCAAAATTCAAAAGTGGTACAACAGCATTAACCTGGAGTCACCATTTTGATATGCTAATTATTCGAAATGGGTACGGGTACAAAACCTTTTCTTTGTGGTACAAAACTAGTACAAAACTTTGGCATCAAAAAAAGTTCCAAATTCAAAAGTGGTACAACAGCATTAACCTGGAGTCACCATTTTGATATGCTAATTACTCAAAACGGGTACGGGTACAAAACTTTTTCTTTGTAGTACAAAACGGTACAAAACTAGTACAAAACTTTGGTATCAAAAAAATTCAAAAGTGGTACTACAGGTTAATGGACGTTAAAATTGCTACTTTCGCAGTAGACCAGACTACCGATGACAGGGAGCTTGAGGTTTGAATCTTGGTCCGATGTACTGAGGTCATGGACGTGCCTGGCTTTCAGACTTTGGGGGGGACAAAGACACAAAATATTATAAGTGATTTAACACTCTCTAATAATAATTGTTTATATACTTAGTATAAACAACGCGTACACTAGAAATACTCTTAAATTCAGTTTCATATTCAATATAAATGTATCAGATGAACATTAATACCAATTCAAAAATTTTCCTTTAACTCAGATTAAAATAACAATCTTTTTTCTTAGTTGTTCAAAATTTTAAATAACTATAGCCCTATCTGCAAGAGTATTAGTAATTTTGTATTAAATAAATAATAGGAACTATATTTAGTTTACCACACTGACAACACAACTTATAAATAAAATACTTATATGCCATACAAAATACTTATTTTAAATTAGCATAGGCTTCACCAAACACTCTCTTTCTTCGTTCATTAACTACAATAAACTTGTTCATAAGATAATGAATGCTTATCTTATCCAACATATCTTTATGTGTGTGACACACAGCCACATGATTAATGCGCCTCTGTGTCATATTGTTCCTCAAGTATGTTTTAAGGCGACGTAACGAACTAAATGATCTTTCCGCCTCACATGACGAGCTTGGAACAACCAGCAGTATACGCAACAGAACCTCAACATTATTGCATTGCTCTCACTTCAGGAGATAGCCTTCGAAATGCGGTTAGGGCATCTTCAACACAAGTAGGTGCACTTAAACGAAAAAACATGTTTTGTTCAATTTCAAAATCTTTCTCGTTAATTTCAGGATACATTTTCAGCACTGGGTTTATTTCTCCTTTTAAAAGACTCCTTTCCAATTTTCTCATGTGATCAAGTCCTTCTTGATCAAATCTTGACTTTAAACCTCCAACAGCTGTGTCTATAATGGCAAAATACTCGTGGTGAAGGTAGTCCTCGACTGAAGTAGAAGTGAACGCTGTAGCAGGACTTGTGTAACGCATTGGTGGTTTCTTCTGTCTTGGTAGAGAAAGAGGCTGCAGGTTGTTGGTAACAATGATTTTGTTAGCTTCTCCCCAAATTAATAAAAACTCGTCATTTTCTCTGAGTCTTTGTAAACTAGAAGACACTATTTCTATGGCCTGCATAAGTCCGGAAGTATTCATTTTTCTTCCCTGAAAAGATTTATTCAAAATTTCTAAATTATTTATTATTTTCCTTGCCATAAGGAAGCCTAAAACAGTCTCTCCTCACTCAAACACTTTGAATAACCCACTTGCTGACTGTAAGTGATTTGCTTCAACAGACAGTGCTTCAAGTGTTTGTAAAATCATTGAATAGTTTTCCAGAATCTCTTCAATCTGAGCACCTCTGTATATCCACCTGGTCGGACAAAGGGGCTTAATGCTGGCATTAGATGTCAAAGGACCATTAAAAGTAGCTTCTCGGATATTAATAAACTTGGTTTTAGCTGTCAATGATTGTGAAAACAAAACTCCAAGTTCATGGGCCCATTGCATTGAATTCCTCACAGTAATTGATGTATCACATGCATCCCTTGTTACCAAGTTAATGCAGTGCGCCCCACAGTGAACAAACACGGCTAGAGGCTGTCTATCCTTTATTATAGACTGTACTCCTTTGTTGATCCCACTCATATTTGGAGCACCATCATAGGTTTGTCCACGCAAGTTCGAAAGAGGTAGTTGAACTCTGGTCATTATATCAAAAAGAATGGCTGCAATCGACTCCCCAGTTGTTTTACTAGCACTGTATAGCCCCAAAAAACTTTCATGAGGCTCTAAGTTTTCATCAACCCAACGCACACATATACTAAGCTGTTCAGTCCCAGTAATATCACGTGTACCATCACAAATCAAAGAAAACAAATTCAATTTGGAAGATTGAATTTCAGCACAAAGATTTCTCACAATTTCATTACCCGTTATTTCCAAAATCTCATTTTGAATTTTTCCATCTGTGTATACCTCTCGTTCCTTATTCAACCAATTTGCAAGATATGAATCATCCTCGGAACGTAGTTTAAGAAGATGAAATAAGTTTCCACTTTCTTGTTGATTTCCTCTTAAAGCTAAGCCTTGCATGGCTAAATATTTAATTGAAGTGAAAATTTTCAAAAGAAATTCCCTAGAAATCTTACGTTCAGAAACTAAAGAAGAGTTTAACTGGTTATCAATCGGGGTTTTCAGCTGTCTATAACTTAAAACTGCTTGTAAATGACTATCTGACTTTTCATGTGAACGAAACTTGTCCAATGCCTTTTTCCAGTTTTTAAATCCATTTCTAGAAAACGCCGGATCCATTTTCCAAGCAAGATTTTTATCAGGACATAATTTATTATATCTATTACAATAAAAACAAAGAGCTCCATCGGCACTGTTTGTAGAGACATCTATATGCAGCCAAGTGAACTCCTTATACCATGCTGGTTGAAACCGAAGTATTTTTACTTTTAAATTCTGAGTTGGAAATTTGGTTGGTATTGTAACTGGCTGGTTTGGTGCCAGATATGTATTACTTTCACAAATATTAACTTGTGATTGATTAAACACATTTTCTGTTTTATTAAAATTTAAGTTGGCTTGAAAGGACTTTTCTTCAGACTCGCCAAAGCAGTGTTTTTTAGGAGATTGTAGTTCAGTTGGTGAATCCTGTTCTCTTTTGATTAAGAAACGATCCATGCTCAAAATATTACTCAAATCACGCTGATTTATATTAAGTTCACTTTTACACACAAACACATTAGCAAATACGACATAAACTCATTTATTTACAAAACATTTAACAAACCACACGCCACACTATTTATTCTTAATATTCACAAGATTGCTGCAACTATTCGAAAAAGTTAAGAACTTGCAAATAAAACCAAATAATTTACTAATACAATAACAGTGTCACCAGCCTAAAAACTATTTTAGCAGCGCTAGTGTCTATACAAATGAAGCAAGATCCGCCTATTTAATAAGGTCATTTAAATTTAAAATAGCTAATTTCAAGAATTAAAAAAACTATTCAAATAAATCAATAAATTCTCTATTGAATTTAAAGGTAAAATTTTGGGGGGGACGTGTCCCCCCCGTCCCCTCTACCAGGCACGTCCATGACTGAGGTTGATTTTTCTGAGATAGTTCTTCCACACTCAAATGCAGGTACACTTCTTCTAAATAAAACCTCCATAATCCCTAAAAGCATTAGTACATAAACGTATAACCAGAACGAGTAATAAGACGCGGTGCTAGAAAAATCTTGACTTCTCTACTATCGAATCCACAGGTTTACAATAGCACTAACCTGTTCCAAAACATGTATTTCCTTCTGACTGGTAATTTATTTTATAGTGATATTTAAGTCGAAGAGATACAAGGGTGATTGTAATTCTGATAACATTTTACACGATATAAAACCTTAAAGTTTAAACTAAATGCTTGTTCATGGTAGGAAGATAGGTCTTAAAGGCCATTTTCCCAGTCAGAATTCTACTACATGGTAGGATTTTGTTAGGAAAAGAGACCTTTCAGACGTGCCTACCCACCCTGAAAGGGGGTTTAGAAATAATTCGTGTCTACTCATACCACAAGAGGGCGATGTGTTTGAAACTGCTAAGCAGATAAGATGGGACTTCATATGGTGTAGTATTTTTATGTGCTAGTTTACGTCGAGACCAGACCTACCTTAATGTGTCCCCCGTGTCGTCATGTTGCGTTTTTTTAATCATAGCCAACTACCGGTAGTGGGCGTGGAATCGACCACGCCCATTCGCTACGAACATCTGGGACTGCCCTAACTATGACGTTGGGGTATGTATGACAGGAGCCACATAAATACTTCCTTTTTGGACGTGTATTTAATACGTATTCTTCAAACATGGGATCAGATCAACCCATGACTTACACACTAACTTGAACAGCAACACATTTAACACGTACCGATGGGCACGAGAACGTAGATGTCAGTATTGTATTTTTTTTAAACCGCGTTTCACTACCTATTAGTGTTATCCCATTATTAATCACACTAATTGAGTGGGGATGAAAATGGTACAATTTTAAAGGCAATATACCCGTATTTGCTCTGAGTCAAAATGGGAAACCCTTTAGGGAAAAAAAACAACCCAGTACACTCGAACGGGATTTGAGCCCCGACCTCCCTGCAACAGGCAAATCAGAATCAATGAGCTTGACATTTAGACCGTGTGCCATTGTGCCCACCGGTGTGAGTTCAGTATTGTCTTGTCTGATTTGTTGATAACCGGAAGGTTGGGATCTCGAATCCCTATCGGGTGTACACAGTTTTTCCTAAATGTTTTACAACTCATCCTTCACACAAATAGTAATACACTTTCTTTGAAATTCCACCTTACTCAACCCTACCCATTTGTGTAAGTATGCAGATATTCTAGCCAACTATTAAAACGGAATGCACGGGGAAGAACCGTTAGTCTATTCATACGCCAAGAAATTAATTTTGTATCACAAATTTTTTACAGCTGGCATTAATTTCTTTATCAACTCTACATTTCTTATAATTACACTGTCTAAAGTGTGTCAGTATAATACGATCTTAGCATCCACAAATACTAAATAGTTTGACACGATCGAGGGTCAAACCAGTGTCCCCTTGACCCGCGTTGGACATCGCTAACGAGTCGGTCCAGGTGGAAAGGTTGCCAAGTATGTGTTCCTTGTTTACCTGGGTCACACTCGTTATCTCGCACGTATTGTGGAAGCACTGAAGGATGTCGAACAATAGGATGCCACGACCAGATAACGTGTATGTATGTGTGTGCAGATGACTTGCCGGACTCTGAAGCATGGTGTACAGACAACGCCTACTGTAGGCTCAACGCAAAAGTGTCATATTCTAGTCTCTGGTGGTAGCTCAGGGTTAGCTATACCCTGATTTTTGTAGGAAGGTTTCTGTAAGGCCTTATTTCGTACCAAAATTATACTATATGGTAGTAATTTGATACGATAAAGAGCCTACCAGAACTGTAGTAGTGAGTCCTTCTGAGAAGCCTTTTAACCTACCAAAATAATTTGCATTAGGATTCTTTTAGGAAATGAAGACTTCCAAAACATGCTTCCTACCAAAATCAGGATATACCTTCTGCGATAACCAATTATTCCTCCTCGCCCACACGTGGTTTAAGCTTTAAAGGTTGACACCCACTTGTCCGTATCGCATTTAATCGGCTGGTTTCTTTATTGTTTTGTATGAAAATGGAAAAAGGTTCGAAATCAGGAAATATTTTCAGAGCCGGTGTGGAACGATACGAGCCTATGTGGTATGTTATTATTATTATTATTATTATTATTATTATTATTATTATTATTAGCAACGCGTCTTACTACCCGTTCGGGTTATACGCACTTACGTAATGTGTTATGGTAGGGTGATTGTGAGATGAAATGGAGGACCTACAGTTTAACGTGGAATCCGAACCACGGTGGAGGCCTGGCATATGTGGTATGCCTACCATAAGATGTCGGGATCGCCATAAACGGTATTGTTGTTGATGGGGAGGTAGTGGTTTGAAACTCGACAAGGTGGATTGGAGATGGTTTTTCCACATCTATGACTTGCTTCTACCATCCTGTCTCCACACTAATGGGTGTGCACCTACCATCTTCATCTTTACTCCATATATTTAGTTCTTCGTTATATGTACGCAACATAATAATACAAATAATTCCTCCTTTTAATGTGAACACTGTTATTTTAATTATTTAATTCAAGGTAACCGAGCTATGTGTATATAAAAAAGTATGATTTTGGTAGAACAGTAAAAGTTAGTTACTAAAGTTACTAAAACAGTTTTTTTATATTCATACATCAAGTCACGTTATCTGCAGCCATTCCTTTTGATATATAGTATCAATACCTTTAGAATAACATAAACAAAATAGGGAAATGCCATCAATGTTGGCCGCAAAAAAAAATGTTTAAACTCTATCTATCGTTCTTCAACCAAAATCAGGGTATATGTTTCACAGTTTTCGATGTTATCTACTCTATGTGTATAATATAACTCTAACTATTTCTGTACATTCGATTTTATGTTTAAAAATATGTCTTTTTTTTGTCAATAGAGTCTAAACTAAAAAAGTATGGTTAGGATAGAGATGGGACTTTTTTCTGTTGTACTCCTTATTTTTCTGGGGAGCAGGTTGTACTACATACCATCAGGTTATCTCATCAGCGAGTGAAGCAGTGTCAAATAAACCGGGAGTAAGAGGTAAACAAACATACGTCGCGGCTGCTTGGCATGGATACAGATCATGATACTTGATTCGACCAGTGGGAGGGAATTATGGAGTTCGTGCTTCTTCGGGAATCTTCGTACACGTATAAAGCATTGGTCTTGAGTAGGTTTCATTATTTTCTAGTATTTAAAGTTTTTGGCTGTTTTGAATTATTTAGCGCTGCGAGTAATATTCTTGCTTAATGTTTGGTACTAAGTCAAAATCACAAGAATATTGTTTGATGTGATAGGGGTCTCAATATAGTTTGCTTCTTTCGATTTGCTTTATTTTGGTTTCTTAGATTGGAATTATGGACTATTTATTTCGGTATTCATTGCAACAATTCCTTCATGTAAGACTGCATTTGTCTCTCAAATTCAGATACTTTTTTAGTTTTGCTTTTTCGGTTTTGCGTGTAAATTAAGTGTCGGGAGGAAGGCGGGTCTGTCAGGTAGAGAGAGCGCTGTTGCTCTCGCAGTGCCAGCTCTGGTGTGATGGTGGAAGGAATTTTTTTTTACTCAACGTGTGTTGTGCTTAAAAACCGTGTACCATATTCTTTATTGAGATAAAGTGTAAAAGAGTATAGAATTAGATTACTATTCTGCTTCCAGCTATTCTATTTGATTCATCTTTTTTTTCGGTTCTTTTATTTAACAGAAAGACTAAATGCGCTTGCAGTACTTTCAATGGAGAAAATTTTTCTCAATTGTCATCCAGAGATCAAGGAGAAAATTATTGAACTTTTTGTGCAAATTAAAACAAGAAGAATGGATTTCATTTTTAAATGAATAGATCAAGCTTGAACTGTAACAATTTAAGTTAAAGTAAGTAAAAACGTTTTTTTGTTAAGATTTTATCAAGTTCTTGAATAAATTTTCTTTTTATACATTTTTTTTCTTTTACACAATTTTAAAACAAAGGCTAAAACATTTATGGAGCAGCAGCCCCACTAATTTTTGCTACGAGCCGCCACTGGTTTTGTATCTTAAATCTAAACTATTTAAACATTTTAGTCTGGTTCCTTACTAAAGTTAGTCGTCAATGTGTGGTGACGTCTACATGTAAAACATTTCCTTGTATAATACATGTATGAAACAGTGTTTCTGGTAGTTTAGATGATTCGCTGGAAATAAAAGTTAATTTATCCGACTTAAATTCGAGCGGGCAAACTCTAGTCCTAACTATAGAAATACAATACTAAAATCTAACCATAGAAGTGTTCACAATAATTTATCTTCAATGGCCAGTTAAATATTGATTAGTGACACTGGTATTTTTCTTTAATTTAAACGTTTAGAGGGCGTGCAACCGCAATTGCGTGTAGGGAAATTGATAAAGAAAGCATTTAGGAAAATCCACATTAGGACTCGCGGCCAAGGTTTGAACCCATTCTTTACTTTCACTGGCAAACTAAACACGTGTAATCGGTGTGGGTGTTCCCTTTCACTAAATATTCAAAGTAACGTGCGGGGGTCTGGTCGCTGTGTCTGTCCTAGGAATCAATCAGGATAAGTCTATGAAATTCAGGGCATTAACGTAATCAAACCTTGTAACCCCAAGCGAACGAAACGGGTGTTCCCCGTTTAAATACAAACCGTTGAATATATAAACTTAAATAACATGTCAGAAAATGGACAAACTTGTATGCGTTTGTTTACATTTTTAAAATTGGTTCCATATTTCACCGCTAGAAAGCACTAGTACGATGGTTTGATGAAGGGGGGGCTGATCACAATATCTCCTATTTATCCCTTTCTTTCAAGGTTTTCTATTGGGCAGGAGGGGAGAAAAGAAGAAGCTTAGTGAGAGTTAGAAAAACATTTACTAGGATTGGTAAACACTAGCGATCCTGGTGGAAATATATTCGTTAATAATTATAAACCATCAGTTTTATTCGCAAGGCTGACGACTTCTTGGTATATCTAGACATTCAACTTACGAAATGTTAGTCCCAGCGGGTGACATAACGAGATATTGTGTGCTAATCCGCTGTTCAAGGTTACTCCCCACGTTACACTGCTTGCCTGCTTACTTATCCGACGACTGTTCTAAAGGAATGCACTTCTGTCTCAGGTGCATATCTTGCAAACTCGCCATGAGGCTACCATCCAGTTTACTATTGAATTACCTCGCACAAATACACTTTGTTTTTATTATTTAAGGGGTTTACGGTGACCTGGTGATCTAGGGGTAAGGTGTCAGACTTCTGTGCTGGCGGCCGGGGTTCAATCCTCGGTCCCGGCACAGATTTATCTGATTACAAAACCCTTCCTTCACCTCTGACAAGACATATTGTGAATGTGGGGAATGCCAGGTCCCCACCGTGGTTCGGATTCCACGTTAAACTGTAGGTCCTTCATTTCATCTCACAATCACCCTACCATTACACATTAGCGTAAGTGCGTATAAACCGAACGGGTAGTAAGACGCGGTGCTAATAATAATAATATTTAAGGGGTTTCTGAAGTACCCGCAAACGGTGGGTACGTGGACTAGCTACACCAAGTTCTTATAGTCTGGATTTTGGGTGATTATGATGTTAGAGTTTTAATCCCGGGTGACTATACTAAGGGTATTTTTTTCTTAAATTTGCTTTATCTAGATAAAATCTTCCTCATCTCCATACCATAATATTACCATAGTGTTAAATTTAATCATTTAAAACGGGGGGACCCCATAGAATAGAAGCATTAACACTTAAAAATGGGGGTCGGGGGAGGGAATCTTGTGACTCTAATGTTTTTTCGTCGACCAGGATTATTACTTCTCAGAAAACTAAACCTAAATAGGTTTTGTTCGTAGTCGATTTCTCTATTCCTTTATTCCTTATTGCAAAGATGTACCAATGAAGAACCCAAACCTAAAAGTATAAATAGTAATGTATGTTTGCATTTCTTCTCAATGCCTAGCCGAGTATCTTATGTAAGTCTTAAAACAGTTAAATAAGCCCTACGACCCCAATTATGTCTGATGGTTACGGAACTAATAAAGCATTATTCATTAAAGTATTGAATTTATTGTAACAAACATAAATAATACATTTTTATTTTATAAATTTTGCTAAATATAAAATTGCTTAGTGGGTGACCTGTTGGTCTAGGGATAAGGTGTCGAACTTCAGTTCTGGGGTCCTGGATTCAATCCTCGCTTTCGGCACAGATTTATCTGATTGCCAGACCCTTCCTTCACCTCTGACAAGACGTGTATTAATCACAAATTGTGAATGTGTGGAATGCCAGAATAACACAAGTCCAAAAAATATTATTGAATTAACTATATTTAACTATATAAAACAAAATCAAACATTATAACATCACAGTAAAATTTACATTAAAAAAAATTTGTCAATAATAGCTAAATGTAAGCTAAATTATAATATAAAAATAAAATTCAAAACAATTCAAACATAAAAAACAAATCATACAAAAGATTTTTGGAGGGGCACACACTTCACAGAGCTTAATCCATCTATTGACAAAATCGTTAAAAATAATTTCAAAATATTTTGAATTTTTTAAAACTATTCATCAGTAAACTATCCTTAAAAGAACTTCTCCCCAAAAACCAAGTCAACACTATCAATTGGCATCTTAAATACACCCAATATATATGTTTTAATCAAAATTGTTAAAGCTATTTTTAAGAAATTTCGAATTCTTTTAAAATTGGTCATTAGTAAACTGGCCATAATTCAATTTTTTTTTCTTCTGAAGATCAATAAATTATACAGTCCTATCCTTGATTTTGAAAACTCCCCAGATATACACTTTGAACAAAATTACTTAAGCCGATGATTGGGAAGTTGGGGTTCGAATCCTGGTAGAGTAAACTGAATTTTTTTTTTTCTAAATGATTTTCCACTCTTCGACAAGCAAAGTTGGATCCACTTTCTCTACATTCAACCTATCTCATCCCAAGCCCACTAATATAATTAGCACATGAAAATATAACTCAACAGGTTGTAAAACGCAGTGCAAAAAAAAAAAATCAACAGTGAAAAGTATAATACTCAACTATCAAGTCAAAAATTATAACAGTATTTATGTAAAGTTGTAAAATATAATAGTTTCGCTTACTATGCTTGCACCAAATGAGATCGACAACCTATATTTACTATCTTGGTTTATGGAAATGTCGACATGATGCACTCGTGGAGCGCTTGCTCGAAATCACTCACTATGTATAAAGGTTGACGGTGAAGTTTTCCCTTCTTGCACTCGTCCTTTAGGATTCTCATGGTGTCAATGTAGCTCTGCTTTTTATTGTAGGCAAAAGACAGTAGGTTTTGAAATACCCGTGTACAGTTAAAAACTAAAGAAAATGTTTCTATGCGTATTCAAAGGTTCCATCCATTGAAACAATTTCATTCTAACACAAAGACCCAAGATTTGAGTCACAAGAAAATATCACAACCCTTTTTTCTTTTTCGTTTTTTAACAAAAAGTTTTCGTCTAGAGTAGTATTTAGTTCAATTTAATCTAAGGCAAATTGAATTTAGTCGGAAGTTCTAGGCAAATTTGGCAGTTAATGTTATTTCTGAAACATTTAATGTCCTTGTGGGTCGTGGCTGTATTGGTCTTCCAATCCGCGAGGAAATATTTCCGCCATCAAGTGTAAATATTTTGGTCTTACAGTCCTCTTTAGTGCATTTCTACCTCTCTTCCCCCACCAAATTCAATTGATTCACCTGTCGATACGTATGATTACTATAAACAATCAGATCTTTCCCTCTTTAACTATGAATCCTTTCCATATCAATAATTATCGCTAATATCACAGTCCACACAAAACCCGAACAAAAATAAAACAATTACACATCTGGACAATTACCGTTGCCGAGATGATTTGTTAATACTGGCCAGACTCATGTCAGAGAAGATAATACAGATCTTGTTGGGGGCTCTTAGGGCGTTTTTACATTCCTTTACCTAAGGAAGGGAAGACAAGGGCGAGAGCTTGTTTGCGTTGGTGGTTGTTTATTTCGTCCCCCTCGTCTACCTGAATTAGACTTGGCGCAACTTGGGTCCGGGTTAAGTGAACATTTTTTAATCCCTTAATTACCGGCGCAATTTGGGCTTGCCCAAAACGAAAAGGGGAAAACATCCCGCAAAGCTCTGGTTTAATGGAGGCCATAAGCATCCATACCATGCTGCAATAATCATGGAAATGAACGCCTCGTTGCTCTGAAGCAAACTAACAGATGACTTTGGAAAAATGGCACCAAGGTCGTCGTAGAATGTTTATAGTGAGTGGTCCCCATCATTCCGATGTTCCTTTTTTTTTTTAAGTAGCTCATTAGTGTATGTTTTCACTCGAGCATCTTCAACAACGATCAGGCTGTTGTTACCCTTTCATTTCACATACACGCACACACATACAGTCCGTTCACGATAGGTTTTTACCTGGATTACAGTTCGAAAATCAAATGTTTAGGGTTTGGGTTGCCAACACTTATAAAAGATCACAGTTGTGTTATAAATGTAAAGATCATTTCATTTTTATAAATAATTTCTTTTTATCCAACTCGAAACAATATTTTAAACATAATTAAAAGCACTTATTTTTCGTTTCGGAACGTTATTGATTATGTTTAATATAGTGCACACATCAATACCTTTTAATACAGGCATTGTATTTACTTGGAAAAGAGAAAATTGTTGTCATTTTTTTACATACAATAAATGACTTTATGATTATTTTATCGTATTTTGAAATATTTAACTGAATAAAATATTTTCTTCAACTGTGTGTCTGCATCATTGTAAAAAACTGGTTTACCTTTATGTTCAATCATATGGTTTAGATTCGTCAGTGGCCATTTTGAAGCTATGTTCGTAAGAAGTTCTTGTGAAAGTGGTGTGAATATTTTTTTAAGTGGAGTAAAACTATAAATAAACTTGGTGTCCGACCTCAAATAAATATATAAATAGCATTGGCCTAAATTACTGTGGTTAACGATCACATTAATATATTACCATCTGTTTTCATTACAGTCATCCAAAGTGATAGATATCAGCTGTTTGCGTAGTGATATATTAGTGATTACTTCTAGTAACATTTCGAGCTATCATCCAGGTAAACTTAGCTCGTGAATGACTTATACGAGTCATTTCTTTTGATCGACGTCATTCTTTGGACGATCACTCCATCGCATTTAATTTCCATTTGACAGAAATGCTTGTATGATAGGACACTTTACAAAGAACTATTGAACTTTGTGTTTTCCAAATCTTCTTTCTAGATTTTTAATTCTGTTAGTTCTTTCGAAATTATAATTAGTTTGCAACCAAATCAACCTTTTGAAAAACTACATAATCAATTTATTTTTAGTTAGTACTTTCAACGCCAATGTTGTTAGCGACTTATATTTTTGGATTGTGATGGAAACTTACCAGAAATGCACCCACGTTAGCTTATAGAGGAGATGGTGAAACTACCCTCCAGCGCACCCGGTTAAAGTTTGAACCTTGACGTCCTTAGTCGTGGGCAATCCAGTTTATTTATTTGATCCTGACGTTTTATACAGAATAACCACGCTCA
The DNA here is from genome assembly GCA_902151425.1 of Timema shepardi. Taxonomy (NCBI): domain Eukaryota; kingdom Metazoa; phylum Arthropoda; class Insecta; order Phasmatodea; family Timematidae; genus Timema; species Timema shepardi. The sequence continues at coordinate 268,027 of CABFVX010000086.1, read as the reverse complement.
ATAAAAATTAACAAGTTTATACCTAAAATCTGGCCATAATTAACAATATGGAACAAAAATGCGCACCCTAAAGATAAATAGGAAAATCTCCGTGCCACAGAGTCAAAAGCCTCTGGTTTGATTCGTGTACCCGAGCTAGGAATGAAAATATTCCAGTAAAAACTTCAAATCACTTAATCACAGGGAAAGGAGATAAATTCGCAGAGGCTTAACTATAATGTTGAAGCATTAATATAATATTGGGCACATAGCATACCAGGAAACCCCGACGTTAGGTACACATTCAACTACCAAGCGCAGTAGTCGATGCGTGAGTGTGAGAAGGGAACTGAAATAATTGTTGTTATTGCTTGGTTTTAACTTATTTAATACATTGTCTGGTGCTATCAGTTAAGATCAGTGTTTTTGCAATTTTGATGTCGAAATGTTTTTTCGTCCAAATAATTCACCAATAGAACCATAGAGTGGAATTTTCTTCTCATAGTGACCTCAACAGTTCTTGAATACCTATTAAGGGTGTCTTAGAATTTAATTACAACTTTTTTCCCTTAATTTAAAAGTTTCTCATCAAACGCTAATATGCATGATAATGACAGATATTCCACAACTGTTGGTATCAGCATGGGAAGAAAATTAAACTCCTATGTTTCTACTGGAGGAATATTTTATTTATTTTGGCCAAAAAACCCGCCTCGGTGGCGTAGCTAGCTAACGCTCTGGTTTTGTGTTAAGCTAGCCTGCCGAGGATGGGGAGATCGAGGCTCGAATCTCGGTTGGGGGAACTGGAGGATTTTTTCCCTAAATAGTTTTCCACTCTCCATCCACGCAAATGCAGGTTCATTTCCTATAAATTCAACCTTTTCAATTCCCAACCCATTAGTGTAATTAGTACTTAAGCGTATGACCCGAACGGGTAGAAAGACGTGGTGCTTAGTTAATTAATTAATAATTTGGCTAAAAAAAGTTTAGCTATAAAAACTGCAAAAAACACTGCACATAACTCGCGTTCCTTACATTCCCAGTGTACCGGGAAGGTCGCCAAAATTACATCTTAAAGGAGATGGTTTATAGGTATGCACTACTCATGGTAAATAAAATTAACCTTCCTACTTCTCGTCTGGTTCTTTATCTCTCCTTTTCTTGGCATCTCCGGATTCTCGAACTAACGTTTCCCCTCCTTCTCCTTGTTATTTGCGTCACATGTGTATATAACGCGCACGGGTGGCAAGAGAAGTATGTCTGGGTGTTATTGGTTCAAGTAAACATTCAACAGTTCTTTGTTTTTCGTTGTTTTTTAATCACTAGGTCGTCGTTGGCTCGCGTTCCAATTCGCCGATATATAACAAAATCCTGGTGGGTGAATCTTTTAACAGTGCTTTAACCTTTACGGGTAGACCCGACACCTTAGCTCAGTATCGCATCTACTTATTACGTTAAGCGTCCCGGGTTTTATTCACAGCATGGCCTAAAAAGTAATTATTGGTGGAATTGGAGCGTCCCTATTCACAGTGATGAATTCAAGGGTTCGGGCTTGGGTATTGTGTCTGTTCTATAACTAAGCTAGTTTGAAAGTTGTGTGATGATATAATCAGTTTGTTTGGAAAGAACATGTTAAATATCCCCAATAAAATTAAATTAAAAATGAAGCATTTTTACTCCAAATATATATCAACACTTTAGCTCTCGCATCGAGGGTGCCGTAACTCTCATTATATACTAGATTTTACGGTGACGGGAAGGTCATGTTTAGAATCCCGGTCGTATGTACTGAGTATGTTTTCCCTTACATTATTTCTTCCTTTGAGTACATTTCCTCTAAATCCTAATATCACGCCTACCCTATGATTGTAAATATGCGGATAACTTGGATGGGTAGTAAGACACTCTGCAAAAATAAACACCAGATAAGTATGAGTTCACACAGCTCTTCATTTTGCATTGCATCCTGGGACACAGTGGCGATGGGTAGAGTCGTTCTACCTCCTATTTTACTTTTCAAGATTTAAAATAATTGTAATAAAAACTTAAAACTTATTGAAAAATAGTACAACTGAGTTATAGATTATAAATACTTAAATTTCAAGAACTCTCTTCGGTGGGCGTGTGGTCTAAAGCGTCGCACTCACAAGAGACAGGACTGCCGATGACAGGGATATTTTGTTAGATCCCTGTCTTGTGTACTGAGGGTAGTTTTTCTTAAACGGCTTCCCCCCCCCCCCTCTCTCCTCCCAAATACGGGTACATTCCCTCCAAATTCAACCTTCCTTGTCCCTAACCCATTTAGCATAATTGGTATATAGGCGTGTAACCCAGGTGGGTAGTAAAGACGCGGTGCTAAAAAAAATATCCATGACCACGATTGAAGCTTAATGTTCAAGAGGCATATGAATTGACGCACTTAAATTTTCTCTCACTCCAAACAAATGTTGCTTTGATACATTGTATGGCCTTCCTAAAGTAATTTTCTGGGAGCGCCACTGCGCTGAGATCGAGCTAGGCTGGTCTCACAATCGCGAAAATTTAACTTGTGGTCAATAAGTTTTTTACCTTGACAAACGTCTATCTACACGACATTTTTTATGACTTTACAAAATATAAACGTTCTGTCTTGAAAGAAAGTTTTAAAAAAATACACTGATGCCAACTAGTGGTGTATTTTTTGAGTGAAATAGCCGACAATTTTGATGTACTTATTTTAATGCACATCAACGCACAGGTTGCAAACCTTTGTAATTACGCCACAGTTTGTTTATAGGAGACCAATTAACATAGTAATTAAATATTTATTATTGGATTGAATATCTCATGTATTCCACAAGAATCATTTTAGCTGCATAATCGTGTTCAATTTTCATGAAAAGATGTTTGAAAATAGTTATATCACCTAGCTCTAAGAAACTACCTCCTGATTGGTTATCCAAAAAACTTTGATGTCTTCTATATTCTGAATTTGTAGTCAGCACTTTACGATTTTGTTTCATCTCACTACATGTCATACTTCTAATTATAAAGGTCACCCATTTGTGTAAAATCTTTATGATTTTAATTTTATGTTTTTTAATCCTCTCATTGAATTTGAGCTCAAACCCCCCCTCCCCCTCCCATCTCACCATATGTCATACTTCTAATTCTAAAGGTCACCCATTTGTGTAAAATCTTTATGACTTTAATTTTATGTTTTTTAATCCTCTCATTGAATTTGTCCCCCTACCTTACGGTGCAGAAAGGTCCCGTTCATCGCCGCCAGGAGGCACGCACGAGCTCGTGATAAACAAAACCACTTTTGCACTCCCCGCGACGGGTGCCAAAATTTTTTGCCAAGGTTAGCGGGTCACGGTCGTGACGTCATCGCCGTTCAGTGTCAATCAACCGACGGGTCGGATGACGAGTGGCACGTGGTGTGTATCATTACAACACGCCTCTCTACGATAGAGGGCTTTAGACTCTGTGACTTGACCATCGCGACAGAGCTGGTCTGTTCTTAAATCCTATTTACTCCTTCATTTAACTACATGTATGGCTAGGGATTAAGAATATATCATTTAAAGGAAATTTAACCGCATTCGCGTGTAGGTCGAGGGGCAACCCGTTTGGGGAAAACACCCTCAATACAATACACCAAGTTGGGATTTGAACCTCGACCTTCCCATTGTTGGCAATACATATTAGGTGACCCCTTTGTCCGCGTGTCCACTGTGGCTAAACGCCCATCATCCCTTACGCTAACTGCGTACAATTACAGTCTTTAATTAATTTAGATGTGTGTAGTTGTTTAAAGAATAAGTATATTTAAGAGTTTGTAATTTTATTATGGACATATTAAATTCTTAAAGCCATATCCTGCTTTTTTATATTTGAAAATATTACAAGGAATCTTATTTATAAAAAAAGATTGTATGTATTGTTTAAAATATGAATACCTAATACTTGAAAATCTCATATATTAAGATATATTTAAACCATCTGATATTCAGATGTGACATTATTAAAATATAATGACACCCGGATATGGGAATAGAACACGTAACTTTTGGCTTCGTGACCTTTGACCGGGACCTTTGGAGTGTGCCAATGTTAGACCACTTTGATACCATAAGCATTCAATATAATACACTATTACTTCAAATTTGCATGGAGAAGGAGCGCTCTTTGCTAAGCAAGAATTACCGCATAGCTGTGTCCACTTCTGGGACAACCCCTTGCTGGCGCGTCTACTAACAAAACATCCGTGCAACACTGAAAGGCGGTTAATCGGTCTCTCACCTCAAGCTACAGACAAACAATCACGTTTGATAAAACAATGAAACGTTATGTATTACCTCTTTACCCGCCCGAGAGTTTTGGGTAATTGTATTTTAACTAAGTAATTAAATTTTCACTGGTTGTGACATTGTCCAAAGCATCAATCTTGCAATAGACTGGATTGCCAGTGGTGGGAAGGTTGAGGTTTGACAGCTTTGGTGCACAGGGGGTGTTTTCCACGTGGTAATCATCACTGATATTACCAATCCTCTCTCGACGCTAATACGAGTGCATTACCTGTTTAAGTTCCCTCCAAATCCTTTAATAATTTGTTAGTAACCTTGTTGTTGCACAGACCAATTAATTAAACCTCAACCAATCCTATTAACATTATTTTGTGACAGTGGCGAGGCATGGTTCCCACCAAACCGAGAGAGAGAAAGTATTCTACTTTATTTTCTCTACACTCGTTACAATACCACCTCCCGCGGCATCCAGTCTCTCTCTATGCGTGGTATTGATTCATGTTCAACTACACCAGTAATTTATCGAACATTTCGCCAAAATAATGTTACTTGACTTTAAGGGCTCCGCATACTAGAAGGGAAATATATTCACACTGCTGTATCTATTATGAGAATGGTGGTTATAAAGTTTCAAAACCACTCGAAAAATCTTAATTCTTGGTGTGTTCTGTTGTGAGTTGTAGCCCTGTTAAAAATTGCCCCATATGTTTGAGGAAGGCTAGATCTATGTTTCTAACCATTTCTCAGCGCTGAGGCATTTAGCGTGAAACGTCTTTGAAAATGAGCAAATCTCATCTTTACATCAATTTTTAGATATACATTAAAACTTAAATTCAAAATGTTTAGCTCCACAGGGCTAGGTTGATACCTTAACACTATTTAAATAACGCGGGATTTCTTGACGTCAGCGACGTACCTCAGAGTTCCGGTAGGCGGCCCCCTTATTGAAGTGAAAACTAAACCTAGATATGGCGAAGCATTTTATTACGTTCTTAATTTACCCCTGGATGTATCGTTGGTGTCAGATATATTTTTTCTACAGGCTACGTCATCCTAACATAAAATATGGACGTAGTTTCGACGTAGGTTTCTGATTCCAGAGTGGTATGAGAGCTCCAGTTTCCACTTTGCTGTGATTTTCCTCCCCGAAGTGGATTTCCTAAGAGTGTTTGCCCTTGTGAACGAGTGGTTAATTAGGCTTACTTATGGTTTCGGGGAACTTGGTTTGATTCTGGGCGAGTATCTAAAATAATTGAGTAAGCTTGTTTTACTGTTCATGGGGTGAATTTTGTTCCCCGCGTATTTCTACCCTTCCTGACTGTCCGAATATTTACATTAATGTGGTAGGGATGAGGAAAGGAGAATTTAGAGGAAGTATATCCTAATTTGCATGGAGGGAGAGTGGTATACCATCAAGGAAAAACCCCTGCAGGGATTCGAACCCTTGAAATCCAGTTTATTGCGGGCTGATACCTTGGATCGTGAGACCACCAATATTCAGCAGTGGGTGTTAAAATTTGGATGGATGTTTATGTCTATTTGCATTTAATGACGTGTACGGAATTAGTGTATTTTAATAACTTGGGTCCAGGGCACATACTTTTCCCAGACTTTAAATTATTATTTTAGAAAAGATAACGAACAAAACTTCATAGAAAAGAGTTTCCATCTTCTCCGATAGTCGAACCTTGAAATATTAAGTATATTAAGATTTTAAAATGTAAACTCATATTAGAATAGGATTCTAATATAAATAACAGTATTTGACAGTTACAAATGTTACTAAAACAAATTTAATATATTCATACATAAATTCATGTGATATTCACTTGACACGACACGTTTTAGATATTATATCACTATCTATAAATCAATATCATTAACATAGTAAAAATACCAACGTTGACCAACAAAAATTATGTTTCTATTTTTTAAACTGGTCTGCCCACCAAAATCCTACTAGACTAACACTACAACGTCATAAGACTTTATTTGCCCAAATATTTTGGTTAGATATTATTGTTAACACTTTTTTTTTTTAGGAAAATGTCTTTCTTTCTGTTCGGGTTATACGCCCTATGCTTATGTACTTACTTATTCTGTGGCATTAAAAACTCGAAAGTTCATTGCCGCACTCACAAAAGTACGCCACCTATCCCTAGCTTGAGCTAATTCTATCCAGTCTATCTAATTACACCCTATCTCTCTCAGGTCTATCAAAATGTTATCCTCCCGTCTGGGTCTTCTCAGTGGTCTTTTCCCGTTGGTTTTGCCATTCAATACCTTGAACGGTGTTCTAGCTAGATACTCCCATTCACGCTGCATGACCTGCCCACCGTAACCTGCGAGAATTTATTGCCCTTACAATGTTTGGTGATGAGTACAGGGTATGCAACTCATCAAAATGTAACCTCCTCCACTTTCCACTGTCTTCATCCATTTTTGGACCAACTATCTCCCTAAGCATATTGTTTTCGAAAATCCTAAATTTATTTTAGTCATTTAAGGTAAAAGGCCATGTTTCGCACACATAAAGAACAACCGGTAAAATTATGGCTTTGTATATTCTGAGTTTTACATTTCTTTACAGCAGACGAGACGCCAACAACTTACTGACCGAGTAATAACATATTTTCGTAGGTGATCTGACGGTCTAGTGGTAAGGTGTCAGACTTATGTTCTGGGGGTCCGGGGTTCAATCCTCGGTCCCGGCACAGATTTATCTGATTGCCAAACCCTCCCTTCACCTCTGACAATACGTGTATTAATCACAACTTGTGAGTGTGAGGAATGCCAGGCCTCCACCGTGGTTCGGATCCCACGTTAAACTGTAGGTCCTCCATTTCATCTCACAATCACCTACCATTACACATTAGCGTAAGTGCGTATAATCCGAACGGGTAGTAAGACGCGGGGCTAATAATAATAACATATTTTCCTAATTTCCAATCTAATATTGTTACCGCTAGTTAAAATTGTTCCTAAATCAAATTATATGTTGTTTGCTGTAGTATCTAAATTGTCGTTCTCAATCTGTGTTCTCTGTGTTATCATATACTTATTATTTTCAGCGTTCACATCTAAACCTGGTTCCTTACCAGCCTCTGATAAAATTTTTGCATTTCTTCCAACAGCTTCCTTACTATTACTTGACAATGCTAGACATAAGTACTAATTACGTTAATGAGGTAAGGATGAGTAAGGTTGAATTTAGATTAAGTGTACTCGCATTTGCGTGGAGGAGAGTGGGAAAACGTCAGTACACTCGGCAGGGAATTGAACCCCACTCTCCTTGTCACCGGCAGTTTAGTCTATTAACTTAGCGTTAGACCATGTTGTCACCGAAACAGATCAATGATTGTTAACGGCTTATTTTGAAGGGCAGGAATGAGGAAGATTGTTTAGAATAGGTGCACCCGCATTACTATGGAGAGAGGATGGAAATACCACAATAACAAATCATATTAAAAATAGCCCTCCCCCCCTTTCCAGTTCGCCCAGCCGATATTTTAACCTTGACTTACACCGTCTCAATTAATCCAGTATATTGCGAGGCTGACACCTCAGACCGCGTGGTAACCACTGCGCCCCCAACTCAAACTTTATAAAGTATCACGTGTAAACTTTGGTCGACGAGAGGAGTCTAGGGTTGTAGTGACAGTCTCGACAAAACACTTGCAGAAAGAAACAAGTGAACTATTACATACATTTTACATGAGCTGTTTCTTTAGAAAATGCCCCCTTCCCTTTTCCCCCTGCCGAGTATATTTGAATCACAATGTATGACTGTGCTGTAGGTTGTGGATGTCAGGAGCAATGTTTTTCACATTGACATGCCGATGATGGCTTTTTTTTTCTTTNTTTTTTTTTTTTTTTAGAAGAGCCTTGACGCGACAGGGAAAGTGTTGACTTGTTAGCGTTCTGGACAGGGTAGTCCCCGGCCGAGTATAGATGGGTGACTGACATTTGGTAAGATAAAGCCCGGTTGAGAAACGGTGGTTACGCTCTTCGACGCTTTCTCAAGAAGGCGATATTTTTTCCCACCCACTACCACGCGTCGTATTCTCCGTTTGGACTATCTTTGCAACTTTACCAATTATATTTTAGGACACAGAATATGAAAGGTTATTTTGAAAGAAATGCACCACAATTTATTAGGAGAGGAGATTGGGATTTCGCAATGTAAAAACTCACCCAGGTGAAATTCGACTACAACCCAGTTTATTGCAAGCCTGACTATTTAGATCTCAGGAGAACTGTTACAGGTCATAGCATACTTGGTCACGTTGCAAGACAATGATTATTATTACAATGTAAATTGTTTTTATATATCTTCACTTTCTATACACATGTTAAAAGCAACATACAACATACACCAACTAACTTAACAAAGGGCATCAACATCTATAGTAGGATTGCCTTAATTCAACCGTTCTAAAAATTACTATCTTTGCTCCTCCATGTATTCATACGCCAGTTTTTATACTCTGCAGCTGTCACTTTGTACATCTGAGAGATAAAATATTTTAGTCCCCTTTCACTTGTGATCGAACTGTGGTCCTCTAGACCTGTATTTGGCCTGTACACGCACTCAACTGCCTCGTCGCTGGCCAGGCGTACCCCTCCTTCCGTGAGAGTTTTCCGTCTCAACGCAAGAACCTCCTCCGGTTCAAGGGCGTACAACGAAGAGGATGGTTTGCTGTGTCACGGTGGAATAAGGACCACCGGACCACTCAATCACCTGTCAAATAAAACTGTCCGTCGCGCGTTGGCCTGGGCGACGTTCAAGCTTTGTTCTGTTCGGTGCTCCTCGTCTTACTACCCGTCCGAGACTATCCACATGCTTATACTAATGCGGTAGGGACTGAGAAGATAAAATATAAAAGAAAGGTACCCGCACTCACGTAAAGAGAGAGTGGGAAATCATTTAACCCAGTCGTGTCAAACTCGTTTGGTGATAAGGGCCAAAATGAAAATTTAAAATACTGAAAAGGCCGCATTTAAAAGAATAATTAACAATCCTCACTGAATAAAAGGAAAATTAACTATTAACACATAACACTCGTATGCGTTGCCAAATATTGCACATATAAGGGATCTGGTGGTCTAGGGGTAAGGGCTCAAACCCCGACCTTGGCACAGACTTATCTGATTACCAAACCCTTCCTTCACCTCTTGCAAAGTATGTGCTTTCACGCTTTGTGAATGTGTGGAATGCCATGTTTCCACCGTGGCTCGAAACCCACGGTGAACTGTAGGTCCCCTATGCTTTCCACCATTATTCTTTTCATATATCATCCTATCATCTGGGGATAACGGAATTTGCCTTAATGGTGTCCCAGCCTCAGAAATGAGTTCCTCCATACGCCAGGAGAGCAGAGGTAAAGATAAGGTCGAATGGTCGGATCTAGAGCATTAACCCACCCACATTGCACATAGTTGGTGTGCAAATTGAACTATGTTTTGGAGTCAATTTCTTGAGAGTAAAGAGTATATATTTGGTATACCAACCTCACTTGGTAAATCTTCCAAAATAATGGTCGATTTATAAATGTCATAATTCAAAATTATTTATTTCTTCAGCGTTTATAAATATATTAATCGGGTAGCATTGTTGGTTTGTTTGTTACTCAAAAGGTCCGTGGGCCGAACAGAATCAGGATATTTTGATTGAATTTGTTTTATTTAAAAACAGATTGAAAATTTACGGAAAAAATCAAAGGGAAATTTCCTTCCCGTCGCCAGACAAGCTGAGACTGGCGCCTTTTTCCGTGTGCCGACTGTCGAGTAGCGCAGTTGGGATACGGCTTTGTTCCCAGAATGTTTCTGACATAATGTTTTCCTCTCACTGTCTACCACAATGTCATTCCTAAGAACAGACTGAAAATGGTGGTATTGTTAGTAGTCGCTTCGAAGCGGGCGACTGTTGCACTCGAAGCTCGCTGACGTGACGTAGAGCCTGACCCGCATACATCACTCTTCACTTTGTAATTTTTTTTTACGTCCATTGTGAGTGAAGTTTGACACTTCAGTTTGGCCTTGAAATGTTATTTAGCGAACATCGGACACAGACTAATTAACACTTGTTTAAGGAGACTTATAAGTATTGGTTAGTTAATTAAAATTTATACTCTATAAAATGCTAAATACAAATAAAAGAAAAAACTAATGGCACGGTGCAGCGCACAGACTTTCTCTCTCTTTTTATCTTAAACTAGAAACATTTATTAAAATCTCGTAAGATTTGTGAAACAAAATAATAGAATTGGTTACTGAAACACTCCACCAAAGATAGTAAATAAAATAATATACACTCTTATAGAAACAATGAGAAAAAACCACAACTGTTTTTCAAAGAGCATAAGAATCAATTTCATTTATTTAAAGCGCTTCATAAAAATACGATGTTGTTTGCTTATAGCTCAAAGATTATTGATTTTATAAGAATATATTCCCGATTAAATTTTTTATTGTTTTTTATAGTACTACAACTCCACAGTAATAAATTATTTTATATCTCAAATAGTTACGGAGCTATGATCAAAATTGTAACTTTACGCTTCTCTAAAGTACCCTAAAATCAATTTCATGGGAAAACGAGAGTTGTCACTTAGTTTTTAATCTTAAAAAAATCCATAGATACAAAATTTAATTAAAATGGTTAGAATGGATTTTGAGAAAATTGATTTTATCTCTTTTTGCCCTTCAGTAAACTACCCTTAATTTTGGGGTTGGATATCTTATTTCGAAAATTCCCACTGTGAAAAGCCTAGATAAGTCTAAACCTGATCGGTAAAATGGTTTCGGCTCTAGTCAACAGAGAGATGGCATCCAAAAAACACTTTCTGTTTCAGGGGGTCATGAAACGTCAACGTTTGAACAAAATCTCGAGTTCGATTTTTTGATAATCACTATACTTCTCTTTCCAAAGGGTTGAGAGAAAGTAAAAAATGCCTAAACCAGAAATAATTTTCTATTTATTATGTATTTGAACGGATTCTTAATTGATTTTAAAAGTAAGTTCCGGTTTATTTTCCCTGTATGACCGAAAAAATTATCATTAGTAAAATTGGGGCTTAACTTTCACAGTGATGAATTAATGGTTATGGTGTTGTTTCTTTTCTAGATTTAAGCTTGTTTTTAAGTCGTGTTAGGATATAATCAGTCGGGACAGAACGTTCACGTTAAATGTCTCCGATAAAAAATAGTATGTTAAAAAAAATACTGATGGGACAATGTGAGCTAATAAAATTTAGTCAAGATAATCTAAAAAATAACGCCAAAGTTTTTTTTTGCGCCGCGTCTTACTATCCGGGCGAATTATCCGCATTTAATTATACTAAAAGAGTATAGATGAGGATGGTAGAAGCCTAGAGTAAACGTACTCGCATTTGCGTGGAGGAAAATTGAGAAACAATTTAGGGGAAAACCTCATTCCACACTGCCGGGATTCTAACCTCGACTTTTCCGTCACTGGCAGTTTAATATAACGTGAGCCTGAGACCTTGGTTCGTGGGACCACTGATCTACGGATACCAATGCTTATTAGTAATTTAATTTCTCAAAAGAGATCAAGTGATTAGTTGGAATTAGGTTATTTTTTCTTGCATTATGTATAAAAGTAAACGCTTAATAAACTACCCACATATGTGGTCGTACAGTCAAGGCATCACTTTGGCAATAAATTGGCTTGTTCTCAGCTGAGTTTCTCGCTCTCCCTCCAGTCCACACAAATTCGAGGTTCACTTGTTTTAGTTCTACCTTTCCTTGTCTCTCTATCATTAATGTAAATACACGGGTAGCTTGAACGATTAGTCAGATATGGTACACACATACACACGATTTACTCATATACACTTTTCAAGAATTCTGACTACTTTCTCCATTTATTTTTAGCACCGTGTCATACATACTACCTCCTCAGGGGTCGGCAACCTTTTTGGGGCTTTGATCGACTTTTACATTTATCAAAGGTCCTGCAACCACCTTTAGTTTCTCCACTCTACTTTTAATTCGTTAATATATATATAGTATTTATTCCCTAAATTCAATATTTCCTCCAAGACTTACGTCCCAGCCTATATATAATAATATCTATCACCGCGTGTTACTACCCGTTCGGGTTATACGCTTTAAGTACTAATTACGCTAATGGATTAGGAATTGGGAAGGTTGAATTAGAGGAAGTGAACCCGCATTTGCGTGGAGGGAGAGTGGAAAACCATTCAGGAAAAACCACCCCCAGTTCACCCGACCGAGATTCGAACCTCGATATCCCCGTCCTCAGCAGTCGAGCTCAACACGACAAGCGCGTTCGCCAACTACGCCACCGAGGTGGGTGCCTATATATAAAATACATAAAATGTACACTCGGTTTACCCTGAAAGGCAGCAGTCTTACCTTGACGGATTACACTATGGCCTTATCTTATGAGCTGTACCATAGTGGAATAATGCAAGGTAAGCTTGCCTTATTGTGACTTTGTAGTTTTCTTACGCGATCGACTAAAAATTGACCTATTGCCGACCCTTGTACTACCCGTAAGGGATTAGGAAGGTTGAATTTAGAGGAAGTTTACCCGCATTTGCGTGGATAGAGAGAGAGGGGGGAAAACCGTTTAGGAAAAACTATCCTACTGGGATCGAACCCCGATCTCCCAGTTTTCGGCGGTCTATCCTATTGCGAGAATAGCGCCTTAGGCAATGGAGCTACTGAAGCGGATTTCTCCAAATTCAAAGAACACTTATCCAAGCCAAACATGTTCTTACGAAATATTAAATTTCTTAATTGATTAATCACATTTCACAGGAGCTGCGATACGAGATCTGGTTTTTTTTCCCCATGTTCCCCTCATCACGTCATAATTGTGACCTTGAACTAGAACTTGGAAGACTTTTAATTTGGTTACACGCAGAATTGGAACAGTTGAGGCGGGGTAGGCATCTCACTGATCTAATGATTCTAAAGGCTAATCGAGATTAAACTGTATGTTTATTGTGACGTGAGTAAATAAAGCTGCTACAAGTGATGGGAGCTATTTGTGAATTTAGCCATTTAGAAGCTTTGGGTCGAAGGCTATTGTATTATTACGCAATTAGTGATAAATTAATCAACCCAGATAAATAGGGGTTCAAACTGGAACTTGTCATAATTATAATATAGTTCTATTAGTATTGACTACCCGGGATCGTGAAGGTGACTTATAACCACTGTGTGAATGTGGTTAACCCCCATGGTGGAGGGAAGAAGTTTTGGAGTCGGAAGGGGTATTAAAATACTCTGCATATGATATGTGTACAGAACATATTGTACCACATATTTAAGTAAATAAAAAAGTATAATAGAAAATAACTTCTAAGCAAGAGGGTCAAAATAAAAGTATTTGTTTGAAAAACACACAGACATCCTTCCGCAACAAAGGCCACGCAGATAAAGACATAAAGTCTTGTCTTGTCTGATTTGCCGAGGATGGGGGTGATCAGTTCTAAAACCCCGGTCGAGTTTATCAAGGGGGTTTACCCTCCCGCAAGAAATGAGGTTGCACTTCTGAATTCTACCCACCCTTCCCTATTAATGTAAATATATGGATAGCCCGGATGGGTGGTGAGACGCGGAACACGTCACTGGCAACTACGAATTTGACGTTTTAGACAGTCAAGGTCTCCTATCATTGTCACACACACGTGTATGATAATAGAATGAAGACATATCTCTTTGAAGACCTGCTTTGGTAGGTTGTCCTTGTCACGCACCCATGGTAATTAAGTATCGGTCAGAATTGTAGGGGCAATCTAACAAGCCCCCTACCCCGAACCTTCTAGAGTAAAACTTGGAGATCTATCAAATGTTCAGGCGCGCGCGCGCGTATGTGTGTGTTTGCTGAGTTGCGTATATCCGGTCGAGTCGGTCTGGTCTTTTCAGGTACAGTTTAATTCGGAAGAAACTTTTACTGTTACCGAAGTAACTAAAACCCTGTTCACATATTCATACGTCAAGTTATCACCCTCTATTCACGATTGGATGGCATGGATTTCAACCAAAATTGATTTTTTTAACTCCAATGATTAAATAGAAAAACCTTGTTGGATTTAAATTTCTATTTCGAGTTTTATTAGCACCGCATCTTTCTACCAGTTCAGGTTATACCTTTATGTACTAATTACTCTAATGGTTAGTACACCAGTACGCTTTGTTTACAATTCTCAAGGAGGATATTGTGGCCCAACTGGAATACTCCCAAATAGCTTTTATAAAAAAACCTCCGTGGCCTCAGCCTATAGTCGAGCTTTACCGTTCGAACTCCGATCTCCCCGTCATTGATAATCTAGTCTACTGCCTTAGATCATGCGGCCAGCGAAGTGGGTTATTTCGCGTTCATTTAATTATAAACGATAAGTTGTTTATATATAGGCCTAAAATGACTTTGGTGGCCTCTCGAACGGTAAAGCTCGACTATAGGCTGAGGCCACGGAGGTTTTTTTTATAAAAGCTATTTGGGAGTATTCCAGTTGGGCCACAATATCCTCCTTGAGAATTGTAAACAAAGCGTACTGGTGTACTAACTCGACCCTGGCTTTTGTGGCGCATCATTTAGTATGGTTGTAAATGTTTTCTCGAGGTGAGTGGAAAACAGCAAGTGATGAACAATAAGACACAAAAAAATGCTAAGCTAACCTAACTTAACTTAACCTAAACAAGCCTAACCTAATATAGGGTAAAAAGATTGGTGGGATAGAATTAATATCTACCCGCAGGTCTATTTATTATATGTTATAGTCTTCCTCGCGAGTGAAACGTGGCCCAACTAATTATGAACGTTTGGGACAAAGGGTCCCTTGGACCAACTGTCATTCACCGGGTTATTTGATTTATTTGATTAATACATTTTTAAACAACTTGATTTTTAGATTTTTCTTTGAATCAGACTAATCTCTTGATTTTTAGATTTAAATAATAA
This sequence comes from Timema shepardi, assembly GCA_902151425.1. NCBI lineage: Eukaryota > Metazoa > Arthropoda > Insecta > Phasmatodea > Timematidae > Timema > Timema shepardi. The sequence goes on along the minus strand of CABFVX010000086.1, from coordinate 252,802 downwards.
ACAATTCCTATAGCTTTCTTTGTTCTTAGTTTCTTTTTAATATTTTCTTTGCACCAGTTTGGGTTGTACGCATTTAATTACACTAATGAATAAGGTATAATTAAGACAAAATGTATCCGCATTTGCATACAGGGAACTTTTGTGGGGACTCAGTAGCCTACACCCTCGAGATTAAATACCTGACCACTCCGTCACTGGCAAATCAACCAAAAGCCGTTGACACTGGTTTTTAGACCTGAGCGTGTTTGAGTGAGTGAGTAAGCTAGTCAGTGAAACTCAGGTAAAATGTATATATAACTAAGCCCATGGCCAGTCTGACGGCTGGGAGACCTTGGAGTGTCGGGTATTTCTGCGTCCCCGAAGAGGGCACGAAAACTGGCAAGGGCGTCGCTGTCCCAGGTGACGCCGAGAAAGGTATTCCACGTGTGGGCGTTTCTAGACCACCTGCCCCATTCATCTGGCTTCGCCTGGCAGTCAAAAATACCACGGCCCACGTTTGATTAAACAAGTACTCTTTTTTTTAGGAGGGGGGTTGCTGTCCTTTCTGGCTAGCCAAAGTTACCTTTTTTTGCACCACGTCTTAGAACCCGTCCAAGCTATAATTTAATTACACTAACAGGTCGGGGATTAAGTAGGTATAGTTTAGAGGAAATGTATCCGCATTTTTAAGAATAAAAGGAGAAATTTAAGGAAATTATCCTCAATGCACCCGGCCTTTATTCGAACCCTTACCTCCCCGTCAAAGACAAACTAGATTAGACAAGACTGTTGTTCGCGGGTTGTATTTAACCATTAACACAGATTGAGAAAGAGAAAGTAAATGCTTCCTTGCATATACTTTACAAATGGGAATCATCCCATAAAACACGAGTGATCTATAAGGCAGCTTAAACTTCCTCTTCAACTACTAGTGGTATACATAATGACAAGGTACTTCCAAATACTTATTTCTGTCACATACGCTTTCATAGTTTTCAAAAAGTCACAAATACATTCAAATAAATGTATAGTCTAGCCTACGGTTGAATAATATTTTTTGACTGTTCAACAAATAACTACAGGTACCCCAATTTTCTTACAAATGGACATACCTGACAACTAGAAAAGTCAATGGATCTGCCTTCACGTATTCATACGTCACGTCATGTTATCTGCAGCTGTCACTTTGGATAGATATTATCGATACCTATAAAATAACACTAATAATGTAGTAAAATTAATTTGAGACCCGCCTCGGTGGCGTAGTTAGCTAACGCGCTTGTCGTGTTGAGCTCGACTACTGAGGACGGGGAGATCGAGGTTTGAATCTCGGTCGGGTGAACTGGGGGTGGTTTTTCCTAAATGGGTTTCCACTCTCCCTCCACGCAAATAGGGGTTCACTTCCTCTAAGTCAACCTTCCCGATTCCTAATCCATTAGCGTAATTAGTACTCAAAGCGTATAACCCGAACGGGTAGTAAGACGCGGTGCTAAATATTATTATATTAATTTGAGCATTGTTGACCGCAAAAAATTTTGGATTTTCAGAAAGGTGCTCCAAATGTTCTTTCGTTATAAAATCAAGGTAAGCACATCGCTTCTTATGTGTTTATGTACTCTTTGAGGTGCGATTTTCAGTTTTCACTTTTTACAAATGTGTCAATTCTGACATCTAGAAGATAAATATGGTGAAAGTTTTACATTGTTGCACACCCTTTAATAATGTGCTATACTCTCTATGATGTTCTTAAGGAGGTCGCCTACTGGAGCGCTGAAGCGTGTTGAAGATGCCCAGAAATCCCTCATTATTTAAGAAGTATTTTGTTATCTCAAAACATGACTCAAGACAAAATGCAGGTTAGATGTATGTAGCTATAGAACTAAAAAATTTCCATTTTAAAATCTAAAGTTTAAAAAAAAATCATGAGACATTTAAATTATCTCATTTTGAATGATGTTTCACACGAAATGAGATCAAGTAAATGGCTAGAATCATTGAGATAGCCTTCCTATAACAATACAAAAATGTTTTAACAGGGTTAAATAAAATAGTCGAGCATAACTGATTATTTAATTTGTATTGAACCTTAACTGTTATTCTCATGAGAAATACCACAGTTTGAGGATATTTGCTTTTAAATAGGCGGCGCCCTAAAAGCCGGAGGGGAGATAAACTTGCGTTTCCAAAACAAATAAACTTTTGAAGACACAATTTAACAACACACTAGTTTTGCTTTAGATAAATGTCCAAATTCTTAATAATAGTTTCATGAAACGTTTGTATGTAGCAAGCCACTAAACCAGTCTTCTCGTCTTTTTTATCTCATAACGTATTTAACTTGTCATTTGGCAAGTCATTAACTTTACCATATAATTTAAGTCGCCCGGGAAAAAATATAATAATTGTATTTATTTAAAACTTCTACGTTAGTACATTAATTAAGTATGAACAAAGCTGCGAAAATTCCTATATCGCATTCTACCACTGTTTTTTTTAACTAAACAGTAATTTAAAGTTGTTTATTATTATTATTATTATTATTATCATCACCGTGTCTTACTACCTGTTCAGGCTATACTCACTTACGCTAATGTGTAATGGTAGGTTGAGTGTGAGATGAAATGGAGGGTACAGTTTTAACGTGGGATCCGAACCACGGTGGAGGCCTGGCATTCCCCACATCCACAAGTTGTGATTAATACACGTCTTGTCAGAGGTGAGGGAAGGGTTTGGTAATCAGATAAATCTGTGAGGGACCAAGGATTGAACCCCGAACCCCAGCACAGAAGTCCAACACCTTACCCCTATACCACCAGGTCACCTTAAAGTTTATAAAATTGATAAACAGTTTTGTTAGCAAATTTATTATTCAAACCTCAATTTTCTTCAAATGTTCTGTAGTAACCCTTTTAATACATTACTTTATTTATTTGAGGAACATAAAATCTATCTTTTTTAACAATACTTTTTGTTCTCAAAACTATGACTTTTTTGGGCGAATGTCGTTGAAATTGAGATAATTTTATATTTTAATAATTTAATAAAAATGTATTTATAGACACCTGCAACGTGTCACAGACTTGCTTCAGTAGCCGTATGGTTTAAGGCGTCACTCTCGTGTTAGACTAGACTGCCAATAATGACAGGCAGATCGGGGTTCGAATCCCGTTCTGGTGTACTGAGGGTGGCTTTCCAAAATGATTTTCCAACTCTTCCTTCACGCAAACAAGTATACATTTCCTTTATATTCAACCTTAATCATTAATGTAGTATTAATATAAATATGTAAATAGTCCTGGCGGGACGCGGAGAAATTTTGTTTTGTTCTTAAAGGTCACACTATTCCTTCACTCATTGCAGACTAGACGTAATTCTAACATTAACATAAAGTGGGCAGCGACAAAAAAATAAAAAAAAGGTTCAATAAATGCAGCATTGCGTGAGAAGTCACATTTTGACTATAAAAAAAGTATTGATTAGTTGTATCGTCATGAGCAAAAATTGACTATTATTGAGTACAATAAGGTGTTGTAGATTATCTTTCAGATTAAATAATTGGAGCCTAAAGAAATGTATTTGATTATGACCTCGTCAAAATCATTACTTGTATAATTATCACCGTTATATTTTAATTTTACTTCCTATGCCACTCAAAATGGAGATTGTTGGTTGTATGGAGGGTTGATAATACTTAACAACTTCATTACGGCGTAGATAATGTTTTTAAATAAACCACTAATTAATTATTTTGAAACGTATCCAAGCATAAGCAATGCAGTTTAGGCGCTGAGGAGTCATTTTCAATATTTATCAAAATAATTTATAGAACATTTTACTAAGCACAGCGTCTTATAACCCGTTCGGGTTATGTACTAACTACGCTAATGGTTTTAAGGACGATGAAGACTATATTTAAATGAAATGTACGCGCATTTGCGTGGAGGGAGAGTGGACAACCATTTTGTGAAAATCACCCTCATTACAGCCGGCTGAGATTCGAACCTCGATTTCCTCCGTCATCGGCAGTCTAGACTACTGCGAGAGTGATGCGGTGCGGCCATCGAAGTGGGCTTATTTGAATTGAATTGAAAATTGGCAACGCTGGAGTGTTTGTTACAGTGTTACCTAAGAATAAAACAACATAACACGCAAACAAGAGGGTCCAAAATTTATCACGGATTGAGTTTTAAAGAAAATATTTGATATCGTTAATATATTATGACATTAAAGACCGAAATCATAAATATATATTTAATAATTTAATAAGTCGTATTAACTTATTATACTGGTATGAGTCGCCCGTTTTTAAAATCCTTCTCAAATTAATATCATAAACCCGCACTGATGGGCACGCGATCAGATTAGTCTCGTCTTGTCTAGTTTTCTCATGGAAGGTTGAGTTCGAATACCATGCGGTTAGTGTAAATATGAGATGGCCAAAATCGGGGAAAATCTGGAAATGTCAGGTAATTTAAAACTCTCAGTAAAATCAGAGAATATTTTAATTGGTCAGAAAAAATAATACATTTGACGGTTTCCGCAAAATAAATGCTTTTTTCATCTTGGTCGAACACGGGTTTTAGTAAAGCATGAATTTATTTTTCAGTGCATTAAAAAAATAATTTCGTAACAAATGAAGTTTTTTTTTGTAAGAGTTTAGCCAGAGATTTTTTTGGTGACTACCCTGGCAAGGCACTAAATAAAATCCGAGTTGCTTCCAATATACGGTCAAAATGAGGTGGGGGATAGCGTTCTAACCCCCAGCCCTTCTCGGAGAGTAGAGAGGTCAATGCCCCCCTCCGGCAGGCCGCCGGGTCAACGAACGGGGCCTGGCCACGCGCATCGAATAAGCGCAGCCCCTCTTGCACACCCCCTCTCTTCCCCTTCTCTTACTCCTCTACCCCTACCCTTGACCTCACCCTCCCTGCCTCCTTTCCTTCATTAAACTAGGTCAGACACGTGCTCGATATTCGCAACCAGCGACCTCGCGACTCGGTGGACCCACTGCTTTGCGGATTGCATATCAGGCAGGACCAGTGGCGCAGAAACAGGGAGTTAGTTACACGGGTCTACGGTACCCACCCAAACTAGGATTGATGGGTACATAATACCAATTGAACTAAGATGACACTATGACCTATAGCTTAAAGGCAAAGTATTGTACAGTAGCCCCATGGCTTCTTTGGTGCTAATTGACAGCTGACTTCTGACAGTCAACATTTAGGTATATACCTACATTTTGACTATTAGAAGTGACAGCTGCTAAGCACATGTTTTTGCAGATCATATGGTTCGGCGTAGGGATACATAATTTGATCTGGTAACTTTTCAAAGCTGTCAGCTGTGAGCTGTCAGTCAGCACCAAAAAAGCCATGGGACTACTGTATATGTAGTAAGATATATCATCATCATCATCATCATCAACAACAACTGTTTCCAGCGTGTGGCTGGGTCAGTTTTGTAAAATGCTTTCATCTTTCTCCTCTCACTTTGAACACTTTCTGTTTTCTGCTCTTCCCATATGTTTCTTGAGCTCCCTTCTTTCCTACATATTTCATTTCCATCCTTTTCTTTGGCATCCTCTCTTTTTTCGTTTTCATTATGCATGCTCATACCATCTCAGTCTTGCTTCCTATACTATCTCATGTACTCCTACTATTTACCGGATAACTTTATTCCTAATCTTCTGTCTCCTCGTGACAGCTAACATGCTACTCACAAACTTCATTCCCGTGGCCTCCACTTTTCTACACTAGCCCCATGGCTACTTTGGTGCTGACTGACAGCTCACGGCTTTGAAAAGTTACCAGACCAAATTATGTATCCCTACGCCGAACCATAATTATGATCTGCAAAAACATGTGTTTAGCAGCTGTCACTTCTGACAGTCAAAATTTAGGTCTATACAAGAAAAATATATGACTGTTTTATTTATTTAAAATTAATTGTTGACCTTGATATGTTGACGTTAGGCCTAGTATTGATTATTAGTTGTTTCTACAATATTACACTTTTTTTTATTAAATCCCATATTATTTATTACTATTATTAATAAATAACTTTTAACAATATTTTTTTAATTTTATAAATAATTATTTGTTAATAGTATTATTAATAACATCACAAATGTGAAAAATCTGAATATACAGTATTACACAGAGATAAAAAATAACACTGTCATAAACCTTTTTAACACTATTACAACAAGGCGTGTTCAATATGAACTGGTTCGTACCTTTTAAGTGTTTTCCAAAGGGGTCGTAAGCATTTCTTCCACATCATCATATTCGTCGTCGTCCTCTTCATAATCTTCAGCCAGGTTAATGATGATAGGTGTGTGGGTTTATTTTAGATTCACTTCTCTTAAACAGGTATAACAATGTTTCTAATAAAACTACAATAACTTATAACGTCCCGTCCATCTCCACCTGTAGTCTCTTTTGTTTTTTTGTCCGAACCCAATAGTAATGGATTTGTCTAAACGTCCATGAATTGTAAATGATAAATGGTATTTATAGAGGACAAAGATGGTGTTTAGAAGGCCGGATCGGATGTATATTATATTCTCGAGAACCATTTTTAGACGCGATGATGATGACAAATTGAAGGAAATTGATACGTCGCAACCGGCCAATAAACATTTTCTTGCCCTCGTTTGAAAAACAGAACCATCCGTCACGGCCTTTCAAAAGTCGAAAGAATTTATGATGGTGCATATACCTAAATATTCGGCCTACTCATCATATTCTTTAATATTACATCTATACCTTGATTTTCTTACGAATTAAAATTTATTTAGATCAACGTCTAGAAAATTCAAACTTTTTTTTTTCAATCAACGTTGAGGTCTGTAAAATAAATTATCGACGTAGATTTGTACAAAAATCACAAAACCGTTAGATCTGTCGCTGGGTTTTACTACACACCCTGTGATTTGGTCAGGGCTATTTTTATCCTGGGTACGATGACTATACCTCATTTACGGTAGGAGTATNTGTGACAGCTAGTAAAAGCTACCAGATCTACTCTTATGTATCCATTCTACAAACCACATGATCTGCGAGATCATAACTAGGTCTATGCTACTTTCACAACAAACAATTTATTTTTAATTGTTTTTCTTGTCACCAGTTGTACATCTTCTGCTTGCTGTCAACTACCACCACTCCTATGGTGAATGCACTCTATTTATACATTCATTCACCAATAGCTGCTAACAAATAACCAAATGGCACCAAAACTTCTATTTTAGTAGGCTATTACTACGTTTAACAGAAAGATTTGTTTTTTGGTGTCCCACGTTTGTTTATTCCCGTCCTGGATATCCGCATATCTACACAAATAGGGTTAAGGGACAAGGAAGGTAAAACTTAGATCAGGGGTCGGCACCCTTTTAGTAGCGTTGTGCCGGGGTAATATTGCAAAGTCGCTCAGCGCGCCAACCAACCTAAGTTCACCCAAATCGTTTATATTTGTATACCAGTTAACTAGTACAACTATTAACACAAATTTAAGGTGGTCCTGTAAAATATAAATGTAACAGCATATTTCTAAATCGAATAGGTTACATTAAATAACTCCTGTTTCTTGAATATTTAATATTTTAATATATATCTGATAAATTAGAATAAATACAAAAGGTATAAATGTGTATTGCAAAATGTAAGTTTTGAAAACGTTATTTTGAAATTTTGAAACAAAACAATTATAGAATAAATACAAAAGGTATAAATGTGTATTGCAAAATTGAAGTTCTGAAAACATTATTTTGAAATTTTGAAACAAAATAATTAAATCATTGAAAAATAAAACTTGTTGTTATTAAAATTTATACTCACATTAATGGTATTAATTAAAAATAAAAGTTGTATATTATGTTTATTCAAATCACTCAGGGTGCCATTGAAAATCAGTCCTCGTGCCACTCTTGACACGTGCGCCGTAGGTTGCAGACCCCTGGGAGGAAATTAACTCGTATCTATCGTTGGGGGAAGAGTAGTGTTATTAAATCTTTCAGAATAAACCACGCTCGGAATAGCCGGCCGGGATTTGAGTCCCGTCCCATGTTCTTGACGTGAAGACCTCTTGCTCGCTGACGTGGGTTCCTAAAATAAAATAATTATATCCCAACTAGGTACCGGTATATCTTTAGGCTAGTTTGCTCTCGAGCTCGTGGCAAGACCACGCGCAGACTGCCATAAGTAGCGCGCACGAAGGAAACCTTTTTACTCGCTCAATAATTGAACTAACTTTCACTTCGGCAGCAAAGTTCAGTGACTTGCCAATGAGTGTGCAATATTTCATGAGTTTGACTGCTTGTATATCCTTTAGAACCCTCTCCTCTTCCTCAATTCACCCCAACACCTCCTCCTGCTAAATACTTATACTAAATTAAGGGGGTCGCATACCGGGGCGCTGAGACGTCTTTAAACCCCTCGTTATTAATATGTGGTGTGTTATTTAAAATATGGTTCAAGCCAAAATGGAGGCTAGAGGTATCAACATATTCCTATGGGATTATAAACCTTACATTTTAGATTTTTAATTTCTAAATAAATCATGAAAATGTTAAATCATATTATTTTAAAAGGCGTTTCACGCGTAATGACACAGTTAAAGTTCTGAGGCGGAAGCAATTGAGAAAGATAGATCTAGCTTCCTTAAAAACAAATAAATTAATTTGTTAACAAGAACACAACTGAACATTCCAATTCAATATAACAAAGGATTTTTTTAAACTGGTTTAGAAGTTAAATAAATTGCCAATACCAAAATAAATATTAAAGCAAGGGCATTTATTTTCAAACAGTTAACTTTTTTTTCACACCACGTATTTCTTATCGTTCGGGCTATCCGCTTACTTACAATAAACTAAGCTTAAGAAGGTACAAGTTTGAGGAATTGTACTCACATTTGCTTGTAGGAAGGATGGAAAACTATTCACAATACACTACTCCTACCAGTATTAGAGCCCCATACCCTTGTCATTGACAGTCTACACTATTGCGAAAATGACTCCTCAGATCATACGACCACTAATGCGATTCGCTATTGATTATGCCTATGTCTACCTTCTCAAAAATATGATAGACCTACTTGTTGTAGAGACATGACGGGCACGGGTTGAGCCGCCCGCTACTACAATTAATATAATACATACAAAAACTGCTTGCATCGGTGATCTCGCCGACAAACGTGTCAGTCTTGTCTGGTTTGATGGAAACTGAGAGTTCGGGGTTCAAATTTTTGACGAGTGTACTGAGTTGTCCTTCCCCTAGATATTCTTTTCACTCTCTCCACACACTGATGTTACATTTCCTCCCAATTATATCCCCCTTATTCCTACTTCATTGGTGTGGTGTGCAATTATTCCGAATGGGTAGTAAGGACGCGGTACATACACCACATAAACATAATTTTAAAATAAAGGTCCTATGACCGGTGGTCACATAGTTTAAGGTGTCAGGCTCGCTATACACTAGAGTGCCTGTGCCAGGAGCACTGAGTGGTAGTTTTCATTATGTGAATTATTACTACTAATTTACGCTAATACGTTTGTTCGTTACAACTTCTTTTAAAACAGTTTAGTTAATCCAATCCCCTTTGAATGAACCGTTAGTAACTAATATAATATACATATTTAAAAAAATTGTATTTAGCTGTTGGTAACGAAAAGTTAACCAACATATTCAATAGACTGCAGTGTATTCAAACTAATTAATATGTCAATTTGGTTTTATTTCAGGTCAGTTGGTCTCCCAACATCTAATAGAACGTAGAATGTGTTGAGGGGACAGTATATTCCTGATCGGTAAGTGCTTTTGCTTTTCTGCTACAATTTATGGAATCCGCTTGCTCCAGAGGATTTATGTATACGTATTTATTTATTTGGCAATATAAATTAATGTGCTTTACTTAGTCTGCAAACTCCAAACCTAGATCTTCTTAACGCACTTGTTACATGTTAGTCGGATGTCAGCAATTTGTTGAGTATTGACTAGTGAGCCTACAATATGTTCCAATAAACATTAGACCCTTTCGTGCCATACAAATTAACCTTAGCCATCAAATTAAACGTTCAAAACAGTTTAACCTAACCTTATGACTAATATAATTAAACTATGCTCCTAATTAGTTTGTTTATTAGACATGAGATCTCACTGTTTTCGAGGAATGTGTCAATTAAGGAACTAAGTTTACTAATTTACCCTTCGTTTGCTTTGTAAGGTAGCAAGCATACTTTGCATAGTTCCACTATGGTGCAAATGCTTATAGGCTTACACTTCCTCTAAATATAGCCTTGCTAGTCCCTAAAACCTAAAACGTAATTAGTACATAAGCTTATAACCCGAACGGGTAGTAAGACGCGGTGCTAAAAAAGTTTATTTGGTAGAATTCCCATAAGAAGAATCTTATCTATCTTAAAGCGCCCACTGATATGGCTAGCGTGTGGTGGGGACGTGGCGTTTGTATGGTGTGTGTGGTGTAAATGCATACTATAGCGCCCACTGGAGAGACGCGGACGTGGTGTGGCGCGTGGCGCGGCGTCATGTACCCGCCACTAGGCTCTGGCATGTTTAAACTTATATGACGGCCGCATGGCGACTGCCCCACGTCCGCCACTTCAGTGGTGTATATCTTATGACGAGTCCATGTTGACTACCGGAATCATCATGTCCGTAGACAGGTGACGTGTGGTTTGCTGATGGAAAACACGTCACCTCGATTGGCTTTGTGCCATATCTTTATCATTTGAAAGTCATACACCGCTTGCACGCTGCGCCACAGCCACACCATCTCAGTAGGCGCCCGCCCTGCTTAACGTTATAAAACGTTACTAAATTTTATTTCATGCCATCATACGCTAAGTCATGTGTTTCGCAGTTTTCAGTTTAATTATACTGTATTATACAGGATGATTCGAAACTCTATGTACAAACTTTAATGGGTGTAGGAACATTTAAACAAACCTTTGTCGTTAATGTATGTGTGTTCGCAGACATCACCCTTTGGTGCTAAAGGGCGCTGTTGGGTGGTGCATCAAATTGCTATTTTTCGCAGTCGTCATTCGTAACGCAGACTTCTTTCGGATCATTTCACGAATTCTGAGATGACTGACATGAAAATGTACGGCAATCAATGCTTCGAAACTGTCAGGCGTGTAATGTTTTTCACACTTCATTTATGTACCAACAGCACCCTCTTGCACTTAAGGGGGGATTTGTTTTAGGGTTCCCTATCGCCCATTAAAATTTGTACAAAGAGTTTCGAATCACCGTATATATAAATTGATTGATTGATTGATAGGTAGATGGATATATATATAGTTATTGGAACGTCAGTAAAGCAAGTTTTGATACATGAAATTAAAAATGGGTACAGTCTCTCATCAATATTATCTTATCTACACACATTTAGTTCCCGCAGCCGCCAAACTTTAGATGGTTCAAGAGGGAATAATGAGGGGTCTGAAACCCCCAGCCTCGAAATTTAAATACTATATTCAAATAATATAAAGTGCACATATACTAAGACATTGAATTAAAAATAATTATATTATGTTATTGAATCATAATTATGATCAAATTATCTACTGTAATCTATGCTTCATGCAACTTAAGCTGTCATCTGCGTCGTACTGTTTTCCAAGATATTGTATGGTCGGCTGCAACCTGCTATTTCCGTGCTCTGTGGTGTTAGTAAGAATACGGAACTAATTTGTTCATACTTTAAGAACCATAGACAATTCTTTATACCACAGTGTTAATGATATGAGTTAGGTCTACCTCGGTATTTAGCCCGGTAAAGATGTGGAAAGTTTTCCAGATATTTGTTTGTAAATGCTTTTTTCAGGAAAAAGCTCCACTTTTTTATTTGGATTAATAAAATAGAGATATCACAAATTTTAAAGTTTACACTAAAATTTAATTTTAATGTATTCTAAAGACGTTACACCAGAGACATAGAAAACGAGTTCAAATAAAGCAATAACAGCGAATTCAGTTCCCTTCTCACACTCACACATCGACTACAGCGCTTGGTGGTTGAATGTGCCAATAACTTCGGATACACCCTGTTTACTGTGTTCTAGACCTCAATATTATACTCAAAACCCTAGGATTTAATTATCTAAAAAAAATAGTTGAAAATTTTAATCTTAATTCTAGATTAGCGTCTGTCTCGGGCTCTGATAAGTTAGGCGTTCTCGGTGCCTTAATAAAAAAACACGGGAAATAGCTCGTTTGTTCACAACGCCTATGCTCGCTGCGCAGAAAAATAGTTGACGTGTGATGTGCGCAGATAACGCTGTTCAGAAGCGCTTGTGAACTAAAAATACCCCTTCCCCGTTATGGAGAGAGGAATTCATAATTTAGTTTCACTGTAGCTGTCGAAGCGAGGAGAATTCGTAGCTCTGGATTTGATATAACTTCCGTAGATGCTACGGAAATTGAAAGAAAAAAAGTCATCCTTGGCTTCTCCCCGTGGCGTCGTTAAAATGACAACTTTAAAAGGGAGGGAAGCTTCAATAAAAAAAAAAATTCGTTTCTCGCTATTCTTCCAGACTGTCCTTAGGTAGAAGAGGGAATGCATCCGCAATTGCGCGGAGAAATAGTGTTTTTTTTACTATGGTTATTTAAATAATAATTTTCTTATCACAACCACATTTTTTTTAATAATAGCTCAATACGGTACAGTAGTAGTATTTTCCGAATGTAATACGTATAACGAATAACGAATTACCTCTGTTACGTGTAGGCAATTTATCGCCAGTAATCAGGGCTTAACTTTGTTGTTCAAGGCCGTCCGAAAGATATAAATATTAATCTTCCTACGTGGTGATCAACGCACTTGATTCTCTTCAAAGCATAAACAAAGGTTCGCCCAATTTTTAAAACAAAAAATTTAGAAATATTTCAACACAGCAGGAAACTTTATTTGGGGAAAAGAGCTTCATCCTATCCTGAAAAAGCTTAGCGTTGCTACTGCTTCGTTGTCGCCTGGTTAAAGGATGACGACTAGAGGTCTTGAGAATCGTGGTTCATGCCTAGGTGATAGTAATAGATTTGTGAAGAGTCGACCTGCAGAGCTACCACAAACGAATCTAATATGATCTTCTCGAGGGTCTACAAATAGATTGGAGGCTAGTTTTGAACGAGCTTTTGGGTACTCATTCAGCATCGAGAGTATCGAGAGTACAACTTGATCGAACGTATCACGCCTTTCTATTCAACTTCTCCTCAAGTAAAAAATATAGTTGTGTATACCTAATCGCCTCAGTTAATATTCATTTTAAAACAATTAAAGTTCTAGCTTTCTTTTTTTGCTGGTGTATGGGTGTGATCCTTTAAAGGACGAATCTAACAAGAAACTGCTGTCTTTATGAAAGTGTTATATTTAAATCCATGTCTTAAGAATTTATTTTAATTTTTCTTGTGCACTATTTATTCATGAATTACCTGTACTGGTGTTAATGTGGGAAAATGCGTCATTCACATCTGGTCTGGTTTGATGGTGATGGGTAAAGCCAGGCTTTGAATCCCGGCTGGGTGTAGTGAGTATCATATTCTGAAAATTGAAAAATGACACCTGGACACGGGAATCAAACCAGTGACCTTAGAGTTAGTACGCCAATGCTATCCAGGAATCGTCCCGTGCCCAGGGTCATTCTTCACTCATATTTTAAGGCAGAGTCTATGATGGACATGTGTAAATCGTTGGCTACAAATGTGTGATAAATTAAGATCAGATAACGCAACCACCTTCGACTATTGGCAGCAATAAGCCAACTATCGAGTTGAAGGTGGTTTCGTTATCTGATAGCTCGTGATCTTAATGAAACCCCACATTTGTAGCTGATGATTTCCGCACGTCCATCATAGATTCTCCCTTAAAATATGAGTGAAGAATTGTCATGTGCACGGGACGATTCCTGGATAGCTCAGTGGTAAGAGCATTGGCGTAATAAGTCTAAGGTCCTTGGTTTGATTCCCATGTCCAGGTGTCATTTTCCAATTTTCAGAATATATATCTAGATGGAGTAATCCTCCCTAAAAACACAAATACTATCTTTGGCTATTTAATTATTATAGTGAAGAAGTTTTTTCCCAAATGAAATACATATATTTTATTTAAATTTAATCTTCCTAAGGTCTATCCTGTTTGTGTGTGTACATACAAATAGCCCAAACTGGTAGACATCTGAAGCACGGTTACGTATTAGGCCTAACACTACGATGATTACTACTGGGACGTCCTTGTTTTAAAATTTTATGAGGAACACCCGCTGTGAACTTTTTATATATATTTTTTGACACTCTGTATTTCATATCCACCCTGTGACTATGGGATCATCCATAAACCATGTAACGTTGTTGGGATGGGAGAAAGCTATAATGTCTACATGGTGTTACATGGGGGGAGGGTGGGTACATCGCAGTGCTACGTGACACAGATCTCATACTTAAATTATAATATTGAAAAAAATAATATCGTTTTTCATGTTTTTACGGTTAATAAACATACTCTACTCATAGATAACTTCAGATCCTGAGCTATATTAAACATGAGTTCCTCTCATAATGTCACAATAGCCACCCTGTGCAATAATTACATTCACTATTGATGTGAAAACTACGTAAGACATGTTGGAAGAGGAGGGGGCGGGGTTAGGCTAAATGTCTACATCTTGTGTTACACGGGGTCAAAAAAGGGTAATGAAAAGCGTTACGTGGCTTTTGGATGATTCCTATTTGAAAATCTGGAGCTGGTTTCGTAACCTTGTGAGGTCGACCTTGCTGGTAGTCATCAGCTGACCACCGTAAACCTCTTGAAGTAACGACCACATTTCCTTCCCAGAGTTCAAGGTGAATCATCCGTTCGGCCACAAGCACAAAATAAATAGAAAAATAATGTATTCTATGTTGTACGTCAAAAATAAAACAATTACGATATAACTTTTTTTTTATATATGTTTAACGCAATTATCATTAAGCTGCTTGCTGAATTTAAGAATGAGGAGTCGTGGAGAAAAATTAAGAAGAGATTAACTAATATTCGCCCTAAGATAGAATGAAGAAATATTGTTGGTAAAAATCTACCTAATGCGGGTAGAGAACTCAAATCAGGCTGTTACATTCGCGATGTATCCACCTCCTTCACTTGGAGGGAATATCCTTCCTCTCGTGGAAAGAGAAGATGAGAAAAAAACGCACATGTGAAAAGTCACCTGGACAGGATTTGAACTCTATGGTATCACTGTTGAATGACTACCAAATGCAATACGGTGTGTTACTACTTAGACCGTTTCATTTATTAATGATGTGGGGAATGTCAGGCCTCCACCGTGGTTCGTGATTCCACGTTAAACTGTAGGTCCTCCATTTCATCTCACAATCACCCTACCATTACACATTAGCGTAAGTGCGCATAACCCGAACGAGTATTAAGACGCGGTGCTAATAATAATAATAATAATATTTTATTAATGCCTGTGAAATAAGTGTTTTAGTAAATATGCGTATAAAAGCACCGCAGCCTGTAACTAAACCACGTCGTTTAGATCCACACAATCACGAGGAAGAGCTGATTGTAAGTGCAAGTCGGATCGCCATTATAATAGCAGTTCTTGGTAAGATCTATTTCCATCTGTTCATACGTCAAGTCATGTGCATTCGAGCTGTCACGTTTGACTGGCCTGTGTCACTCGTAACCGCTTAAGATAGGCCTAGTGATAGTGACCATTTGTCAAAGTTGGGAATAAATAAAAGCTCTATTTATGTAATATTAATTTTATATTAACTTTAACCATACTGGTGAGCACGTGGTAAAAGGTGTCACTCTCGGCCTGTCATATTATCAGAGGTATGGGGAGGTCGGGTTTTGAACCTTTCGTGTGTATTTAGGTGAGTTTCTCCTAAATGGTTTCCCCACTCTCCTTCCATTCAAATGAAGTTACACCTTCTTTAAAATCTATCTTCTCCTTCCCTAAGCTTTTCTTATAAATATGTGAACAGTCCGGACAGAAAAAAACTGATGAGGAGGGTATTTTGATGACAATTCTACTAAAGGTGGAATCGTACTGTCTCCTAAAAGTACTGTCTTGTCGCGACCATTTGGCGTGAAGCAGTCGGTTCGTCAGACTAGTTTGTTTTAGAGAGGGTTTCCTCGTTTTACTCCTACACGGGACATAAATTGTCCTGGGGAGGTGAGGCCATTTAGGTGATCCACCCCGCTGAGCTTGTAGCTTGTCGAGTATCACAGATATCACACACGCCACCTCCCACTCACTTGTTGCCTGACGGGGTGTTGGAGGGGAGGGGGGAAGGTAAGTAAGGATAAGCGGTATAATCAAAGGCAGCCTTTGGTTCTGTTTATAATGATTTGTCTAGTGGACGCGAGTTAAGGTCAGTATTTTGGAAGCTTTTATAATATTTTTTGGTCAAAATAAATAAAATATTGCTTCAATAGAAACGTTTATTTAAATTGTCTACACATAGTAATCCCCACACAGTCTTTGAATATCTTCCATAAGCATCCCTGCATTCGAACCGAAAATTTTCTCTTATTTTAAAAGTTTCTGTTAAAATTCCACTGTACCTATGGCAAATATTTAAGAACTATTCGTATAAGCTTATGTAGAAAATTAAACTGACCTTAACTACTCTTTAAGCAAAATTTTATTTTATTCAGCCAAAAGATTATAATATAATATAACTGGGAAATACGCACCTTAACTTACACTCCCTCCTGTGCCCTCACCTATCGTGGACCATTTTTCCACACGTGGAGACAGCTCACGTCTGCACCCATTGACACCAGTACCGTTAATTAGAGGCTCGCGACCCCAGGTTTGGGGCGCGGCACAACGAAGCGTTATTAAGGGGGTTTGCAAGAAGAAAGCTCGTAAGATATTGTCACTTATATATGTATTCAGGGCTTTAACACAAACACTCAAGATCCGGGTAAACAAATAAACGTTAAACAGAAACCTCTTCTCCATGCCCACGCTTATGCGCAATTCAATCTATCAACTAATGAATGTCACAACATAGATATAATTATAACGGGATCGATAATCCCTTCAAGAACTAAGTAGTTAATACTCTTAAGAGTTTACACAACGTAAAACAGTCACGCACATTTCCGTGCTCGCGCATGTGCGCAATTAAACACATTGCTACTGCCCTGACCGGGTTCAAGCCGACGTACTCTTTAAGATAACTTCAAGGCGAGAGTGGCCGACGAGCTCGAAGCCTGAACCTCAGAGCTCGTCGAGACCGCGTGCAGTCTTCTGCACAGCGACAAAAGAGCAGCGCTGAGCACACACTATCACCGCACCTTAAATTTAATTGTTGGTTATTAGCGGCTTTCAGTATCTAATTTAAAGGAACATGATGTCGAGGGTGAATATTGCGACAGTCTTGGGTAGGAACAGAGGAGAAGAGGTCGAAAACCAGGCAATGACCGGTATTAGCTATAATCTAGCCTTGGAAGACTTGATAAAGGTAAATTTGTATGAAATTATACGTGGTCTTGGGTTACAGTGCTTGCCTGAAACCCGATGCTGGTGGGTTCAAACCTAGCCGGGATTGACGGATTTTTCTTGAGCGATTAAAATCCGTAGTACAGCTTCCTTCGGAGGGGAGGTAAAGCCGTCGGTCCCATGTAGATTGCTGTATGTAAAAGAACCTTGGAAGGTATGGAAAAAACCTTTCCCGGCAAAACTGGTAGTTAATATCAGTCGGTTCAGAAAGTGCACGTTAAATACCTATAAAAAAAAATCTTCAGTCGAGAAGCGAACCTCGAGGAATAACTCCTTAGAGTATATTTGCACACAGCCTTAGCTTTAACCTTAGCCATTAAGGCATTGTTGAATTTCAATTATTATTTTCTAAACTTCTTTCTTGCGCTACGCGTGTTCTGGCTGTTTGCTTATTTACAATAATGTCCTAATATTGAAAAAGGTATACTTTAGAAGAAATGCACCCACATTTTCAAGAAGGGGAAGTGGGAATCCGTTTGTAATGGTATTCTAACCACGATGTCCCTGCTACCGGCATGTCAGACGAGACAAGGTTGACGTCTTATCCCACGTGTCCACCGATGCGGACACTAGTATTTGACTAGGTTCGGTTTCAGGATGGTAGTGTGGTTGCCACTCTTGTGGTCTACACTCAATTTTCTCATCCTCTCTTCATATATGTGCTGGTTATTTTTAATTTTCATAACACGTTACCGTCCTTTAAACTCGTACCCGTGGTTGAATGATTAAATTAGTCGATCGCAAGTTTAGGAGGTCCTTGGTTCGATTACGGATAATATTCACAGATCTACTGTTTGTTACTGTTCGGTTGTCGGTTCGTCCTGCTATCCAATTAGTAATTATCTTGAAGGTGGGGATGTGTTGGTACAGTCCAATT
This sequence comes from Timema shepardi, assembly GCA_902151425.1. Taxonomy (NCBI): domain Eukaryota; kingdom Metazoa; phylum Arthropoda; class Insecta; order Phasmatodea; family Timematidae; genus Timema; species Timema shepardi. The sequence goes on along the minus strand of CABFVX010000086.1, from coordinate 234,404 downwards.
ATTAATAGGGGTAACCTTTTAGAAAATACTAACTTTTTAATTTATTAGTGTTATTTTAAAGGTATCGGTAATATATATATATGTATCTAAAGTGGTATCTGCATATTATTATTATTATTATTATTATTATTAGCACCGCTTCTTACTACCCGTTTGGGTTATACGCACTTACGCTAATGTGTAATGATAGGGTGATTATGAGATGAAATGGAGGAACTACAATTTAACGTGGGGTCCGAACCACGGTGGAGGCCTGGCATTCCTCACATTCACAAGTTGTGATTAATACACATATTGTCAGAGGTGAAGGAAGGTTTTGGCAATCAGATAAATCTTTCCTGGGACGAGGATTGAACCATGAACCCCCAGCACAGAAGTTTGAACCTTACCCCTTGACCGCCAGGTCACTGACATCTGCATATTTATTATATGTCTTGATTTATGAATATCTGAGAGTATATTTAGTTACTTTTCTAGCCTTAGATAAGGTTCTTCCTTTGTAAATTGGAATGTAGTACCAATTTTAAGTCGTGTTTTGATATTATATAAATGAACATTATTTAGAAAGTGCACGTTAAATAGTACAATTAAAAAATCACTCGTTCCTATCCACCAGTCGTTCTCTAATAATTCTTGCGTTGATCGTACAACGTAAATATAATACAATTCTGTTGAAATTTATAGAAGTACTTTAATCTCGAAACGGATGTGTAGAACTACTACAACTCTGGTTACGTTCCAGATGGTACTCCCTTTATTACACGCTCTGAAGAGATGTATTCGTGTCAGAATTGTATTTTTCTTGCCAACACTTGCAACTCTTATCTTCCCATGTAATAATAGTAATCACGCCATAAGTCAGTACTGTAATAAATGAAAGAAGAAGAAAATAAACGCTAATTCTTAAAAATAAATTAACGAATCATTAAGCTGGTACGATGAACGAAGCGGGGGAAAAAACGTTACAAGTAAATAACTATGTTACAGTGCGTGTGTGTTTAAGGGGAGAGCGAATATCGTTTCGAGCTTCCATAGCTAAATACGTGTGCGGTGTCTTTGTTGACACAGTGATTTCAACTGCATCAGTGGGCGCACGGCAAACGTCAAGCTCGTCCAGTCTGGTTTACTGATGACAGGGGATCGGAGCTCGAATCCCGGCCAGCCCACCTTCTTCATCCTACTCCAGAAGTTTAGTTTAAGTGTGGATAGGTCGTACGTGTAGTAAGACTCGGGCTATATAACAAGTTCCCTTTCCTCCCCCTGTCCTCCCGTGTGCACAAACATTCAAGCTCCTTAAAATACATCGTCTTCCTACTGTTTCTTTAGGTTTTAAGACACTGATAGAAAGTACTGGCGCAAAAGCGTCTAAAAACACTGTATTCTGAAGTAGATACATTAGTATGATTGGTCTCGGTTCTGGTCGAAAGCTTGGAAGCGTTGAACTTCTTATTCTGACCAATAAATGGTTGAAATTAATATCCATGTGAGGCAATAGCGGTACAAGTGACCTTGCCTTACAATACTCAGACAGACATTTATTTAGTACGCTCCGGAGCATGTTTTGACTATCATTAGCTTAGAGTAGATAACTCAAGGTAAGGGAGTTTTAGTTGCATAAAGGGTAGTAAGACGCGGTGATAAAAAAAAAGAGCATACAACAGCATCCGACTGGACATAGGTTGGCAGATCACACTGTTAGTCCTCCCCTCAGAGCACTCTGCCAAAGATTGAACCACGGCCTGCCGGGTCAGAGTCAGGCGTCCGATTCGCTCACCTCTCGCTCCCCATTTTTATAAAAATCGTAATCCACGTCTTACTAACCATCTGGGGTACTCGCATATTTTCACTAATGTTGTAGGGATGAGTAAGATAACATTTAGGTAATCATATACAGTACGTACAATTGCTTAGAAGAAGAGTGGAAAATGACCGAGAAAAAAATACTTCAATTATTTGGGATTAGTGTGTTGACCTCATTGTTAACGAGAAACCAGACGAGACGAGACTGATATATTTTTCTGCGTGTCTGCCGGTGTGGGCATTTTTTAAAAATAAAAACATAAATTAATTTTATAAAATCAATTTATCATGTTCAACCATAAGTTCCAGTAATTACAACAACCATACCCCAATCCGTTGGCCTACCACCCAAGGTAAATGGGTATTTCCACACTATTTATGTTTAAAAAAAATGATAAAAACAGGTGTGTTGTTTTAACACACTCGGCTTTACACAAAATAAAAACGGTTTTCTTTATAAATGTGGTGGAAAGGTTTCCCCACCTTAAATGGTACTAAAAGGAATAGACTTCCCCCGTTTTGTAATTCTCGAAACAGCAAAAGAATTTAAAAAAAATTATAATGAGTGTGTTGAATACAGTGTTGGGATAATATGCACTTTGTCGAATAATTGACTTAATTTGTGTTTTGCAGTATTCCTACTAATGCATTCATAAAACATGGAAACATTGTCCGATGTTAATGAACTTGTATATTTTCATACACCTGCAACTTCAAGTCACTTTTCGTTCGTGACAGAGTGGCTAGGGCGGCCGCCGACATTACTACGTGAAGGTTTAGGTTGGTTCCAAAAATGTTACTGTCGATTCCAAGATTAGACTTACGCCTTTGTCCTAGCGTCCACAAGTGTGGTTTGTGGTGTATGCATTTGTTTGCAGGTGTTAATCACACATAAGTGGTGTAATAAGTTGTTTGGCTCGCACTTATTGAATACTAAACTCCTAATCGACCGCATAAGGGCCGTACTTAAAAGGGTAACTTTGGGGTTGACCTCCTCTATCCCCCCCCCCCCATAGTGTCATATTATTATTGTATTTAATTGAGTTTTAGAAAATTAATAATACCTACAATCCCAATTATGTCTAAAGACATACATTAAATTATATGTTAAAAAAAATTCCTTGTGATCTCCTGTTGGGAGACCTTTAATCCGATTCACCGCAGGGAAAATACTCCAATAACCCCTTTCCCCACGAAAATAAATATGGGTACGACCCCGAACCGCACCCACCCGAATTGTTTCACAAGAAATTTGTCTAAATCCAACTGGATTTGAACCAGTCTCTCAAAGGTGTTTTGTTTCTAGTTTCAAACACAATTCCTTGACCAAGACCTTGATTGGTTTAAAACCGTCTGTGAGTCATCGTCATTGGTACAATACTAATTACAATTGCGCTACTTAACCTTTTTTAATCGAACACACCACTCCTATTCATGTGTTGAAGTGGTGTAATTTCCTCTTTAAAATGTATTTCGGAATGTCAATCGTTCAAATTAAACGGCCCTCTATAGACGATACACATGAGTAGGCCATACAATTATATCTATAATGACAAGTGTATCTAGGTTGGTCCTGCAGATGTCCTTTGAATAAGCGCGGGGGAGAGGGGGTAAGGTTGCGGGAGGAATAGGTCCAATTGCGATACTTCATGATGTCATTTCCAAACTTACTCGGAGTATAGTGAGCTCATTCGAGCTGTGATTTTACGACGTCACCGCGTCAGCAAGAAGCCAGTCTACTGGACTAGTACACTAGCCCCATGACTTCTTTGGTGCTGAATGACAGCTCACAGCTGACTTCTGACAGTCAACATTTAGGCATATACCTAAATTTTGACCGTCAGAAGTGACAACTGCCAAACACATGTGTTTTCAGAACATATGGTTCGGTGTAGGGATACATAATTTGGTCTGGTAACTTTTCAAAGCTTTTAGCTTTCAGCTGTGAGCTGTCAGCCAGCACCAAAGAAGCCATGAGGCTACTGTAGCAAAGGAAACTATCCAACACTTGACTGTCGTCTTCTACAAACTAGCTCCTTCCTCAGGGTCCTGTGACATCACCCAATTAACTAAGCTTGTTGTTATCACGTGAGCTAGCAATACATACTGAACTGGTATTATATTAGATATATATGTTCTAGAAAATTGTCAACTTTATTTGTACACTAACAAAACGAAACGACCATTAAAGTTAGGTATACTCAAGTTTCCGTTTTATATTGCTTTTGTATATACATCCCAATTCCTATGAAACAGGTATAAGGTCGAAAAAAAAAGTATTTCTATGGAAATATTGATTTTTAAAAATGTTATGAGGACGCTAACATATACATATTTTATTATTATGCATTGATTTTGCTTTATGAGCTAAACAAATTACATTAAAAATAATCGCTCTTTCATCCCATTCATTAGCGGAGAAAGAGGATGGGAAATCGTTGATAAATTATAAATGGATGCCCCCTTTGGTTGCGGCTAGCCGGGACTTTAACCTCGACCTATTGAGAGTGAAATTGATTTCAAACGACATTGGTACGGGTAACACTTTTGCCAACACTTACGTTTGTATTAATTGCTCTAATAAAAATAACACAGAACTAACGATAGTTCTACCCAAAGTCATATATTTTCTTTCTTCGACATTATTAACACTTGAGTTAATTCGGCAACGCCTCTGCCTACTACCGGTTTCATTCTTTGCAGAGTCGAAAATTATCACTCGGAAATTGAATTGGTTGTCTTTCACATAGTGGTAAAACCGACGGCCTGAAGGTTTGTTGTTGTGTTCGACTAGTAATTAAGATGCTGCTTAAGTCGCTTATAACCTTCACACTGATAGCAACAGGCGAATAATAAAAAATGGAGAACAGTATAATAGTTGTAAGAGACCAATAAAATATTAAGTATTTTCTCTATGCACACATGGCTGGCCCACATTGGTGGGCAAGCGGACTAAATGTTAAAGACATCTAGCATGGTTTACTAGTGACAGGGAGATTGGGCATCGAATCCCAGTGGGATATACTGAATGTCAGGAAGGTTTAATTAAATGGTTTTCCACCCTCCTTCCACCAAAATGTGGATAGCCTGGATGGGTAGTAAGACACTAGAAAAACAAAACAAAATTCCCTAGGAATTGATAAGCAATTGAAAACCATAGCAAATGCGATCTCTAGATATTCTAAACTTTTTTTTTTCGTTTTACTACCTTCTTAAAAATATCTAGGTTCATATTTTATGTTTTTTTAGTTATTTAATTTCCAAGCCGAGAATATTCATGCATTGAATTATTTTAAGCCGAACAATATTCTTGCATTTTTATTATTGTAATCAACGAGATGAATGATACAAAGACATTTGGATTCTTCAAACAACTCAACAAACCTCAGTGTTCCACTCTTTATAGAATTAACACTCGCACGCGTAAAAGTATGAACGCAACTAACTTACTCGGACGATTCACGTTGGCTATCAAGTAGCCTATACTTGCAATGTGTGTTTATATAGTGCGCGTAGCATGCGAGTGATGCACGTGTAATTGTACGAGTCGTACCGTGCCCATCTATCTCACTTCCGATTAAACACAAGATTACGCTCAAACTATAAAACGCATTCAAGTGTAATGTTTTGCGTTACTACTTTGATAACAGCTCAGAATTGAGTTCAGTTCTATAATCATTTTCATTTTCCTTTTAGCACCGCATCTTATTACCCGTTCATGTTATACGTTTTAAAATAATTACATTTTTTGTTGCAATTTTTAAAATACAGTAAAACCTCATTAATCCGGATTAATTGGAGCCAATTTGTCCGGATTAATGAAAGTATATATCTAAACAATCCTATAAAATAAGGCAAGGTACGATTAAAACAACAAACCACATTTATTTTTTATTTTATAATACAACTGGGAATGAATCCTCAGGAAAGAAATTAATATACACATTATTTACAGGATATTTTGGTCCTTTATTCTTTAATATGACTTTACTTAAAACATGATGTTCTTGGCTTAACCACACTCATGTCACATGCCACACTAACATATTTGAAAACATTGATGATCTTCTGTTGTTTTCTTTTAACATACATTTCTTGCACTAATTATTATTATCATTATTATTATCAGCATCGCGTCTTCATACCCGTTCGGTTTATAGCACTTACGCTAATGTGTAATCGTAGGGTGATTGTGAGATGAAATGGAGGATCTACAGTTTAACATGGGATCCGAACCAGGGTGGAGGCCTGGCATTCCTCACATTCACAAGTTGTGATTAATACACGTCATGCCAGAGGTGAAGGAAGGGTTTGGCAATCAGATAGATTTGTGTCGGAATCGAGAGTTGAACCCCTGACCCCCAGGACAGAAGTCTGACACCTTACCCCTAGACCATCAGGTCTCCCTTTTTGAACTAATGATTCAATTAATAATTTAACCTTTCCATCGAAGTTTATTAATGTATTATTTTGGGAATAGGGCTGTCCGGTTTCATAGTGTCCGAATTAATTAGGGTCTACTGTATGTTAAAACTGTTTCACTGTGTGTTTTTATAAGTAGAGAACAGATAACTGCGTCATAGTGAGAGTTCTAGTTCGAGCTGTATTACACACCTAAGTTAGGTGAGAGAGGAGACGTACGCTTAAAGCCCGCAGACTTGACTTAGACGAACCTTGTGCAGTCATGATGAACTCCTCAGCTATGACGCGCCCGCAGTAGTTAGTGTACTTACACCCCCCATCAATTCACCACTCATTGTAATTGGCTTGTACTGTGTAACCCTGGCCCACATTCTCCCTCCTAATCACTGACCAACTGTGACAGTGACCTTGACAATGGGTCCCACACACTCGGGAGATAATATTGATATTATGTCATAAAGGGGGGGGGGGTTCACTTTGTATTCGTCCGCCCTCTTGGCCGAATGGTTTGGTTTGTTGGGGTGACCATAGGGTCATACCTAGACGGGGTCTTAAAAAATGTTAGATTCCATTACTTGGGCCTCGCTCAACGAACGGCCTTAGAAATGTACACATCAGAGAAAGTTGTTGCTCTTAAGTAATTTTGTAGTCTTGTGTTAATATATACCTTTGCTTTTTATTCAAATAAATGTACAAACAAAACAAAATTTGGAAACTCGTTCTTCCGAATTTTATGGGGCCAGGTCAAATCCGCATGGTAGGGCTTGGCATTCCTGTAATTTTGGAAATTTATCGCGTTCACATGTAAAGAATTGTACATACGCATTATGTAATGGAAATAAAACATTTACATACAGTGTGAGAAATGAGATGTGATGTTTTTTACCACAAAGACAGAATAAGACCTACAACTTGTCAACATAATAAAACATTATGTTTTTTTGTTTGAGATTTGATGCGCGTTTGCGGGACGAACAATCTGCCTTTTAACAGCAGCTGTAGCGTTACTGTACTGTACTTTACTGTCGGATCTTTTCAGTTAATATTGATAAAGTTGTTTTTAGTCGAAAGGGGACTACGGATAAACAGGAATTTCTGTTAATCACTATTCGAATTAACACGTTTCTAGTGTATGTTGTTAACGGCCAAGACAAGTCTATAGGCCTTATTAACTGTTTTTAGAGCTGCCGAAACTTATTGGGGTGAATGACAGAAGGATTAAATTTTTAAAAAAAGAAGGAAATGCACCAGCGTTCGTCTGTCGAGTGGAATCATAAATGGTCTTGTTAAAAAAATCCATCGCACCCGACCGGTATTCGAGCCCCGGAAAGTCAAGTTCGCCGACATTCAAGGCCTAATTCTTCCTCTAACAAATTAATCTTACGGATAAATAACGCACAGGATGATTGAAAATAATTTTACCGAAATTTGGTTATATATCTAATAAAAAACACTATATGAGGGGTAAATTCTTAGTATGCATCCGGTTGGGAATGAACCTCGTCCTACAAGGTCGGAGTTGGGTACACTAACCATGCGACCAATAGCCTGTGCAACATTAGTTAGTGGCGTAAAAACTCGTGTTTTCTGATTGGTAATGTTATTGTTAATTAATTGTTAATGGTCGCACCAACTATGGCTTCGAACCAAATTATCTACCACAGCAGAGTATAGTATTTTACAAATCCTACTCCGTCCTATTTTCCTCCGCCAAAATGTTTAAGGTTTCATAAAAAGGAAACACTCGACATTGAAAACAAATCCTGAGTATTCCATATGATTTTTAGCAATAGTAATAATGATAAAATAATCCAACTTTTAATTTGTCAATGAACGATGCTGTCATATTAATAATCTTCATGCACTTATGTCACGAGCTTGTACAGTAAACAATATCGTGTTGTTGTACATCGAAGTATGCAGTAAAGCCTGGTTCACACATGCGTCAAAAATAGATAGATTAACATCTGCTTGAGTGAAGCAGCAATTCACGTACACGCAGAAAGTTGTTGTCTAATGAATGATACTTCGTAACACAAACTATAACCATCTGTCAATTTATTTTTTCTGGTGGCTAAACACCTCTTTAATTATTGTGTAAATCTGGATGTTTTCATATTATTGTGTTGTGTCGTGAAACAGATTTTAAGAAAAACAGAACAATGACGACACACACACTTCCCATAGTTCAAATATCCTCACAACAGTAAACGCAGATATTTGCTTGTATCTCGCTTTGTAGGTGCATGTTCACTGATTGAATAGGTTGGTTTTGAAATTTCATTTGTTCTCCCAAGCAGGTCAAATGACTTGACGTATGCCTGTATGAAAGTAGTTTTGGAAGCTTTGATACAATATTATCCTAGGGGAAAGAATAGTATTTGACAGTAACTGAAAATGTTCATACATTATGCCATATAAGCGGTATCTGTCACTTTCGATATATATTATGAATATCTAAAAAAAAAACAATAAAACAACAATGTTGGCTTGAGTCGTATTGCCAGGGAAAGGGCAGCTTGATGGGATTGTACTAATACACTGTTCCCTCCACCTTTCCTATCCATTTTATCAACCACGTACTGAAAACTGTAATGAATGACTATGTTTTTTGACGGACAACATAGAAGACGCACAAGAAGGAGATAACTCATATCAAAATCATAAGATGATATGGACCAAAAATACACCTAAACATGTATCAAACGTTCAGAGGGTAAAAATCAACTGCATTCGTGGCAACATTGCAAACATATTTTGTAAACAGCTCCTTAGTATTTACAATAATTATAATAAAATATAAAACTACAGGACACAACCTCCTTACGCTTTACATTAGTTAAGGTCTACAACAAAATAATAAAACTACAGGGATAACCCTTTATTATTTATAACAATTACAATAAAATAATAAAATGACAGCTAACAGCCCTCTTACTCTCTACAATAGGGGTTATTTCTGAAAAATATACATTTCCTGCCTTTATTGACCACTGCATCTAAAGGTCACAACAGTTGAGATGAGTTAAAAATAAGTAGTGGACATGAACCGGCGTTGCCATTTGGGGCTCAGAGACTACAAACAATAGTGCACTTTTGATGCACCAACCTTGTGTGCTTCTGGAATGTTACAAAGCAGGTAAAAAAATTCGGCCTGTGCGATTTCAGTACGTAGTAGTTTATTGGCTTTAAAGGGTAACGTAAGAACGGGACTTTTAAAAAATAGAAACTACTTTATGCAGCCAAAATTGATAACAATTTACTATAATAATATTACTAGTGTTATTTTTTTAAGTAGGTATTGTATTATATCTCTGTAACTATTTGAGATACGAAATAACTTATTGTAAAGATGTAGTACCATTAGATATAAAACTTTTTTAATAGATTTTATAAAATTAACTGTTTCAGAGCTATGAGCGAGCATACATGTATTTTTATGGAACACTTTGAAGCTTCTTTTTACTCACTGTTTCTGTAACATCGTATATTATTTCATATATGCTCTTTGGTGGAATATTTCTGAAGCCATGTTTTATTATTTAGTTTCACATATCTTACACGTTTCGAGGAGGCTATATAGCTCCAGTTTTAGTCAAAGAAGCTAAAAGTCTGCGCGATGCACCGTACTATTTATTTAATTTGAGAGGATTTTGAAGATAAGCTGTTCCGTCCAACATTCCTGTTAGTGGATCCTTCCATAATAGCCGCGGGATTGAAGGGAAGGGCACAGTGTTCCGAGGTGTCAGGAGGCGCGAATGCTCTCTACCTGTAAGGAGTGGTTTTACGCTTTACTGTTATAATATTATAAAGTAGAAAGTGATTTAATACATAAATCAGAATTAATTAATCTGATTTAATATAAAGTAACTTATCTGTAGGATACTCGATGACTAACGAACATTTTATAAAATAATTTAGCAGTAGGGAACGCTAGTTAAGGCAGGTGTTTTTGCAGGTATTATAGCAAAATATTCATTTTTGTCAAAATAAATCAAATATTTCTTCAGTACAAACATAGAGTTCAATTTTCTTCACATGATGACCTCAACAGTTCTTTAATAAATGTCAAGGGTGTCCTGGAATTTAATGAAAACTTTTTCTCTCCATTTAAAAAGTTTCTCATCAAACGCTCCTATGACCCTTTGTGTGGTATAGTGTTCAGAGTTTATAGATAGTGATCCAAAGGTTCCAGGTTTGATCCCCCGGTGCTTCTAGTTTTGTCTGTGAAGCAAATGGTCTGGAACGGGGCCAACTCAGCCTCGTGATAACAATTGAGGACCCACTTGAATAAAAAAGAAACGTCTCCGGTCTATAAAACAAAGAGTAGTGATCGGAGGGCTCGTATTGATCACAACACCCTCTATCCGCAAATGTTGGCACCATCTTCGCTAACATGAGGCGGCATCTTGGTCGGTATAGCTCTCTTGTGGACTGACGTGATGAAGGTTTTTATTTTTTTATTCCGGTATGCTTATGACAGATATTTAAGAACTTGTTGATATCGCCATGTATAGAAAATTAAACCCTATGCTTGTTTTTGAACAACAATTAATCTATTTGGCCAAAAAAATTTGTTTTATGAAAACTAAGGTGGCACGCAAATGCAAATAATATTGGATTTTGTATATTAAACTGGTGATGTCACAAAGTGATTCTTCTATACTTTTCACTTGTGATGGATGGTAAAAAAAAATACAAATAATAATATTATAGAATGTTATTGTAATTTTTTTAAACTACTCTTCTTGCTATGTTCGTACTGTAGCAGCGTAGCAATCTTCCACCATTCTCTTGCTCGATATAAGTGTTAAACATGCACTTGGTTTGTTTTGTATGTTTATTATTTTAGCTTCTTCTTCGTTTCCACCGAGTGAACACGAACAGTCCACATCCGGTAGCATCCGTTGTTGGAGTTAAAGCCGTCAAGTTGACGATTTCATCTAATTTTAGGAGATTCAGTCACCCAGACAAAAGCGTTAATCTCGTATTGTTTGGTTTTCCCCCTTGTGGCTCGAATTCCGGCTTGGTTTTCTGAGTTGGCTCCTTTCCCCTAAATGGTTTCCCACTCTCTTCTTACCTACGCCATTAGTATTAGTAATGGGCATAATCGAATGATTTTAAGAATCGAATAATCATTCTTAAACAGTTATAACAAAGTCTCTAATAAACTAATCAACACTGGAAAAAGACTCGCAAGTATTTTTTTATTACACTTCACAGATTTTTTTGGGATACTATGAAAATCCTAAAACTCAAGGTTTAGCCTAGAGGGCAACACAACACAATCTTGGGGTTAAAAGATTTATTTAATAGTCTTGGTACACTTAAATTTTCGAAAATTGTATATCGATCACTAAAAAACACTAGCTATTTCTTTTTATCGCATGTTTTATTGTTATATTAGATAAATAATTATTCAAATATCACTTAAAAACAGTTTTTTTTCCGACGATAACACGCTCACACACCGAAATAATATTCACAAAAGAACACACTGATTACTATATAGCCGAATTAATATTGAAAAAAAACACTGTATTATTCAAATTTGTAATAAAATTATTAACGGTAGCATAAACACGCCTAAATACAAATCAATACTACTCAACTATAAAATATTTTGTTCTTCAGTTTTTTGACTCACGCACGTGGTTTTATTAACTGTATTTTATACGATAATTCACTGTTATATTGTATATTTGAAATTGTTATATTTTGGTTATGAAAATAACAGTTTGGTTGGTTGTTTATTATTGAAGTTTTCTTTTGCTGTTTAACCAAAATTAATAATTAAAATCAAGCTCTCCTTAAAAGTGGCCTTAGATTCTAAGAACAAATATGGCCAGTTGGTGACGTAGAGGATCTTGTTGCCAGTTGGACGGCGAATAGTATTAATACTAGTTTTTACAAAACTAAAAATGTATATTATTTCACAAACATTTTGTAAGTTTTTCCCTCTTTATTATCAAAAACAATTTATTTATGTTAAAGATATGCGAGGGCAGTTATAAAAATATTAATAACTGACTTTAATACCATTAAATGTAAAATTTCACGCTTTATTTAACCTGTAATTGCCACAAGAGTTAAAATAAAAATAGAATTAATTTACTAGACTTTTTTTTATTAAATTTAATTATGGAAAATAAAATTGTTCTGTAATATTTTGGGAAGTATTGTTAGAAGTGATTGGTAATATTTTTAGTATAATAATAGTAGTAAATAGTAAATAATTATTTCCAAATATGTTGACAAAAGTTACTTTCAGACAATGTTGGCATTACTGGATACCATCTGCTAGCTTCTGTTAGCTGTCATGTAAAATCAAAGAAGTGATAATTCCACTGTAGCTAGATCAACAACCTCTCTTTGTTTCACTGCGCATGCTCAGATGGTTGCACGCACCTACAACTTAGTAGAGGAAAAAGGGCAGCGCTAACAGTCAAGCTCACAGATGGAATTGTAAAGAGAATAATACGCGCAAGAGCATAGCCAATTTAAAGCATTTCAATCTAAATAAATATGTTGATTCTTTATTAAGTGCTATTTAATTAAAATAAAATGGAATAATATTGTGTGTGAAATCACAAGCGGTGCACTTGAACTTGCGCACTCAAAGAGGAGACGCCAATGATATGACGGGAAAGACGGGACCGTAATTCGAAGCACACAATTATTTCTGTACAGGACGCTAGTTCCACAGTACAGGCAGGAATGATTCTGCACCGACGAGATCGACCGGTGTTATTAGCCGTAGCCCAATAACTCATAATTAGGTTCTAGTCTTATCACGATCACTGGTAAGGGGTGTTTTATCGGATTGTGATGCTCATGGTGCTTTTGCCATCCTTTCTCCAGGCGAATGATTGCTCAACTAAATTATTATTAATATAAGCTAATCTTTGATCTATAGATATTAAAACTTTTGCTTGTTTTAAATAAAAGTATCCAATTACATTAAATCGGTTATCTACAGTTGCCCCACGGCTTCTTTGGTGCTGACTGACAGTTTAAAAAAGTTACCAGACCAAATTACGTATCCCTACGCCAAACCAGATGATCTGTAAAAACATGTGTTTAGCATCTGTCACTTTTGACAGTCAAAATTCAGGTATATACCTAAATGTTGACTGTCAGAAGTCAGCTGTGAGCTGTCAGTGAGCACCAAAGAAGCCATGGGGCTACTGTACTTCCTATTGCTGTTTTACTGTATAAAAAACACACAAACTTGCTTTCTGTCCGTCGAATCTTTTTTTTTATCTGCACAACATTAATTACTTTGAGCTCGATGTACCTGCAAATAATAATCTTGGTTCAACATATCAGAGGGAAAACACTGGTTGCTAAGCTACTATCCTAATCTTAGATAACCTCTACGCCAACGATGACACAGTGTACTTTTATAATATTGAGCAAACACGTATATTAGGGGCATAGTAGCCCAAGTTTTGTAACGTCAATGCGTCAGAACCAATCTAGTCACTTACTCGTGTGCGCAAGCCTCTACTTGACTATTAGCGAAGGAAACTATCCAACTATAGAATGTCGTCTTCTACAAATTATTTCCTTCCTCCAGGCCTTGTGGCGGTACCATGCCAATAAGAAGCTAGTCTTCTGGAATGGTAACAGGTGAAACCATCCAATATTTGACTGTACTCTTCTACAAACTACGGTCCAATTTCCATAGGAAGACCCTTTTAGAAACTACTGACTTTTTTGTGGCAAAAATTTAAAACATTTAACTTTATCAGGGTTCTTTTAAAGGTATTTATGGTATCTATAAAAGGAGACAGCTGCAGATAACATAACTTAACGTACAAATACGTGAAAGTAAATCTAGTAACTTTTTTGGATTCAGATAAGGCTTTACCTATAAAAATTGGACCTCAGTTCATTTCCTCGGGGACCACAGACTTGTTTTACCAGCTACTGCACATACTTGCCAATATCTTTATTAGAATGTTCCTATAATATTGTGTTGTTTTTCATGAGAGAGGAAGGACCTCAAAATAAAACTGATGACGCAGTGTCCCTATTTATCAATCAACCAATAGCGTCACATAAGTTTTCCAGAAGCGAGCCCTGAAGTTCACGGCCAACATTCAAAAGAAACATACTTTTTTTTCTCTTCCTTTCATTTAATCGTTGTTTTGTCGGTCAATTACCCCTTCACTTGAAGATACTCACAGAAGCCTCTCTCTTGTTTACTCAGCAAACATTATGGAGGAGAAATAGTGAAACACATCCCAGCTGGCGAGCCGATGTTACTCAATGCAAGAGGTTAGCAAATTTAAATTTCAGAATATTTTATTGTGTCACTACCATTTCTGATTTGTTTTTTAAGTTTTTAAATATTTATGCAAATTGTTATTTTAAATATAATGTATGTTTGCTCGCTAAGTTGTTACTCTAGGTAATTTGAGGTCTAGAGAATCCTGAATTTATTCCAGGATTATTTTTAGTTACAATAGTACTTTCACCTCAAAGGCCAGTTCCATACTGAACCGTCTGATAATATCAGCACACGATTTATAAACAAATTTAAATTTGAAAAAACAGACACAACATCCAGCCCACGGCCGTTAATTCATCACTACTAAAGGGTAAACCCACATTTCACCAATGATAAAATTTGACCGTGCCATGAATCGAACCCGGGATTCTTAGCTCTCCCAAATCTTTTATCAATTTATCACACCCACCGCTGGTTTAAATATCGAGCTCATTTAGTTTGATTTTTCGGTGACAGGATAATCAGAGCTTGAAATTTGACCGGTGTTCTGAAAGTTTTGTTTTCCTAAACGGTTTCTCACTCGACCTCCCCGCAATTGCGTGTAGATTTTTTCTTTATGTTGCTTTTCTTATCCCTAATCCAATTAGTGTAATGATTAAATACATTTAGCTCGAGCGGGTAATAAGATGCGGTGTATACACACACGCGCAAAAAGCCCCTTGCCCTGATTTTGTGTAACCTCGTCCCAATTTTTTTCGTTTCTTGTTCTATCATCACGTCTGCGCATGTGCATACCTAATTCATAATCACTCTGTCTCGAGACACTCGTGTAACGCGGTGTTCCTTGCGCCGGCGCATGTTTGCACACCATTAGCCCCCTGGTAGATTTTCAAGGTCCATGTCGGGTTTGTGTGCAAAAAGAAACGAAGGGGGAGGGCGAGTCGACAAGAACTAGGGGGAGGGGTAATAGGAGGGGCATAAGCTAAACATCTTGTACACTGGGTTTGTCGAACTCGGCTAACGTAAACACACACCAAACTGCACACACACACACACACACACACACACAGACATTTTACTGCTCTTCACTGATCTGTTTTGTTGTATAAAAAATGTTGGTAAAATAGACAAATTGGGTACAGTCTCCCCCGGTGAAACTTTTTTTTTCATCGAGTCTTAGTAGCCTTTACACTCATAACGCTTAAAGAGTAGGGATGAGGAAGGTAGAATTTCAAAGTAGTTTGAAATCCACCCGAGTTTGTTTGAAGGGAGAGTGGTGCACTGGGCAGAATTTGAGTTCTGACCCCCCTACCCACTCCCTTCGCCACCGACAAACCAGATATTACAATATTGACGCCCAAGTTCGTGTGGCCACCGATGCGAATGATGTTAATTTGTGTGATACTTGCTTCGTTGGCATCATGGTCTAAGGCGTCACTCTTGCAGTGGGATTGACTGTCAATGACGGGAATATCGGGGTTCAAATTCTGGTTTTCTGTTCTCTCCCCACGCAACTGCGAGCACACTTCCTATGAATTTAACCTTACTTATCCCTTAAGACGTCGCTGGTGAGAAGAAAGAAGGTAAGGGGTATTCCGTTGGTTTCACCTTACGTTTCATTCCCCCCCTCTTTTTATTTATTTTTTAATTGAAAAAAAACCTGTTTAAAATCTTGGCTCATTAGGTAGTGTGTCTGCCTACTAATCTAAAGGTTTCGTGTTTGATACTCAGCGAGGCCGAACATTTAATTGAGTTCGTTTCATCAACTAAATTGTTAGTTAAATGCTTGATACATTAGCAATAGTGTAGTCGGGGAGAGACGAAGGGAAACGCCGTCCCCTTATGTTTTCTATATGGTAAATATTCCTCACTCCCAACACACACTTTTTCACCTATTACAACAACCAAAAGGTACCACCCCTAAAATCATAGTCCTTCCACCATTAATTTATTTACGACTACACCACTGTTTAATGGGCATGGCTATTCAGGTATGATTTATAAGGGCGTAGAAAGATGTTGGGTCTGGACCCACCTTGGAATGTTTTGAAACCTCCCCAAAGGGGTCCATATATAAGTGTGAAAATTTTTATTGGCTAAAGGTATAGTAACATTTTCTAGCAGATACCCCTCCCCCTAGAAAAAGTAGCTTTCTCCGCCATTGTGTATTTATAATACCAAACCCTTAGATTAAGTGGTTAGTAACCATGGTGTTAGACGTAATAATAATAAATAAAACAATTGATACCATATTGTATCGCTGAGATGACATGGTGGATACGCACCTGGAAAATAGGAGAAAAAAAAACCGAACTGTGTGACAGGAAAAGTCAGGAGAATTTTAAAAAGTCACTTGAATTTTAAGATATGTTTGCAATAATTTTTCAAATCAGAAGTAGAAGAGCATAGCTCGGTATAAAATATTGGTTTTCTCTCCGATGCATGAGATTTTGGGAAGAGTACTGGCATGTTTGTCTTTAATAATTCTCGTATCAGGAATTTCATTGAAAACTTTGAATATTAAACACGGGAAAAATGCATTTTTCTTTTGTCTGAAAAAAAAATGAAGGAATTTCAATATTTAAAAAAAATCAATCAATTGATTGAAGACTAAGCCTAGACCGCTATATATCCTTTTTCATCCCCCACCAATGCATGAAAAGGTTAAAGGGGAATGGGAGAGTAAACAATACATGTCAAAACTTACGTCTTACTACCTGTTCACGCTATACGCATAAATGATCATTTATCTAATGGGGTAGGGATGAAGAAGGTAGCATTTTAGAGATGGTCTACCCGCATTTGAGTGGAAGAAGAGTAAGAAACCATATAGGAAAAACCATTCTCATTAGACCCGATCGGAATTTGAAACCCTGTCTCCCCGTCTTCAGCAGGCCAGTCTAACACGAGAGTGATGCCTTAGACCATTCGGCCACTGAAGCGGGTCTTACGGCTCTTAATCTATCGTGTTTCACTATTTTACAACATTCCACATCCAAAGGGGCTTTTCTAGTTATTTAATTATGTGGGGAAGGGGGACAGATAAAATTAACTAACACATAATTATGAGGACATATTATTCTTTGGCTGGTCTAAATTCGTTGTACTGCGGTGTTTTTGTTGTAATTTTAAGGCGAGAAGGCGGTAAAAACTGTATCAGCCAGCATTCAAATTCTTTCTCGAGCCTTGGGTGTAAGCATATATTTATTATAAAATAACCCACCTCGGTAGCGTAGTTAGCTAGCGCGCTGGTTTCATGTTGAGCTAGACTGCCGAGGACGGGGAGATCAAGGTTTTAATCTCGCTCATGTGAACTAGAGGGGGGGGGGGTCTAAATGGCGTTCCCCTCTCCCTCCATGAAAATTCGGGTTCACTTGCTCTATATTCAAATTTCCCAATTCCAAACTCATTAGTGTAAATAGTACTTAAGCGTATAACCTGAATGGGTAGTAAGACGCGGCGCTAAGTATTACTAAAAAATATTTTTTTAAAACACATACTACCAAACAACAAAAGTGTGCTTATGTTATTATAATTTATAGACACAAAAACAAATTTAATCCAAAATTTTAAAAGGCGTATAGCATAGTCTAAACACTAACGAGGTTCCTTTTACTCCTTAGAGCAGTGGTGTTTAACGTGGGTTACGCGAAGACCAGTCAGGATTATTAATTATACATATATTATAGAACTAGCTTTTACCTGTCGTGACTCCGCCCGCAATAATTGATAAAATCTTTTAATTTTTAACTAAACTTTTAAAAAAAAAAAATTACTAATTGATAACTTAAATAATATATATTTCTTTTACTACGAAATATTATATATAGTATATCTTATACACGAAAATTTTAAACATTAGTATTGTAAAATTAATGTAAAATCAAAGGTTGGGAATAGTCCTATTTGTTATTCCACGACATACTCCACAAACATCCAAAATCTCATTCGAATCCGTTCAGCAGTTTTTGGCGTGATTGAGTAACAAACATCCAAATAGCCAAACACACAAACTTTCGCATTTATAATATTAAGTAAGATATGTATATCTTATACTATGCACTAACAAATTTGGGGGTGGAAGGTTAAAGATAAAGTAAATTTTGGGGCGCTCGAACAAAATAGTTTGAATATAACTAACTGCCTTTAGAGAATTATTTTTGCCAGATCCCTTTCACCACTGATAGCCTAATCATTATAACTATCAGTAATTAATAAATATTGATTGAAATTTAAATCTGCATAACAACTTCTTGTTTTTCATTTAGCGAAGATTTGAACACCAGTCCTCTTCCCCCAGATGCAGATCCTACCCTCGGTTCCTAACCATTCCGCGACAACCCACCGTTCTTCTCGGCGCGTTGTTGACCGTTAAAGACTGTACTTGGTTGCGCTGTGAGAGTGTGTGTATATTTGACTTTGAACCGGGTAGAGGGGTCACCTTGAAATACATTTAGCGTGGCAGTGGTGTGCCCCAAGGACCAGCTCCAAGCCCGACCTCCCTCACTAACCTAAATAACAGCCTCCCTCGTGTAAACAACGCGCATCCATCCCGCTCCACGGTTAATGTGCGATACACCTCGCGCCAGGGATCAACGAGGATACCGCCAACATTTCTGATACACACTGCAGATATTCTGGTAGGAAGACACTTATAGAAAATACAAACACATTATTTGCGCCCAAAATTGATAACATTTTACTATAGTATTAGTTTTATTTTATAGGTCTTAGGGTGGGGGTGTAGAGGACATGAGAAAAGTTAAGTGTTTTTGCATTTTTTATAGCAAAACATTTTTTGTACAAAATAAATCGAATATTGCTTCAGTACAAACAATGAGTTTAATTTTCTCCATATCAACAATTCTTGAATATCTGTCAAGAGCATTGCGGCACTAGAATAAAAACGTTTTAAATGAAGATCAAAAGTTGTCATTAAATTCCAAGACATTCTTGACAGATATTCAAGAGCTGTTATCACCATGTGAAGAAAATAAAAATCTACTTTTCTCACTAAAAACTATTTGGTTTCTTTTAACCAAAAATGGTTTTGATATAACAAAAATTGTAAAAATACTTTCCTTAACTCGCCCTCCCTTCTACCCCACCTTAATCAAAAGTGACAGCTGCAGATCATATTAGTTGACGTATGAATACGTGAAGTAACTTTTCTAATTGTCGGATAAGTTTCTTTCTATGAAATTTAGAATGTATTAAGAACAGTACTGTACCGAAGTTTGGTGGGAAGAGAGCGCCTCTCCCTCCCAAAAGTATTTAAAACAATTCCACCTCAATGACTAGGCTGGTGGCTAACTGAAGTCTTATAAGATTCGTAACATCTACAACCCCGACTATTTCTAAACGAACTTTAAATTACTTCAACATAAATTTAATGATGGAAAGAATTACTTTCATATCTTGTGGAATACCAAAATAAATTTCAGGGCACGATCATAACCGGGGGGAAATGACTGACACTTGAGATGGAAATTTTTCATGTGAAAATGTCAAATCATTGAATCCAAAGAAAAGGGGTAGTGTTCGTAAAGGTTTTGGTTTTGAATACATATGGTTTATATCATACTGGACTTAAGTGACACAATCAGCCACTAAGCGCTGTAGCCGATACGTAAGGTAAGAGAAAGTGGCTTTTTCGGAACTCATCTAATCGTGTTTCTGATATTAACGTCCTTAGGATAAATTACACTTTAAAACTTGCGATGTATCGATTGAACTTGTTTTGGTAAAATGGTTGGGAAATATTTCAGGAATAAATTAAAGGAAGATTTTTCAGCTCATATTTCTAGTGCCACCGTTACAACGATAACAAAGCTAGTTGTGCAAAACCGCGCTTGACTCTTGACCTGTAGACCGGGGGCTCGATAACCGAAAGACACTCATGGATGGTCACGTGACCTCATATTCCTGATAGCATTATTTTGCATATTGTGTGGTTTTCCCTGAAATTTTAAATGGGAAGACCATTAGGATTGGATCTAAATGTGTTCAGGAATCACCCCCGTGGTCTTATTTTTAATACTATTTTTGGGTGTTTTTCTACCCGTCTGGGCTATCCGCATTAAATTACACTGATTGCGTTGGGATGAGGAAAGTAAAATTTGAGATGAAATGTAGCCTCATTCAGGTGGAGGGATTAGGGAATATCCATTTATAAAAAAATTCACCATAGGAAAAACCTTTTAGCCAGCACCGATATTAGGAACGGAGAAAAAAAAGCGTCTGTTTAGTCTTGTGAGGGTTTGCCGGTGATGGCAATTTCGGAGTTCAAATATCGACCGGGTATAACGATATGGGGACTTTCTCCCCTGAATTGTCTCCCAATTTCGCTCCGCGCAAATACAGCCACATTTCTTCTAAACTCGGCCTTCTTCATTCTCACTTCATTAGTGTACCAATTCGGACAATCCGGACTGGTAGTATAGTGTAATTGCATTAGGAAAATATGTTTAGAAAACTTTTTTTTATGGACACAAGTGACAGCTACTAATTATATGGTTTGAAGTATGAATGCATGAAAGTTGTTTAAGTGATTTTTGTAACTTCCTTTTATAATTTTACTGAAAGACACGGGCTATAGGATAATTGAAACTCTCGCTCGTAGATAGTCGATACTGGCACAAGGACGTGCGAATACGCTAATCGGCCAAGGTCCCATAAGTTTTGTCGCGACTCCAAAATGTGGTGCACTCTTGTACGTGCTCCGCGGCTCGGTTGGCCTTAAAAACTGCAACGATCACTCCATGAAGCGTACTTTATGAGTGATGAACAAGAGAGGGGAACTGATAATTTGCGCAAACACAGGATGTGTTATAAAACATCTGATACTTTTAAATTGATCATTTTTTTTTTATTGGCTTGATACCATGGCACTTTGGTTAGTGTAATCAATTCCAAGTCTAAAATCAATTCTGGGCTGTGCTGATGAAGGTATTAATTTTAATATGTATATATGGCTTAATTCTTCTATATGATTAATAAATATAACCCGTTTTGGTGGCCGCATCGGCTAACGCGCTACTCTAGCAGTTAGATAAACTGCCGATGGTGAAGAGATAGAGGTTCGAAGCTTGGTCACATGCACTGAGGGTGGTTTTTCCTAAATAGCTTTTTCTTGTCCTTAAGTATTCGTTTTTTAACAAAAAGTTTTCGTCTAGAGTAGTATTTAGTTCAATTTAATCTAAGGCAAATTGAATTTCGTCGGAAGATTTAAGAAAATGTTGCAGTTAATGTTATTTCTGAAACATTTAATGTCCTTGTGGGTCAATTTTTTAATAGTTTTTCTCTGTATGTACCTCTTTGTGGATCAACTTTGAAGGCCTTACTTCAATCGCCTCAGCTTTCCTCTTAACTTGGTTGCTGGTGGATTTTCTGTTCAACTTTTGATCCTGTAGTGGTTCGTGGCTGTCTTGGTCTTCCAATCTGCGAGGAAATATTTCTGCCATCAAGTGTGAATATTTTGGTCTTACAGTCCTCTTTAGTGCATTTCTACCTCTCTTCCCTCACCAAATTCAATTGATTCACCTGTCGATACGTATGATTACTATAAACAATCAGATCTTTCCCTCTTTAACTATAAATCCTTTTCAAATCAATAATTATCACTAATATCACAGTCCACACAAAACCCGAACAAAAATAAAACAATTACACATCTGGACAATTACCGTTGCCGAGATGATTTGTTAATACTGGCCAGACTCATGTCAGAGAAGATAATACAGATCTTGTTGGGGGCTCTTAGGGCGTTTTTACATTCCTTTACCTAAGGAAGGGAAGACAAGGGCGAGAGCATGTTTGCGTTGGTGGTTGTTTATTTCGTCCCCCTCGTCTACCTGAATTAGACTTGGCGCAACTTGGGTCCGGGTTAAGCGAACATTTTTTAATTCCTTAATTACCGGCGCAATTTGGGCTTGCCCAAAATTATGATCCCTAAAACAATTACAAAAACATTTCTGGCTTTCCTCCTCATCAAAACCTACCCTCCAGAAAAAAAACATAATAAAAAAATTAATATTCTTTCTCACTCTACCGTCGTGCGGCAGAAATACTCTCCTATCAACATGCTCGTGTGGCGGGTTCGTGAACTACTTAACTAATCAAGATGGATCCCATAAAATAAATTTGTAATAAGTGAAAATAAGTTTTAAAAAATAGGAAACAACGATGGAAAATGACTGCAAAATAAGGTACGTAATAAAATAATACAAATATTAATAAAATATTAAATTTCACATATTTTTTTGTTTTCCAAAGATGTAAGCTACCAGGGAACCACCTTAAGTAGTTAATATCCCCGGGTAACAGCAACTAAAACGAACGTGCTGCCAAGGCGGTCATTACAAACACCCCACAAATATATATTTAAAAAAAATCATAATTAATATAATTAAATTACGAAATGGTAAAATAATAATAAAAACTAGGGGATTATTGAAAATCCTCACAAAGTGTATTGTTTTCGTTTAGGCTAGTTTTATTCTCAGATCATGCGAGACGGGTTGCCATTATATTACTCTTAGACCAGGCGAGTCTGCCATTATACTACTCTCAGACGAGGCGAGGTTGGCTGCAACTATATCACTCTCAGACCAGGCGAGTCTGCCATACTATTCTCAGACGAGGCGAGGTTGGCTGCCACTATGTTACACTTAGACGAGATGTGGTTGGCGGCCATTATATTACTCTCAGGCCAGATGAGGTTGGCGACCATGATATCGATTAACAACACGGCGACTATCGATGAAAGCTGGTCCTAAATTTTACCGTAATACTGTGGTCCTCGGTAGATATGAACCTGATCACGCCCAACCCTCTTATTGATTGAAAAGTGTCAGATGTTTTAAAAGCCACCCTGTACATCTCACAGGATGTATATCATCATTATTATTAGCACCGCGTCTTACTACCCGTTCGGGTTATACGCACTTACGCTAATGTGTAATGGTAGGGTGATTGGGAGATGAAATGGAGGACCTACAGTTTAACGTGGAATCCGAACCACGGTGGAGGCCTGGCATTCCCCACATTCACAAGATATCTTGTCGGAGGTGAAGGAAGGGTTTGGTAATCAGATAAATCTGTGCCGGGACCGAGGATTGAACCCCGGCCGCCAGCACAGAAGTCTGACACCTTACCCCTTGACCGCCAGATCACCTACCGGGGGATGTATATCAAATAGGGAAATCGTACACTAGCTCCATGTCCTTCCTTTCCAATCAACGGGGCCTGTGATAAATATCACTGCCTAGCTCCCGAATATAGATTTGAATAATCACACCTGAGAGCTTACAGAATTTTATATTTAATGTAGGCATCCAATACAAGTATAGGCTACCCTTTTACTAACAGCTTGAATAATTCAGTTGACTAAAAGTCTTAAAATCCTTGATTTGATTCCAAGCTGAAACTAAAAAATTGGATGTTCATGTTTGTATTCGACCATGGCCTTCTTTAGTTACAGGCCGGAGTGTTAAATGTGGCAGCTCCGCTTGTAGTGACGTCATGAGGCCTAGTGAGCTGCTGGTTCTAATAGAGAATTGTGTGAATATTTACAGTTGTCTTCATTTAGAAACTGATGAGTCACTTTAAACGATACCAACAATAATATAAACTAGTTTTACGTGTATCATTTAACAAAAATACTTCAGAGGTTGAAAAATACAACAAATAACATGTAAATAATAATATTAAATACATTTGCTAGGTAAGGATTATTATGTACCGTTCACAAACACGATCAGAATATTATAGTGAAAATTACAACAGGGAACTGGCTCGAAGCCTAGAAAGAAAATTCATTGTTGCACTAATCCAAAATTACCGGGTCCAATTTCCATGTCCAGGTGTAGCCCTTTAGCACATATTTCAATAAAATTGACAATGTTACTAAATTAATTATAATAATATTTAGCACCGCGTCTTACTACCCGTTCGGGTTATACGCTTTAAGTACTAATTACGCTAATGGATTGGGAATTGGGAAGTTTGAATTAGAGGAAGTGAACCCGCATTTGCGTGGAGGGAGGGTGGAAAACCATTTAGGAAAAACCACCCCCAGTTCACTCGATCTCCCCGTCCTCGGCGGTCGAGCTCAACACGACTCGCGCGTACCAAAGTAATTACTTTGAACACTTACCAGACTTGGGAAAATAGAATTGTAAAGTGTTTTGATTTTTTTTTTTCTGAACAATAATTTTCACTGCGAAGTTTATAATTCCATTACTTAATGTAGTTAGTACGAATCATTTCCAAGCTTTAACGAAACCAAAGAAAATAATTCACGCAAGGAATTACCGCAGAAAAAGTTTTGTTTAGTACTGTGTCTAACTAACCGGTCGGATTGTACGCTTATTTACTAATTAAGTTAGTAGTTTTAGGGTTTGGGAAGGTTATATTTATAAAAAAAGTACCCGCATTTGCGTGGAGGGAGAATGGAAAACCATTTTGGAAAAATCTTATTAGTACACCCGAATGAGATTCGAACCTCGATCTACCCATCATCGGCAGTCTAGCCTACTACGAGAGTAGCACCATAGACCATGCGGCCACCGAAGTGGGTACACAGAAAAAGTTGCTTTTGATGTTTGTGCTGAAGAAACTTATTTTCGGACTTTTATGTGATTAAAATCTTCGTTATAGAATGTTCATTAATTTCAATCCTCACAACGATCGTTGATAGACTAAACTTAGTTAGTCCTTCTCTGGTAAGATCATTGAAATAGTTAGCATCTGCATCATACCCAAATAAAAAAAATCAATGGATTAACTTAATTCCAAACGAAAGGGCCATCTGTAGTAAGTATAGTCACAAATGTATACACCTGACTATTCCTGTTATCATGTCAGCTGTTAGTCACTAATAACATCCACAAAATGTTCATCTATTGTATGTTTTGCTATATGACGCGAAACATTATAAGCGTGTACCACTCAAAATTTCAAATGAAGTAAATTACACGAGAAACAAACATCCCGCACAGTAAACAAACTGAACTAATCAGCAATTCAGCATGTGGCTGTGCTGTTGACCTGCCTCAACGCAGCGTTGCCAAACTTCACAGTATTCCGGCCTGTAACTTAAGACGGCCAAGAATTAGGTTTAGGTTTTTTGGGTGGTAGGCGCCTTAAAGAACATTGGACGAGGGAGGAAGTAAACATACCAGTATTCGCCTAGAGAGAGAATGAATGATAAAACTCCCAACAGTACGATCGGTTAGTTATTGAACACGTTGGCACTGGTCAATCCTAATTCTTCCCTCACACGCATCGGTGGACACGTGGACATATGCATAAATTTTTTCTTTACTTTGTGATGTAGAACTTTGAATCTTGGCCGGCTGTGTTGAGATGTTTTACCTAAATGGTTTCCCACTCTTCTTTCACGCAAATGTGGTTACACTTCTACTAAAACTAAGCAACCCTTACTCAATTATTGTAAATATGTTAATAACCAAGAGGGCTAATTAGACGCGAAGCGAAGCTACTAAGATAATTTTTTCGCGAATCAAACGCAGATCTTCCGACTAAGATTCCACCACGCTATCCGTGCGGCTACCTTTGAAATGTGAAAATATGAGTAATTATCTCTCTCGCTGTCTTTAACTCTCTGCTTCTTTTCTGTGCGAGGCTAATGCTCTGAATAACCATCAAGTGAACTCTCAAAGAAAAACCCGTGAGACTTGTAATAGTCACTTAACACCTAGTCGCGAAGAAGGGAGAAGAGAGGAATGTCTTGACCTTACAACTTTTAGTAAGCTCATTATTTATTATCATTAAAAAAACACCAGTAGGTCTAGGTGTGCATTAAGAATCACACCTCACACACACACAAACACATTTTTATTTTGTTACGTCTTACTAATTGCTTAGGTGGATATCCACGTGTAGTTATACTAATGCGATTAGTAATTCAAAAACCTCAGTACATCCGCTTGAGGTTCGAACCATTATCTCCCTGTCAACGCCGATCCAGACAAAATGAGACTGATGCTCATTATCTTCGTGCCAAACAGTATGTGTGAAACAAATTGCATTTGTGACTTAATATAAAGGCAGGTTTACACGCCACGATAAATGCTAGCAATTTATCGTTGAGTGTAAACAGGACATTGTAGCGATTTATTGGAATTGGAATAGGATTGGATGGTTGATGCCGGCCGGCATCAATTTCTGCGAATCGTAAAGACATGTTGGAACGTGTAAACAACTAGCAGCCATTCATCGCTACGATTTGACTCAGTTTGCATTGGCTTTTCACGGGAAAGGTTGTGTCGAACTAGTTCGTTGTTTCGTTGACAATTATTTTTTATTCAAGTGATCGTGGCAGTTTTTAACCACTGTCGGCTCCACTTTCTTCTTGGTCTTCGCGACTTTTTCACTTTTCTTGCCAAACAAACGATATATAACAACCATAACAGTACTTCCTCCATGGCAAAAGCTAACTGTCTGTACCACGGTCGACAATGAATACTGGACCAGAAATCGTAGCTCCATATGCCTTATAATCTATCTTAAGACTAGGAGTAGCACAATAGCCAATCCCCGGCCGTTAATTTATCAATGTGAAAGGATAAACACACATTTCACCAATGATAATTTTTCGGCCATACCGGGAATCGAACCCGTACCACCTTAGCTCATTAGACAGACACGCTACCGACTGAGATTAGGGGTCGGATAGGTAAGCCATTTACTGAGACATAATAGTTTGACGAAGATAATATAAAAGGAGAACTAGAAGGGAGAAATTCAAGAGGAAGACCAAGACTGGAGTGCATAAATCAGATAGCGAATGATGTTGACAGAAGAAGATACAAAGGTGTAAAAAAGCCCAAGATAGGCAGAAATGGAGATCTGCATCAAACCAATCGCAAGATTGATGACCTAATGATGACTAATCAGGTAAACTTGCTAGTAGATCCCCTTGGTAAAAATAGCACTCTACGCCGTCGGTTGAATGTATCGCTGGCTAAGAGTCCCTGGTTAGATTCCTAGTATTGCCGAAAAATGTATCATTGGTGAAATGTGGGTTTATCCTTTCACATTGATTAATTAACGACCCTGGATATTGCGTCTGTTCTAAATTAAAGCTAGTTAATAAGTCTGTGCTAATATAATTAGTCGGTTCGTAAATTGCACGTTAAATATCTCATATAAATGATAAAAATGTATCACTAAAGTTAGGGTTTCACTGGTATACCCTACACCAGGTAATACATCCAAGCGTTTCTGAAAATAAATATATCCCCTTTATCTGGGATTCATTGATCTGACATGTTTATCAGAAAATGTAATTCCTATGGGCCAATGAAAATATTAACATACCCCCTCGACCCTGTCCCACACACCTCCCATCATCATTACCCATGGATATCACTCAGAACGAGGGGTTTAACCTCATTCCACCCCCTCTCCCTTTTACGTTAATTTGAGAGTACGCCCCTAGAATCGACCCAGATAATTTAAAAAAAAAACTTAAAGTTCTGTTCACAAACATGATTTTCTGAATTAATATTTTAGCCGATTAGCGGCCACACAACCTATATTTGAGTAAACTAACTAAATACAACATTTTCAATCTAATAAGAAAACAGAAGTAGACATGTAATGTCATATGTAATTAAATTTTCAGTTTGGTGTTGTTTTAACTAGGTACCAATGAAAGTGATGCATTCATTGTATGTATGTGATTATCATGACTCTCATGATGGTTAAGGTCAAAGGTCCATCGCTTGAATTTCTCTTTACTCGGGAAACTTCACATTTAGGCAATTAGTACCTAGTCAAAACATGTATTAATCTATCACTCAACACCAAAGTGAAAATTTAATTACATAAAGAGAAGAGTTATTTAATGCGTTTTGGTGATAAAATGGTTCATTAGCTGCCTGACCAAATTATATATATATTCATATTCACTCACATACACACACACACACACGAATATCGGCAGTTTTGGCCGCGCAAATAGTGCGTAGAACATTTATATAAAAAAAAAGATGGGCTCACTCCTAATTTGGGGTAATTTAAAAATCTTCTTTCTAATAAAGTGCCGCAATAACTACAATTTGATATTTCTATTTATTTTCTTCGCTGAAACAATTAAATTCGTGTAAGCCTTTGCACAGCTGACGCAATTTGCCGCACTGTACCCTTGTAAAAAACCTTGATTACAAAACCTATTATATAAGTAGCCTAATATATTTATGATACATCTACTCTCAACTAATTCTACTGAATAAGTGATAAAACTTCAGTTTTCTAAGATCATTGACTCAATTCAAGGTCAAAGGAATTTAGTAAGAATATATTCCTAGTAAAAAAACTGTTGGGCTCAAGCTAGACTCTGTTTACGTTATCTTATCGCGATTTTTTTGTTGTTGATAGCACACACAAAAAGGATTCTGTAAACATTGATGTAATGCACCCGACATAGAAGAACTATAACACCTAGTCTTATCGCCGACTATCGGCACATCTGTCACATTCGCCTTGCGTTTTGTCTGTGGGAGACAACCCTATAGCAATAGACTCATTAAGAGGCCACCACGAGAACCAAATTAGACTTCAAATCATGTACGTTCTAATTAAATAATGTATTAGACAAAAAAATCAGTATGATCCCCATAAAAATGTTTAGAAAATTAAAGTGTATTTCTTTGTCACTTTTGTTTTTTATCTTCCTTATCCTTATTCTTGAGCGAAAAAAACCTATTTTAAAAGATTAATTGTCATTTAACAGGGTTTCTTAAACTATATTTCATAATTAATAAACGAATTACAAAGCCATACGTTGGGTGATTAAAAAAATAATCTGTACATCAACATGTTATAGCCACAGCACAACATTTCTAGATATTTGATGATTAGAAATTTGTATTTTCGTGAAATTAGGACATGTTTGTAACTGCCGCCGAGCAGTGTTTAGAAATGTAAGAAGGATTTCGTAACTACGGCTAACTAAATGGAACGAATGCAATCGAGTTATCCTACAGTAGCCCCATGGCTCGTTGGTGCTGACTGACAGCTCACAGCTGACAGTTGACAGCTTTGAAAAGTTACCAGACCAAATTATGTAT
This sequence comes from Timema shepardi, assembly GCA_902151425.1. NCBI lineage: Eukaryota > Metazoa > Arthropoda > Insecta > Phasmatodea > Timematidae > Timema > Timema shepardi. The sequence continues at coordinate 204,848 of CABFVX010000086.1, read as the reverse complement.
CCTTACGCCGAACCATATGATCTGCCAAAACATGTGCTTAGCAGCTGTCACTTCTGACAGTCAAAATTTAGGTCTATACAAGAAACATATATGATTGTTTTATTTATTTTAAATTATTTGTTGACCTTGATATGTTGACGTTAGGCCTAGTATTTATTATTAATTGTTTCTGCGATATTAAACTTTTTTTTGCATTTAATCCCATATTATTTTTTATTATTATTATTAAATAACTTTTAACAATTTTTTTTTTAAATTTTATAAATAATTATTTGTTAATAGTATTATTAATAACATCACAAATGTGAAAACTTTGAATATACAGTATTACACAGAGAGAAAAACACTGTCATAAACCTTTTTAACACTATTACAACAAGGCGTGTTCAATATGAACTGGTTCGTACCTTTTAAGTGTTTTCCAAAGGAGTCGTAAACATTTCTTCCACATCATCATATTCGTCGTCGTCCTCTTCTTCAGCCAGGTTAATGATGATAGGTGTGTGGGTCTATTTTAGATTCACATCCCTTAAACAGGTATAACAATGTTTCTAATAAAACTACAATAACTTATAACTTGAAGTCTTAGCCTGGTATTTATTTAATCAACACTGGAGAAAGATTCGCTAGTATTTTGTATCACACCTAACAGATTTTTTTTGTAATAGTATGGTACAACACCCAAAACAACACAATATTGGGGTTTAAAGATATATTTTATAGTCTTGATACACAGACTTAAATTTTCGATTAATGCATATTGATCATTGAGAAACGCCCGCTATTTTTTTTTATCACACGCTTTAATGTTATATTAGATAAATAATCATTCTAAGATCATTTAAACACCGCTTATTTTCTAAGGATAACACGCTCACACACCGAACTAATATTTACAAAAATAACACACGGATTACTAAGTAGCCGAATTAATATTAAAAAAAGACACTGTATTATTCAAGTTTGTAATAAAATTATTAACGCTAGCATATACACGCCTAAATACCCAAATATAAAATATTTTGTTCGCTTCTTCTTGTAGACACACGAACGTGGTTCTATTAACTGTATTTTATACGATAATTCACTCTTATAATGTATATTTAAAATTATTTAATTTTGGTTATGAAAATAACCATTTGGTTATTTGTATGGTTTTGAAGTTTGCTTTTGCTGTTTAACCCAAATTAATTATTAAAATCAAGCTCTCCTTAAAAGTGGCCTTAGATTCTAAGAACAAATATGGCCACTTAATAGAAGCTATGCTGCCAGTTGATGACGTAGAGGATCTTGTTGCCAGTTGGACGGCGAGTTGTATTAATACTCGTGTTTACAAAATTTAAACTTTATATTATTTCACAAACTTTTGTATGTTTTTTCCTCTTTATTATCAAAAACAATTTATTTATGTTAAAGATATGCGAGGGCAGTTATAAAAATATTAATAACTGATTTTAATACCATTAAATGTAAAATGTCAAGCTCTATTTAACCTGTAATTGGCACAAGAGTTAAAAGAAAGACTAGACTGAATTTACTAGACTTATTTTCTTAAATTTGATTATGGAAAATAAAATTATACTGTAATCTTTGGTGAAGTATTGTTTAAAGTGATTTGTAATATTTTTAGTGATAATAATAGTAATACTTAGCAAATAATTATTATTTCTAAATATGTTGACAAAAGTTACTTTCCGACAATGTTGGTATTACTGATAGCTTCTACTAGCTTCTGCTAGCTGTCATGTAAAACCAAAGAAGTGGTGACGGCACTGTAGGGTTTATTTATCCTAAGGATGTTAACACCAAAATGAGGTACAATGAATCAATAACTATGACTCCAATTCTCTTCTTTTACTCGCGTATCGACACAGCGCTTGGTGGTTGGATGTGTCACTAACACCGGGTTTGCTACATACCAGATAACTTTAATATTATAATCAAAGCTTTTACGAAAACATCTCTTTACCTTGAGATTTAATTATCTGAAAATGTTAATTTTTATTTGCCATTATTTGTTTGGATTTAATATTTACTAGAAAATGTGTCGCTTCCGCACCACCAACACCACGTAACCATCACTAGTCCCGTAACACATGATGCTTTTGCTTTATGTTTTTATGTTTTGATTGCTTCTCTGGTCAGAGCTACAGAGTTCCCGGGATCGATCCCCGGCGCTTCCATATTTTTCTGAGAAGGGGATCTGGAACGGGGTTGACTCAGTTTCGCAAGGACAATTGAGTAACTACTTAAATAAAGAATCAGCGGCTCTAGTCTATAAAACTGAGATTAACGGCCTGGGGGCACCTTGTTCTGACCACGTGACACCTTTTATTCTTAAATTTTTAAACTAATTTCGCCACACGGCCACTAGGTTGGTATAGCTCTCTTGCTGGTTCATGCCATGAAGTTTTTTTTAAGTGTATTTATGTTTTCGGTCCTATGTACCCGCCTCCCCCAGCCCGCAAACCACCACTGCGGAAAGTATTACAATTAAATATTTACCTGAAAATTTTCATCTCTATTCTTACCTAATAACAATGAAAATAAACAACTTCTGGTGGCATAACTTGGGAGCCATGATGATCTTTGGGAAACCATGATGCTCATTTATTCCATATGTTTCTTTATTAGTCCATTATTACAAATGAGCTCAAACTCCCTGGTGAAGACAGGTCTTATTATTAGTAATTAAGTAAAATATGTTTAAACAATTTTGAGCTCACAACTTTAAATAGTGTTTTTAGTAACATATAATTTTATTTTAAAACGATTAAAAAAACAGTCGCTTAGTTAAAATGATTGAGCTTTATTTTTCAAGTTGCATCTTAATACTAGACTGATCATTCCTTGTCAATGTTTCTGCACCAGATGTGACCGACAGTTTATCTACTGCACACTCGCAGCCTTTTTATCACTATAAAGCGTATAGACTCGATCAATAGCTCTCTGGAGCCGTGATGTCACTAAAGACAATCGTGTTTGTGGATCGTTCTACATGTTTGTATTGTTGGCTGTTGATTTGACGCGTGATCTAGAGGTAATGTCCATGAATCTAGCCAATGGCTATTAAACATACTGATTATTTATTCTGCGTGTTATTTTAACGCCGCTTCCTTTACGCGTCACATGGCCGTTAGCTAAGATAGAGTTTCCTCTAGTATTATATCTCACTTCTATTCAGCGGACTTTCCTGCTACTACAGGGATACAAAGAGCTTGTCTCTTAACTAATGGGGGAGGGTAATGGATTTTTCTCCCCTTTACTTCCACGCAGATGCGGGTGTACTTCTTATTATTTATACCTTTTATCATACTTAAACCACTAGTATGAATCCGCAGATATCCCGAACGGATAGTAAAGCATGAAGGAGTGCCGGATCACAAAAAAACTACATGATACGTTTGAAATCCATTGCCCTCCCCCATTAGTTAAATGACAGGCTCTTTGTATCCCTGTAGTAGCAGGTCCGCTGATTAGAGGAGAGATATAATACCACCTATCGGATGGTATTTGAATCCAGACCCACCCGTCACCGAAAAAGCAGACTATACGATCCACTGGTTCCTGTAATTTAATTTAATTATGTCTTTCTTCTTTAAAAAAAAATCCTATGGTGTCAGCCCACAAGCGAGACATACCGACCGAGAGGCCACTGAATGTTGGCGAAGACAGTGTCAACATTTGCCGATAGAGGTTGTCATGTAGTCAGCACAAAGAATCCTCCGGCCATTAATCTCAGTTTTCTAGACCAGAGCTGCTACTTCTTTATTCGAGTATATCCTCAATTATTATCCTCGCGGGGCTTTGTTGGCCCCGTTCCAGATCCACTGCTTCACAAACAAACAAAATCTGCTAATGTAGGCAATATATGTGTATATAGCTTTAGAAACATGTAGATAAATAAATGGTACGAAACTCCGCACGGACTTTATCGTTCTATTGTTTGAAAATGGAAATATTTACTCAAAACTCGTCATATATGTCAAACCAAATAATATACACTAGCAAACCCAAGCATAAATTGCACTATATTTATGTAAAACTTTTTTTTAGACCCGGTTTTAAATTTTATAATTTTGTTTTTAAAGAATTAATGTCCTCATTTGTATGTTTGGACCGATAAAAAAGATCAATGTTGAGTCCACAAGGGTCAACACTTCGTATTAAAATTTCGACTTCCGGTTAAAATTTTCGACATTTATTAGGTGTTGCAAATCTTCATGTCATCGCATTGCTATTAAATTCCTCATTTATAAATTTTTATCAATAAAAATGTAAATATTGACTATTGAGTTTAAAATGGAGATAGATCATTGTTGTACAAACATTTCTCCTAGGAGGATTAAAGAAAACAACATAAACTTTTAGAAACTTACTTATATTTAATATCTCTATGGCATTGGAGAATTATTGCGTTAAAACTTTAGTATCTCTTTACAACTAAATCTCAATAAATTGTATTAATATATTTTTCAATATCTCAGAAACTGTTGGATTTATAAAAATATATTTCATATAAAAGTTCTTCATTTTAAATAGTACTACAATTTTGCAATGACAAGTTATTTAGTATCTCAAATAGTGGCGGAGATATGGAAGTTTCTACTTCTGTAAAGTACCCTAAAATTCATGTTCATGGTAAAATGAAAATATCCAGTTTATTTATAATCTTAATCAACACATAGATACGAATTTGAATCAAAATCGTTAGAGTCGATTTTGAGAAAATCGAGTTTTTCTCTTTTCGCCCTTTCTTAAACTACTTTTAATTTTAAGTTTAAACAGACACACAGACTGACGTCATTGCAAAGACCACTTTTTAGGGTTTGGGGGTCTTGAGATGTCGACATCCATCAACATTTCATGTTAGATTTTCTTTTGAGGTCACAATACTTTTACCTCTTGTGTTCGAAAAGTTAAAAAATATATATATTACGTATACGTATAGCATGAAAGTTATTGGTTTTATAAGAATATACTTCTTATAGAATATTTGTATTATAAAGAGACCTACATATTTATAACAATAAGTAATTTCATATCTCAAATAGCTTAGGAGATATTATAAAAAAAAAGATAATTTACGCATCAGACCGGAGCCCTTAAAGTCATTTTGACGAAATGTTGAGAGAAGCCATTTCGTTTTTGAATATTTATAAATGCTTATAAATTAAATTTAATCAAAATCGTTAGAGCAGATTTTGAGAAAATCTACTTTTTCTCTTTTTGCCCTTCAGTAAAAACTACCCTTAATTTTAGGGTTAGATATCCAATTCCAAAAATACCTCTGAGAAACCCTATGAAAACCCTAGATACCAAGTTTTAGCCCGATCGGTAAAATAGTTTAGGTTCTAGTTGGAGGTACAGACAGACAGACAAATGGAAAGACAAAAACAACTTTTTTGGATTCGAGGGGGAGGCGGGCATTAAACGTCAAGATTTATCAAAATCTTGAGTTCGATTTTTATTGACGATCACAATACTTTCTCTTCCTGTAAGATAGTGAGAAAGTAAACAAAGGGTTCGTGTAACAGTACGACCATCTAAAATGAGGGGGGGAAAGTTTATTTTACAAATTTGAATTGATGGTAAGTATGAGGTTTGGACATAATATTGCAATTTGGGGGGAAGAGAGGGGCTAATAAAGGAATTGGGAACATCTGAAAAACCTAATAGATAAATAGAGGAATACAGCTTATATTAATGTTTTGGTTCCCAAGGATTGTAGCTGGATCGCCATTGGACGAGCATTATAAAGCATATAAACACTAAATGTAGGATAGCTAACATTGACATAAACTCACTTCGTTTATCTCACAGCTGTCAAAATTGACACTATCTATAAAAAGTGACAGGTGTATAACATTGCTTGACATATTCATGCGTACATTAGACCGACACAATTCTTAAAGTGACATATAACGTTGATTTTATGATACACTATAAACCCTACCTATTAAAATATAGTACAAATATACTATATTATATTTTAGGGACTTATTAATATTACCAATAGCATTGTGAAATAAATTAGCGGCGACCCGTTCCCTTTTACAGCAAAATAACGTATGTCCATCATTTACCACCATAAAAGTGCTCTTAAAGCTAACAAAATGGCTCTTGACTTATCATTGATGACAGCTGTTCTTCATTCGAAGCTGCGACTTGGAACAGATCATGACTAGTCATAAAATAACCATATTATCCTCCCACAACTCATTTCACAGAGCTACGGCCTCAAACCTGTTTCTCAGTCTCTTTTAAACATTTAAATGATCTCTAGCGATGTCGTTAAACTTATTTTGTTTCTGTATACACTGAAGTATTAAAATGTGAGTTGTTATTACTCTTCACATTTAATTTTGGTAATTTTATTAATCCTTCCAAATGTTAAAAAAAAAAACACTTAACGCTACTAAAATTGTTGTAAAACACACACTATTTTTCTACATTTTTAGTTTGCCTGTTGCCATTCCCTTGTAGTCAAATGGTTATCAATGTAAGATACCTTAGGGACTTGCTCGAATCTCAAATGGCTAGTTAATTTATTTATTGATTCTTTGTATACATCACACATACTTACTTACTCCATGGCATTAGGAACTCTAACGTTCATTACTGCACTCACAAAAGTACGCCACCTATCCCTATCTTGAGCTAATTCTATCCAGGTTATCTAATTACACCCTATATATCCCAGGTTTATCCAAATGTTATCCTCCCGTCTGCGTATGAGTCTTCTCCGTGGTCTTTTCCCATTGGGTTTGCCATTCAAGACCTTGAACGCGGTTCTAGATACTCCCATTCACGCTGCATGACCTGCCCACCGTAACCTGCGAGATTTTATTGCCTTTACAATGTCTGGTGATGAGTACAGGGTATGCATCTCATCATTGTGTAACCTCATACACTCCCCACTATCTTCATCCATTTTTGGACCAAATATCTTCCTAAGCACCTTGTGTTTGAACACCCTAAATTTATTTTTGTCATTTAGGGTAAGAGGCCATGCTACGTACCCATCGATAACAACCGGTAAAATTATGGCTTTGTATATTCTAAGTTTTACATTTCTTGACAGCAGGCGAGACGCCAACACATTACTGACCGAGTAATAACAATCTTTTCCCGATTGTTAAAATATACATCACACATATATTATTTAATTTCACCTCGTCTAACTACACGTCCGGGCTATCCGAGTATTTATATACTAGGGTAAGGATGAGGAAGGTAACATTTTAAATATAATGTTCCTGCATTTGAATGGTGAGAGAGTTGAAAACTATTTAGAAGAAAATCATCTTTTAGAGTTCAAAGTTTAATCTCTCCGTTTCTGGCAAACAAAACCAGACATCGTCGACACCTTAGTCCGCGTGCTCACATATTCGAGTTAACCATTTATTAACTATCAGTTCTGTGAGCAATAGACCTTGCTCCCTCCGTTTAAAAAATGTTAAGTACATCATGTTAAGAATTGTCTCATGCTCTTACTGCAGTTTTATATTTCTCTATGGATTTCAGGTTAAAATATTTCCTATAATTTCTCCTTGGACTTAAAGTTGATATTTTTCCTTGGTGATCAAGTTAGACAAAAAAAAAATTAATACTACAATCAATATTAAATAGAATTATATTCACTGAAAATAATCGTCGTTTACGTTGTTTAAGACGTTTTAAGTCTCGCAATAAATGTAATAAGTACAAAAAAAATACGCCTACGTCATACGGCCTAGGCTCAAAGAATGTCCCTGCTAAATCTAGTTAAAATATATTGGTCCACCTCTATGTCGGTAATCGCAGAACAGACGAAATGCCAAACGACTGCATTCAAACATAAGCACTCTCCGTTCGGTCAAAGAAATACTTGGTGGTCAAGTTTGGGTTTTGTATAGTCTTAGGTTAATTTTATTTATAAGAAGTGTGCTGATATAACCGACGGAGTGAATATAGTCACTAGTGGAAAGCGCCAATCTACCCAAAAAGGTCATTCTCAAATTATATTAATTTGAGGTCACATGCTAATGAAGGTGAATTTTAAAGAATGTTATTTATTTATAGGTGATAAAATTCATCTACCAACCACATTTGGACGCACCAATGAAGAGTAATTCACTCATTAGGTATGAGAGGTACTTTTGGCTTCAATTTTTAATCATTTCACTTCCCATTTCATTGTTCATAATTTTTTATTTACTAGTTTCACGTGATTATGCATTTCTTAGTTCTTTATTTGTGTGCTATTCCTGATACCACCTAGGGGGTAGTTTTGTTTTGAATGATGTAATACACACCCCGGAGGTTACGTGGACAAAGACGTCAGGTCTCGTCTAGCCTGGTTTGCGGTTGACGCCGAAGTTGGGACTATTCCGACCCGGGTGTACTGAGGTGTTTCCCCCTCTCTCTCAACCCAGATGCGGAAACGTTTCCTATAAATTTGGTCTTACTCATCCCTACTCTTTTCAGTATAAAATGTGGGTATTGTGGACAGGTAGTAGGACGTAGTACAAAATAAAGAATGATTTCAATATGGTATCATGTTGTGTCAAAAATAGCTGAAAAAGAATACAAGTCATCATAAAGACATTCTAAATTACTGCTTTTTGAGATCCTTTAATTACAGAGCTGGCTATAAAATTAAGATGTCACACCTATAACTCCCCACCGTACCACCCCCGTGTATGGCGTGCAGAGAACAACCATTAGACTGCCCGTCCACGGGTGAAGTATTGTAGCCTTTTATCAGACGTCTCACGCGACGCCACTGACCATTTAATGAGTTCTTCCGTCACACACACCTTCACGTAGTCAGGATGTACTCTAGACACACATACATGCACGGGCGTAACTATAGTTGTATCGACATAGGAAGAACCTTATCCGACAGTGTAAAACGCTATCAAAGCTACTTTCTTCGATGTCATACGCCAAGTCAAATCATGGTGCATTGTGGTGATGACAGATGGTGTCAATGTTGGCAACATTAAGTAACATTTAGTGACCTTTGGTGAATGTTCGCTGATCTACATTTTATTTTTATAGAAATTTTAAAAGGTTCTCCAAATGGTGATACTACTAGACTGTTATTTTGTTTTTTTAAATCTGTACTTTTCACACCAAAACTATTAACAGATTAATCCTAGGGATAATAAGAGAGTGTAATTTTAGAGGAAGTGCACCCGCAATCGCATGGAGAAAGGTATGAAAAATAACATTTACAAATAAAACTATAATATATACGTCTGAGATATCCGAAGTTAATTACGGTACACTAGGGATGAGAAAGGAAGAGTTGAGATCAAATGTAACCAAATTTGTGTGAAGGGAAAGTTAAAAACATATTTTTAAGCCACCTTCAGTGCGGTTGGCCAATATTTGTACCTCGACCTCCCCCCTTTTCACCGGAAAATTAGACTAGATGAGCTTGACGCTTAGTCACTGGCCCAACGGCATGGTATTCTACTATTGCTTTATATTTGATTTATTTGAGCTATCTAACGAGCACTTTCTGAACCGACGGATTATATCAACACACGAGAATTTCTAAGAGCTAGGGTGAAAGGACCTGCCTTTTTGTTTCGGGAAAGGTATTGTCACATACCTTTCCATGTTTATTTTACATGCCACAATCGATATGGGATTGATGGTTTTACTTCCTCTAGGAAATAAGTTGTGCTACGGGTTTTTATCGCTCAAGAAAAATAAATCTACCCCGTCTGGGTTTGAACCCATGAATATTGTATCTTGAGGTTAGCACTTTAACCCCAAACTTTTTATTGTTGTTAATAATGAGTGGGATGGGGGTATTTTCTTTTGAGAGCTTGTAAGAAGGCGGTAGGACAGGCCCTGTCGTTTTTCTTTCACATAGTCCATTATACACCTGAGGAAGGTCAGGCCATCCAGCGACATTTGCTCGGCGGGTGGAGGGTATTCCAATTCTCCAGATCGCACAATGGGAGTCCCCTGTAAACTTGTACGATCTGTAACTCTCCGCACAAGTTTGTCTTGCGGGTGGTATCTGAGTACGGCCTGAGATCTAGGCGCTGTCCACTTTCGAGAGAAAGTGGGCCAACTATACAGTTTAATTAAAGTTTCAACCATAAAATGAAACAATGGTAATTTGGAGACGGACCACCCCTCTCGTGGTATCAGTGTTTTAGCCTATATGTATATTCTCCAGACAAATTGCTCTCCTAATTAATACGCCGGAATTAGTGGTACGGGTTTCAACACTATCGTCTTATTTAGTGTCAAACCTCCACAAGTGGGCAAGCGGACTAAAGTTCAAGCTCGTCAAATTTGGTCTTCCAGCGACGGGGAGGTCGGTGCTCGAAACCAAACAGGGTGTACTGTGAGTGTTTACCCACTCTCTCTATCTCTAACACAAATGCGTCTACATTTCTTTTCAACTCTACCTTCCTCATCCCTACCCAATAAGTGAATTAAATTCATATAACCCGGATGGGAAGAGGGGGATGTGGAGAAGGAAAACATGTTTTAAACAATAAAATGCTACCCTATTATGACTAGTCAGCTAAGAGCTGCTAATAGTCAATAGGCAGGCATACACTATTCCCCTTATCTTCCTGTTCCCATAGGTTAACTAACGACTGTATATTCATTTTTATCATTCTTCTCCTTTAAAAACTATAACATAATTAGGATAAGGGGGCGGCCAGACTGAGCGCGCGAGCGACTAAAATATAAAATAGAACACATGTATTCTAATGGGAGGTGGCCACACTGGAGCGAGCGAGCGCGCGAGCGACTGAGCGCGCGCGCTTGAAAGATAGAACTGTTTCTATNGCGAGCGACTAAAATATAAAATAGAACACATGTATTCTAATGGGAGGTGGCCACACTGGAGCGAGCGAGCGCGCGAGCGACTGAGCGCGCGCGCTTGAAAGATAGAACTGTTTCTATTTTTCAAGCGCGCGCGCTCGACCCGGTACAGTCTAGTTTACAGGCGCTAGGCAATATTATTGTATGCTGGTTCATTGAGTGCTGGGAAACTTCTCATTTTGACATTATATTAGACTTTTTTCTATCAGTGATAGATTTAACACACTTGCTATTAATGGCCTAATTTAATTGGTAAGACCATAAATATATGTAAGCCCGATATGTTACAATACTTCACTATTATAATCAAAGTAGGCCTTTACAAATAATAATCACCATTAGTTTGGAGAGTATGAAAAAACCACAACAATAAATAAGTTTTAAGAATCACCTTCAGTTCACTGAGCCTTCGAACCTTTATCTCCCAGTCAAAAGCTATGGAGTGCAATGTACCATTCCGCCACTGGTGCGGCTAATCTGATTTTAAAACACTTCAGTACATTAAAAAAAATTGTTGTAAGAATTTTCGAGGAGCAGAGATGTACCAAGTGTATTTGACAGATACATCTTCTCTAATGAACTAGGGTCTGCTAATTACGCGCTCGCTCGCTCGCTCGCCAGTGTGGCCACCCAGTCGCTTGCGCGCTCGCTCGCTCGCTCGCGCGCTCGCTCGCACGCTTGTCAGTCTGGCCGAACCCTTAAGGTGGTGGGTGGTTACGATTCTCACAAATTCACATGTTAAGAGCACAGGTGTTACATTACATATAGTCTCTTTCGAGGAGACATTTTCGTGCCACGAATTTCACGAACACAATAGCAGCTCGTTAATGTGTCGTTACCAGATCCTTAAGAGTAATTAAAAACGAGTTGTAGGAATCAATCGTGCTAAAGAAATTACCTCTCTTCTCCCCTTAGCATGAGTTGGCCTTTAGAGCTAAAGGGAGTAATCAAATCTTGTATTCAAATGAGCTTTCTTTTGAGACAGGCCTCATCAACTCCAACGAAGTACAGTCTACTTAAAGAGTATGCAGTTATCTTTATGAAGTTTATAGACAGCTTTGCAAATTAAATTGTATTTTGTCTTAAATAAAGGAAGATACCAATAGATGCCTTATTCTTATTTTAAATCGATACTGATTTATTAATTTAAAAATTATCCATCAAAATATAAATGTATAGGGACACTAATAAATACAGTATAGACTATTAGTAATTTAAACTATCACTTTTCATTATTGTCGGGTATTTTTATTATTTTTACTGTACTTGTATTCTTTGATTTGGCTGTTTTCCCGTTTATAATTAACTTATTTAATCTAAGGAAAGAAAATAAAGATGGTAAAGTATTAAGGTTATATAAGAATTTGTCTGGAAATTTAATGGCAACTTATAAGCTTGACTGTGCCTTGCAGGTGTTATAACTGACCGTACCTGCCGTGAGGTCAAGATAAAGGCTGGCTAAGAAAAATTGATTAGGCCATGGAGCCAATACAGTTTATTCGACCGTAATTGATGGACAACTATCAAGCTCTGGCTCAGTTGTAGCTATGCTCCCATAGACCTCGTCGTGGCAGAGAGCGATAAGGCGATATTCTAAACTCTAGAGGCCTTTTGACCTTCTAACTAGTCAGTATAGTTAAATTCGCCATAGGAGTGGTGATAACTAACAGCTAGCAGACGATGTAACAAAGGTTAAAATACAAACATAATTAGAAACAACAACAAAACTTGGGAAAGTTTTAAATGCCAAAAGTGACAAAAACCAACAGATGGTCTTAAAATCATATAATTTAAAGAATGGATGCATAAGAGTAGATCCGGTAACTTTTTCTAGCTGTCTCTTACCTACACTCCTATGGCGAATGGACCATACATTGTTATGATCATTTTTATATCTTATTTTAGGCCGTTAAAATAGTGATAGCATTGTGTAAATATTAATGTATTACACTTTTATTGTCTTGCGGATTTATTGATATTTAATACATTGTAAATATTATACCTTGCACTGTTGATTTCAAAAATTAATTATGTAATATACTTAAAAAGTTACACCTGATTAACCAAATTATAATTTGAATACAAACTTGACTCCTATTACACTTGTAAAATATTATTGGTACTACATCGTAAACAAAGTCCTCTGACAATTATTTCCACACGAGCGTCTACAAATGGCGCACGAGTCCTGCCGTTTGCTCGACCCAACCCTACCTAACACCTCGGTTGGACCGCATCTTACCGGTCATTACATCCGTACCCTTCTTCATCTTATTTCAATTTGCTTGCACCAATGAGAACGTGACAAATTCAAACAGTGAAGAAAGTACTAGAAGCTTCGGTGTTTCCCCCTTCTGTCGGTTAGGCCGGGAACTCTGTTTCTTGTTGGCCCCTTCTTCACACAGGAATAGGAAACAAATTAACCGTAGGTTCCTAAATATTTAAACATTACTGACAAAATGTCCATCTCAACATCCTATTTCGTCTGTTCTTAACGTCCAAGTTCTACAGCAGGGAGGTTTGTGACCTCGTTTGTTTTCCCCACAGATCTCAAGAGCATTTATATTGATCACCATGCAATTTTAGGGAACTATGGGGCTATTTGTGGATATGATTCTAAGTCAAGTCCAGTTATTAAGATCCTATTTAGACATGAGGGGGCTTTATGATACTTATAAAAGTAATTAAACAATGTTCATATATCAAATCATGTTATCTAAATATGTGGCTTTTCATAGATAATATAAAATAGTACTAATAATAAAGTTAGATTGTCATCATGATGACTGAAGAAGAAAATTTTGTATTTTCTAAAAGGACTTTACTCCCAGAATGCTACGATACAAAAACTGTGCTCAGAGAGAGAAACCATTGAAAAATATAAACCATGAGCAAAAGAAATTGTTGGTCTACTTGCGGTGAATATTATATTTGTGTGCCGCCTTCAAGTGTCTGAAGCACCTTTAATAAGTTCCTTCTAAAATTGAACTTGTTTAGTAATTTACATCACCTTAGATGATGGATGAATTCGTTTCAAACTTTTTTTAGTATGTTTTATTAACTTTACTTTATTTGGGTAGAATTAACAGTATTTGGTAGTTACTTAAGTTACTAAAACTAAGTTAATATATGTATAGATCAAGTCATATTATCTGCAGCTGTCACTTGTGATATATAGTATCAATACCTATAAAATAACACAAATAATATAGCAAAATTTTATCAATGCTGGCCGCAAATAAATATATTTTAACTTTCTGAACAATTATTCCAACCTAAATCATCTTTAGCGCCTGTAAGCTTTAGAGATTTATAAAGTATAATATAAAGGGACAGGATAATGAGGCTGAATTATAATAGAGGATAGGAAATCACATGGTGGAACATTGGCCTTTCGGGGCTAGCGATATCTGATACTGCTGGTGATTATTCTAAACCATTTCAAGTCCATATGCGTCTCGATGAGCAAACTAACACAAAAGCAAGTCAATTAGAACCATAATTGCAATTATTGTAGTTATTTACTCTGTGTTTCGAGCGTCAAAATATGGCAAAGTTTTGAAACACACTTATGAAGAAGAAAAAAATGTCAATTTGCACCTTTGTAATGGACGTAGTCGTCTTTAAAAAAAAATTAAATTGTAAAAATAAAAACCTTGAAGCATGCTAAGGTCGCTTCAAAATAATTTATTCCTCTGTGTATAGCTTACCCTTCTGAGTTATACCTATTTTAATAACGCTAGTGAGTTAAGGATTAGGAAGGTAAAATTTTAGATGAAATGTATCCACATATGTGTGGATAAGAGTGATAAAATCTTAAGGGAAAACATCCCCAGTACTCTCGGCTAAAATTCGAACCCCGACCTTCTCTTAACTGATAAATCTGTCTATATGAGCCTAGTATTCAGGCCACGTAACCCACAGATGCGAGCTCCAAAGTAATTTTAGTTACCGTATTGTGTGCTATTTTAACATTCCTTTAGACGCAACTATTCAAAACGTAAACCACTCACATATTTGTATACAATAAAAAGCAAATATTTACTGCAAATTTTTACTCATTACCGCTATAACACCCAACCCCTTTCCCTTCCCAATTGATCTTCTCCCTGTCCCTTTTACCCTCCCCTCTTTCTATCCACTATTTTAATATTTGCTTCTTACACTCGGAAGTTGCGAAACCTTAGAATTGTTTAGCTTTATACCGAGTAAATGTACAAAGCTCCCTGCATAATTCAGGACTGTTGTGGTTGAATCGCCATAAAAGAAACCCAATCAAATCGCTCAAAACGGTACTACAGTAACTTTAACGTATTCATACGGCAGGCCACGTGTACCACACTGTCACTGATTAGCATATGTAATATAATCGTATGATAGCTGTTATGAATGGTTTCACTTGTCAAGTTCATTTATAAGTCTTTGTTTTATTTATTACTTTCTTAGATTCAGGGTGATTTGAAAACTTGTGCAACAAACTTAAATAAGTCAATTTATTTAATCCCATAGAAAAATGTAATATTTTTAATAATCTAGTTACCATTTTCTTTCGTGGCATGATGTCCATATAAAATAAGGTCGAAATTGAATTAGTCTCAGCTTAATCTACTTGTACATGTGAATACGCCAAGCTATGTATTTTGTAAGAACCCCCAACATTTTATTTTTCATAGCTATTAGATAAATATAATTATAATTGGTCAATGTTGCCATCCTACATTCATTTTATACAACAACTTAAAGGATTTTTCCACGAGAGATTTTTAGTAGCGCGACAGTAACGCTACAAACGGTTGTAGCAGCTGCTGACTCTGTGCAAATACTCCCACATAAGCTATTTTTTTTAATATAACGTCACTGATATTGAGTTTGCCTTCAGCTTGAAATAGGACTCTTCTATTTAAAAAAAAATAAGAAAAAGACTAAAACCCAATTTTCAAATATCTTCTCGTGTCATTCGAGTCCTTTGTCGAATTGTTAAATCGTGATTTTGAAACCCAGAGAGTCTCGGTAGTATTTCTCTCTCACCAATCCTCAACTCTCAAAAGATTGTTGGTATGGCATTAATTTTATAGTAAGACATAATCATGCAATGGCTAGCTTAGCAGAATGACGCGTGGCTGCTAACCTTTGAAAAAGTTGCGCGTATTTCTGCCGACAGTGGAAACACGAACAATGAAAACAACGTACATTCCAATTTTAATAAGACAGCTAGAAAAGTTACTTTCACTTATTCATACTTTCATACTTCAAGTGATGTGATTTGCCTCTTGTCACTTTTGATATATTTTTTCAGTATTTAAAAAATAACAAATTGTTAATAATGCTGTCCGCCCAAAGTTATGTTGTATTTCCTAAATGGCTCGTCCTCTGAAAAGTGTACTGTTTATACAACGGCCTCGTGGCTAGTCTCAAGGACAAATGACTGTGTAATGATAATTTTTGTTTTCCTTAGTGATATCCTCTCTCTTAATATTCGAGTTCATTTCTTCTAAAATTCTACCTTACTTATATCTGCCTCCATTAGAGTAATTAATTCTCGATAAGAGTCGTGTCACTTCAGCAATAAGCTGTATTGCTAATGACGGTGAGGTTCTAAACCTGGTCAGGTATACCGAGAGGTTTTGTTATACTAAATACTTCCCCAATCCTCCTTCACGCGAATGTTTGCATATTTCCTCTAAATTGTATATTCCTCATTACCACCTTGTTAGTGTAAATATGTGCAGATTTCTAACTAGTAGTAAGAGATTGTTTTAAAGAATAAGGTCTAGATGTTATTCCTTCAGAGTGTACGCTGCCCTAGCCGTGATACATTAGACCAGTTTCCAACTGGACATTCCCCATCTTTCCACTAAATCTTGTAGCCTCTCTGTGTTCTTGAGTCGCTGCCAAAAGTCTGACCGAAAAAAAAACTATGGTGGTTTTACCGTCAGTTCCTGCTGATGTGGGTGGTTTTAGAAAGCCTGTTATTATTACTATATATTTTTTTGTATCTCAAGATGTGGGGTAATGGGTACTGGTCAATAAATTTACATTGTGGTTTGCTTGTTTACTACTTTGGATAGGAAAGTTGAAAATGTCTTCCTACTATGTTTACGATAATAGTATGTTGGTGTTTTCAAGATGTTTTTTTTTGCTTTGTTTTTAATATAAAAAAGAGCCAATAGCACGATGTGTTAGTCTATTGATCTATTCTCAACGTGCAGCCAAAGGGGATCCTTCCTAGAGATTTTTGTATTCAACAAATAGTAATATAATAATATAGTAATAGAGACATCATCATTTGTGGTATATACCGTTTCAATGTCTGAGTGATTGCCAAACCCCCGGGAGTATCATGTTTCTGAGATGAAATGCGCTCTTTTTACCATGTGGTCTTTTCACCATGCTTCGTTTTTACCACGTGGCCTTTTCACCGTACTGCAACTTCAATGTTCTTACTTTTACCACGTTGTACAGTTTCACCATGTGACCTTTTCACGGTGCAATCTTTATTACATCTTTCTACCGAGTTAAGGGTCAAGGGTTCATTTCCTATCACTACCTGTATCAATTAGTAAATTGTAGTTTCCCCTTTCAAACTTATGAACTGGGGAACTGTGTGCTGTGTATATTCTAGAGATAAGATAGTTTATAAGTCATGTGATTGTTAAACTTCTTAGCCACTATTTTGGGCCAAACAAAAATAATCTGAAACATCTAATAAATATTTAGTCAAGCTAGAATTAGTGCCTACCTAATATTCTAGGGTGGATTGGCAGTTCCTAGGTGGTCCGGAAATACAAATATGAACAAACATTCATAAATATTGCTGAAGTTATGTTTCAGTGAAAGCTGATATATTAAGGGGAAGTAGTTATATACTTTTTTTTTACCACCGCGTCTCACTACCTGTTCAGGTTATATGCATATAATTTTATTTTATTATTGGTAAATTACATCTTGAGTTGATTTACGCTACAATACTGATGATTACGTCACTATTCAGTCCATTTAAAGCATCAGGTTATATTTTCTACAGTCATGAGCAAAAAAAATGCTTCTACATTTTAAGACAATGGCTGGGATTATATTTTTGATATATTAAAGTTTGTGAAATGATCCTCCACCCGCTATTCGTATAGATTATAAATTTAGCAACAGTCATTATTCACTAAACAAATGATTTTACGTTTGGTTTAAGAAATTGTTTATAAATAACACCAAGAAACAACAAAACGAGACGGTTTTATATTCATTACCATTGTATCTCTTCGTTGGGCACCCCCAGATTTACTCACAGAAACTTTTGATTATAATATAATAAAAATAATATATTATTGAATGGATAGCTTTCTTTTAGTTTGCTCCAGCCCACCGGGATGTCCCGGTGGCCCAGTCCACCCTTACTAATAGTAAAACATAGAGCTCGAGGGTTTAAATGGACGCTTTAGAGTACCAGCGCCTGTATAAACTAATACTTACTTTATGACATTACGAACTCAAAAGCTCATTACCGTGATTAAAAAAGTACGCCACCTATCCATATCTTGAACTAGTTCTCTTCAGTCCACCTCATTACACCCTAACTCTTTCACGTCCATTCCAACTTTATCCTCCCACCTGCGTCTTGGTCTTAACCAATGTTTTCCTCCCATTGGATTTACCAGTCAGTACCCTGAACAAGGTATAATCTCTCATTCGCGCTGCATGTCTTGACCCCCGTAATCTACGGGACTTGATTATCCTAATAATGTCTTGTGATGAGTACATAATATGTAACTCATAATTACGTAACCTCCGCCACTCCCCAGTATCTTCATACCTTTTTAAACTAAATATATATTCACAAGCACGTTGTTATCGAACACCCTAATTTACTTACTTTCCTCATGTACGTTAATCAGGGCCGGATTTAGGGATAGTCACGAGTCACCCGGACATAAGTACTGTACATACAATCTGGGAGTGACAATTATTTATTTTAGATATAAATTAGAAAATATTTATAGCTTGCATTATGCACCAACAACTTTGGAGGTACAAAGTTGAAGAGGAATTATATCTGGGGGTACGCGAACAAAAAAGGGGTTTAATATCACTTAACCAAAAATCAGGATAAACCCACATACAAATTATAAAACAAATGCTGCCGGGAATTGAACTTATGGCCTACCAATGCCAACCACTTAGCCGTTGTGACGAACTATTATCCTGTCAATATAACTTCGCGCTCAAATATCCCCCTCCCACGCTGTAATGTAGAGGGGAGAAGGATGATTATCATGTTCTCATGAAGAGCGCGCTCCATCTGCTGAAAAAACAAGTGAACTAGTTACAGCGAGGGAGGAACTGGCACACCTTGGCCTGAGGGTAAAAAAAAACCGCACTGGTGGTTGCATGGTTCAAGTTGTCACTCTCGCAATAGACTGTATTGGTGGTGACAGGGGAGTCGGCACTCGAATCCTGACCAGGTGCACTGTGTGTGTGTCTTAAA
>CABFVX010000086.1:143574-184579 GCA_902151425.1 Timema shepardi | reverse complement strand
TATTTTTTTTTGTTTTCTTTGCCCCCGGGGAAAAAAACCCTGCCCTTTAAACCCCGTTATTTACGGGGGGGGGGGGGAGGTTGGGACAGCACGCCACGTGCAACATTTCAGATGATAAAAAGTCTAGACTGTGGTAAGACCTACCTTACTTGTCCCTATTGTGCGCTTCTTAACTGTTTTAAGGGCACCCAAAATATAATCATAAAGGAGCTCGGTGAGTGCGTTGGGTTCGAAAATCATTTCGGAAAATATATTCTCACTGTCTCGATACACAGATTTCTATTTTAATGTTATACATCTAGTTGTGTGGACCCTATTTTATCTAGAAAAAGTAGGACAGATAAAATATCACAAAGGTGGCTTTTTTTAATATGGCATGCCTTGTATATGTTACCAAAAAAAGGAGAAATAGAATAGATAGAAGGAAAGTAACAGGTCACTTTTCATTGCTAATTCAAGGTAACACTTAGTTACATCAAGTCATGTAACACCTGAGAGAACATTAGTCTCGCCGTCAATTTCAAGGAATGTCGAGAAAAAATTTGTTCGTACAGAAATATATATATTTTTTCAACTTCCATTATTGATTATACGTACTTCTTTAAAAAATAGAATTCAAGGATATAGTTCCTTACGCATTGAGGTAGTTAACGTGCACTTTCTGAACCGAATGATCACACGATTTATAAACTAACATAAATCTAAAACAAACACAACATCCAGCCCCGGCTGTTAATTAATCACTGGGAAAGGGTTGGCCCACATTTCACCAATGATCCATTTTTTGGCTTTTCCAGGAATCGATTCCGAGACTCTCATCTAAGTAGACAGACAAGCTATCGACTGTCGACTAAGCTGAGGTGTCGGACAACCACAAATTTATTTTAGGTGAATTTAATAAGGTTGAACAAATTCCTTGTCATCTGCATTTATTAAGGAATAAATAAATTGATGGTTTGGGAAATGCGTTTGCCCTAGAATTAAGTTAGTCACTAAATCAAATGTGTTCACGTGACCTACATTACAAGGAACACATTCCTGCACGCTCTCACGCATGGTGGCCATGATGCGTCAGGAGTCTGTCTGGTTTCCTCGCGGATGTGCGCATTCTTCAGATCATCTGTACCTACAGAGAGCGTCATGGGTACTTTCCAGCGTGGACAGTGCGATATATTACGTCAAACTCACATAATTTATTTTATTTATGTGTATGAAATATAATGACTTAGTAATAGGGCTGAGAATTTGAAGGGTAGCATAAAGGAAATAAACCTGAATTAGCTTGGAAAGAGAGTGGGAAAACAAAGTAGATAATTCGCATTTAGAAAACCATCCTTCAGTGCACCCGGCTGAGATTCGAAACAAGACCGCGTGACTGCCGGTGCTGTCTGTCCTGTTAAATAGACATCGAATAAAACATTAAGGATCCAAATTTGTGGACATACGCGTAAAAAGACGTGGTTGACAATTGGCCAGTGACGGGGAAGTTGCTGCTCCGAATCTCGGTCGGGTGTACTGATATTTTTTACTAAAGCGTTTTCCATTCTGCATGTACGCAAATACGGATAAATTTCCTATGAACTGACCCTACTCTAATTGGTGTAAATATTCAGACATGAATAGGAAACATTAGATAGCCATAGTAACAGTACATTTTGTCACATTAAATTATATTGATCAAGATCTTGCATCAACCTGTTTGTCGCGACCAGGACACCAGAACACAAAGTTTAGCTATTTATATGGCTGACTCAAAGTTGCTCACTCTTGCGGCTAGAACGCTGTCACTAGGCAGTAGTCGCATATTATAGCCACCCAAATAAGTGACGAGGCTTGGCGCTTTGGCGTACGCAGGTATGCCCCTGGCCTAAGACGATGTTGAAATGAATAGGTCCATTATTTTCATCAAATTACGCAATACGCAACACTAGCTTTCAGTGTTTTACTAATATTTCTAACAGTTGGCCGTTTGTTTATACGGTTCTAAGGAAACACGTGCAGAATTAAAATTTTAAAAATGCTTAATTTTGCAGTTTTTTGTACAACTCCTGACCGCATTTTACGAGTTTCAATCCAGATCATCTGTACCTCCAATGATTTATTTTTCATCATTAGGTTTTATTTTACTAACCTCCTACAAACTGAATAACGGTTGCGGTTCTTTGATAACACCTTCCCAATCCTTCCCACTTTATGCTAAGTCATGACTGAATGCTTTGGACCATTTTTGAAAATTTTATTTCAACTAGATATTTCTACGTATGAATCTAACATTTGACTATCTATTTGTTTTGGATCAATAATCTCTTAATTTATTATTTAAAAACGATTATTTGATTCTTAAGAAAAATTGTTTTCCTTGTACTGGTGAATTTATTTAACATGCCGACAACTTTTTCCTATCTCGTAAGAAGCTAATTAATTGCTCCCGACTCCACTCATAATGCACACAACCAAGAAAATCCCAATTTAGTCAGTTGTTACCTTTCCGCGTAACATTGTCCTTGATACCATTTAAAACATAATCCTTGAAAGCTCAAACAAAAAACAAAACAAAAAGGGTGTTGGAGGGGAAGTAAGGACCCACTAAAAGAAAGAATCAAGGAGAGGAAAGAGTAGAGAGTAGGGGGAATAGAAGGGAGGGAGGCATCGAGATATTTCATTTGCAAAACAAAAATTGGCTAGTTGGGCATTGTGCTTCAATTCCTTGGAGTATGTATTTAGACAGCCTGAGGAGAGTTAAATAAAGAGTTCAGTGGACGGGACGGATTACGTATTTTGGCAACTGTGTTTGTGTGTGTGTGCAGAGATGAAAATCCACGATCTAGAGCGATATATATATTCAACTTTCAGTGCGTGTGTGATTGTATTGTCCTCAGAACAATGCGTTGAATTTATGGTATGCTACGTCGCTTAAAGTTTATGTTTTTGCGTGTTTTGTAGTCACTCTTGCGGCAAAACTCGGTATCTTATCTTTTTGTATTATTTTTGTTTGACTTTGAAGAGTTTAATAGTTAAAGTTCAGGAACTTTGCATATATAATTTCTCCCTTTCGATGTGTTTGGATACCTGCAATTTAATGTATATCAAGTAAGTGAATCATAGGTCCAAATATGATGTTTGATGATTATTATGTATAGTATTGACCATAAAATTTGGTCGAAAAATATTAAACATACCAAAACTCCTATGCGTGTACATGCAATATATATATAATACACATCCGGAGTTTTATGCCTCCGTAATGCAAAATTTTACTATGACGTTGGCTTCTCTCTTATATCACTATCCAAGGTGGTAACTTCAAACATGTGACAGAGAAATTAATGGAAACACATCAAGTTGAGTGTATTTTATTTCCTAAAAATTATTTGCCCCGTATAAATCAGTAAATAAAAAAAATAACCGCAAGGAACTTCATGGTATACCAATTACTTTTTAATTACATTTTATAAATATATACACAATTACTATTAGTGCAACTTTCACAAGTATAAGAACATAACCCGCCTCGGTGGCGTAGTTAGCTAACGCGTTAGTCGTGTTGAGCTCGACTGCCGAGGACGGGAAGATCGAGGTTTGAATCTCGGTCGGGTGAACTGAGAGAGGTTTTCCCTAAATGGTATTCCATTCTCCCTCCACGCCAATGCGGGTTCATTTTCTCTAAATTTAACCTTCCCAATTCCTAATCCATTAGCGTAATTAGTACTTAAGCGTATAGCCTGAACGGATAGTAATACGCGGTGCTAAATAAAATATAAGAAACTTAATTAATTTTAGTTTTGAGTAAAACTTTCTTAAACTTAAACGAAAATAGTATAGAATGTAATTTATTTTATTTTTCATATTTGTTACATGGAATAAATAACAAGCCTATACGCCAAGTTACATCTTTGTGTGCGTTTGTTAACGGATTTTAAATTAATGAACGGATTTCAAACATGTGTGTTCAACACATACATCCAAAGATTAAACTTTTTGTCTTATTCCGGGCTAGCATTGCTGTGTCTATTTTATCACCTGCTTCCATGTCTCCGCCCCTTATTCCCCACGCCCACAACATTCCACAACATTCCTCCCATGTTTACACCCTCACCCCCCACGCCCACAACCTTCCACAACATCCCTATCATGTTTACACCCTCCCTCTCCTCGTAACACCCTCCCTCCCACGGCTGGGCTCAACTCTCTCCACCCTCACCACATGTACACCCACCCTCTCCACATGTACACCCACCCTCTCGGCTACACGTGCGGTCTACACTACACTACACTAAACACACCCACTCACGCGGTCATACAGAATCGAACTTGGTTCACCCGCAAAAATATGGTTGGCCAATCACTTAGTAGCTCTTTGTTTGGTCTGTTATCGGCGGATCTTTCGTCTGACATCGATTAGCTGCTCCATAAATATAGCTTTGTTTTTGTCGAATCAGGAAGTAAGCTTAGTTAGGTAAACAGATGAAGATAGGTTGTCAATCATTAGTCGCAATCATTATTATCAGCCGATTATTCTGTGACAGGTCATCACAATATGGTCACTTTTTTGCCGCACAACTTTGTCAGGAAATAGAATGTCAGTGCAACCATCTCCTCTCGCTTTATTTTCATTTGTTAGTGCCCTAAATAACTCTTACCGGCAGGCAAGTGTACAAAGATGTCACTCTTCTGGTCTGTTTTGCTGGTTGGCTGGAAGGTTTGCGGGAGCAAGGGGTGTAGTTTGAATACCGACCGGGTTAATTGAACTAGGTTTATTATGGTTTCCCCATAACCGCCAAATCTCCCAAATTTCTTGTAAAATGTACGAAAATATATCTACGTTTAGAATTCTACGGTATTATTTATTATGTTACTATTATAATAATTATTCAAAATAAACATTATTTTTAAAAAGTGTAGGTCTATATGTTAACGTCGCTTTCCATATCTCATAAGGTACAGTACAATTTGCAAAGGAAAAGCCAGAGAGCTAGAAAAGTTAATATGTCAACTTTCACGTATTCATACGTCAAGTCAAGAAATGTAAATATCTATGAAAACAAACACACGTCCCTTAAGGCGGGAGTGTAGGTAAAGCGAGTAAAGGGCAGTATTTTTGCAGGTTTTATATCAAAACACTTCTTTGGTCAAAATAAATCAAATAATTTTCCAGTAGAAACATAAAGTTTTATTTTCTACACATGGTAACCTACCTTACAGTTGTTGAATATCTGTCAAAGGTGTCCTTGGATCTAATGACAAGTCATGTCATGTCATGTAATCTGCATTTTTTTTGTCAAAACATAATACCAATATTATAAAATACAGTAGCCCCATGGCTTCTTTGGTGCTGACTGACAGCTCACAGCTGACTTCTGACAGTCAACATTTAGGTATATACCTAAGTTTTGACTGTCAAAAGTGACAGCTGCTAAACACATGTTTTTGCAGATCATATGGTTAGGCATAGGGATACATAATTTGGTTTGGTAACTATTTAAAGCCGTCAGCTGTGAGCTGTCAGTCAGCACCAAAGAAGCCATGAGGCTACTGCACCACTAATAATATAATAAAATGTTATCACCGTCGAACTAAAAAAAAAATATATATATATTTTCTAAAAGTTTCTTCCTACCAAAATCCCACTTTAAATATCGTATTTTATGTTGTGTTCTGTGCTCACGGGGAAAATAAACTGTGTATAGTCAATAATTAAATGTCGTTGATAATTTCTGTGTGAAGGTGTAAAATGGATATTTTAAGTAGGCCGACTGATATTTTTTGTATTTAACGAGTAAAAGAAGACATGAATAAGGCCTATCTAATTTACATTAATCGGTGAATATATGTAGGGGCTTACGCTACTTTGACAAGGAATTCCATAAAAAAAAATCGTTGAGCTATTTAAAAATAATTGAGCCGTAAATTTTCACAAAACTTCATAACTGTCGCAAGGCTTCACTACAAATCTTGTGATTTTGAACTAGAAAGAAAGTTGACTAGTCTAATGTAAATTTGATGGTTTCACGAATTTGTACTATTTTTTGTGGGTGTATTTACACATTTCTTCCTCAGAGTATTGGCAGTAAAGTTTCCCATTCTCATTCCACACAAATGCGGGTACACTTACAATCTTACCTTTCTCCTCCCTACCTCATTAATATAAAATGCGAATAACTTGGTCGACCGGTAAGACTGAGAATGATTAAATATTATTAATATATTTAGTTCTTGAATGCCTAATTTAATTCTGTGACAAGCGAGTCGTTGAGTCATGTATTAGGCCCTAATCATGTAAATAAAAATAGGCCTAAATAAAATAATCTAAAACAAAAAATACCCCAGATTGTTAATTTACTATTTAATGAAAGATAACGGTACAATTTTACAATAATAAATGTTAAATAATGACAGGAATTGAACGTGAGCCCCTTAGTATGCTAGACAGTCGTCCTGCCAATATAACTAAAGTATCGGAACTCTCATGTTTGTTGCCCTACGAATACAAATTATGTTTAGCTTGAAGATGGTGTTAAGCATTTAAGTTGCATCGTGAGTTTTAATTATTTTACTCCTCGACAGTTATTTCATGTATATTAGGATAACCAAAGAAAGAAAATTAATCTGACAGTTCAAAACGTTACTACTACGTTACGTTACGTTTTCCCCACCGCGGGTTATTACTCTTCCGGACTACCCGCATTTAATTACACTAACGGGATATTGATGATGAAGATATCAATTGAAGGATATGTATCCTCATTTGCGTGGAAGGACGGTGGAAAACAATATTAGCAAAAAATATTCCTAGTACATCCGTCCAGAATTCAACAAACCTGACTAGACGAGCTTGACGTTTATTTAGTTGGCGTGCTCAACTACGTGAATTTCGATCATTTTACTCCTCGAAACTTTACATATAGTAGGATCGCCATAGAAATAGAAATCTGACAGTTCAAAACAATACTAGTTCTACCCATTATATACCACACCGAGGGTGTAGGGGTAGGGGTGTTGGCTGCTGTAAGGTAAATAAATCTAGTTAACTTTTGCCAATGTTGACCACCCTACATCTATTTTGTATACGTGCTAAGGCTGATCCCATGGCGCATCAGCTACAACAGTGTTAACTGACAGCTAGTAAAAGCTACCAGATATACTCTCGCCAAACCAAATGATCTGCTATACCTACGGTGACCATAATTTTGTTTAGAAAAAGCAGGACATTAAAATATATCACGTATACGAGTAGCATGTTGTGCGACGTGCGTGTATAACTTATGTATAGAGTAGATAGAAGAAAAATAATAGAGAGAGAGAAATTAAAATAGTTTAAAGATAAAACCATTTATTAAATTCACTTTTGAATACTAGTTTAAGAGAGCGAGTTACATAAGTCAAATTTATATACATAAAGTATTATATTGGCTTTTATTATTGTGTACATAGTTTTTTTTGTAAATAATACTTGTGCCTAAAACACCTAAAAAAAATAGTTTGTAAAAATAAATATTTTAGGACTAATCACGTGTACAAACCCATTGGTAAATAAAATATAGGACTACATTACTTAAAAAATTCAATAAAGAGAAAGTGAATTTTAAAATAACAATTTAGGAACTACTTGTGCCAGCTTTTGCTTCATAATCATAACATTCATATTTATCTGAGCTATGAATTGCTTTTAGAAGCACTTCTTTAGATTTCAGGTATTGGAACATTTCCATACAGGTTTCGTCAAAATTGGTGTAGACCTGCATCACAGCCTTTAATGTCCCAATACTCAATTGGGTCTTTTCACTCCCCCAGTAGTTATTTATTATAGAAAAAAGTCTCTCAACTGAAGAACTCGTGGCAGAAAGGCAAGGTATAAACTCACATAGCAACTGCAGGTTTTTAAGAGGTTGAAGCTTGTAGTTCATAAAAGTAAACAATTACAACCACCTGGTTTGAATAGGAATTTTACTCTTATTCCACTCAGGAATTTTGTACCCAGCTAGAAAGTTTGTTAACGATCTGATTTCGTCAAAAAAGACCATCTTCATCTACAGTAGAGGCAATGGGATCTTTGAAAGCCTCATACGAAGTCAGCACCTTCTCCCACGTACTTACTCATGTAATCTGACCCATTCAAAAAGTTTTAGCTGTTGCAGATTAGCAGTCCATTTTTACAAATATGCAATGCAACCCGAGTAGAAAGCCGTAGTTTCAAACGGAGGAATCGAGTCTTTGAAAAAGATACCATCTTCTTGTACTCCATTTCGACAGACTCACAAAAAGTTTTTAATGTACTTACATGGACAGTGTGGATATAAAAATGTTTGTAAATCTTGACAACTACTATTTCAATGTCAATCGGTAACAAGTCTGTTGTATTCTGAATGCAGTTGTTTATCACATGTGCAACACAGCCTACACCAACCACAGCTTTTACACAAGAGTTGTTGAGCTTCTTGAACAGGTTTGTTTCCCCCCTTCGATTAGGGCCTCCAAAATTAGTGTTGGTATTGTCTGCAGAAAGACCAACACACTTTTCCACTAAATTTAATGAAAACAAGGTAGAGTAAACGTAGCTATGTAACTGCTCAGATGTTTCTCCAGGAAGGTCTTTCAGTTCCAGAAGCTTGACTTTTACTCCCTGGGTTCAGTCAAAGTATCGTATAATCAATGGCACTATCTTAATGTTATCGTGATTGGAAGAAGCAATCATAACGCTGAAATAATGTGCTGTTCCTAAATCTATATTCAATCTCTCCTGGGCCTCCTTCGCGAAAACGTTTTTTTTTACAATTGCTTCCGTTTTAGTACGGGCTGAGGAGAGCTTCGGTTCAAACATACCTGCTACCAGCTTAGACGTACAGTCAAGGGCAAAAAAATTCTGCATATGTTTAATTGTATGATATGCAAAAGTACCATCTTTGGCAGCCAAAGAACATTTTCAGAAGTTAATACGTTTTTTTAAAGCACTTGCTTACCGTACTACTTGATGTGGCTGCATTTACTGCTAGTAAGTGTTTGCGTTGCTTCAAATGCCTCACAATGCTTGTGCGACCACTATTGCTTGAATCAACTTCACTTCTACACAGCTCACATATAACTGTTTTTTAGTTTGATGAAAGGGTATTTTATTTGTAAAGAAGAATTAAATGAACATTTTCTGCGTGGCTGCTCCATCTCACAACATTTTGGTATACTAGGTTTTATTATTATTTAAAAACTAATAGAACAACCACAACACACACAGACTTGTAGAGACAGCTGAAGACAAGAAAACAAATGAAGACTGAAAAAAGGGTATGGGAAAGACATGAAAAATGGTAGGATAGGTGGTATTATCACACAGAGCTAATAGACAAGTTCCAATCTGTTCGAGAGGGCGCAGCACATGTGTTGAGTGTTTTCCAAATGCTCAAGGATGATGTTCCTTGCGCTGGCGCTGTTCAATTCAGAATATTATTTTCTCTTACTTCAAAACTAAGTATTTTTGGAAGTACTTGGTTTAAAAAACAGTACCTTTTGATGTACTATCGCATGCTCTGTAGGACAGCAGGACATCATCCCAAAAAACAGTACTGTACTGCAAAAAACAGTACGTATGGTCACCGTAGCTATACCATATGTTGAGTTTATGTCACTTTTGACAGTCGAGACTTTCACGACTAACCATTTGTTTTTAGTCATTTTTTTTCTTTTAAACATTTAAAACTTATGAAAATAAGGTTTTGGATGTTTCTTTTTTGTGGAAGCGGCATCTGTAGTTCACTTAATAATGCTTCACAAACTAGAGCCTCTAAAAGGCTGCCCTCTCTTCGTAAATTGAAATAATAAACCAGACGAAATGAGTGTGGTTGATGACGTCATACAAACCGTATTTATTCGTGTTCATGCGCATGTATTTACAAAATAAAACCGCTTTGTTTTGAAACTAATATTTAGTATGGCTCTTTCTCTAAGTCGGCAGTTTCCAAACTTTTTGAATGGCGTACCACCTGAACAATTTCCGTAATTTGTAGCATCACCGAGATAATGCTGAATATTTACTATATCGGTAGATTTTTAACTGTGTTCTACATACTGCGTGGCTGTTTCTGCTTGAACCAGTGTTTCCCCCTCTCTAAGCTTGTTTAAATCTGTTTTACTTTTGGTTAAACTTGGTCGTAATATATTTATAAACTTTGGTGAAACCCTATCTTTTTACGACTTTAATTTGCTTGTTTTGTTTGTCTCGTCACTGCGTATTACCGGGAATAATTTGTTCGTACCACAGTTTGGGACCCGCTACCCTAAGTTATAAAATAACACATTGATTTATTTTATAAGTCATGATGATCAGTTATAAGAAGCTACAAGTGTGAATATAATACTTTTTAATTTATTATTTCTTACACTATAATTTGTTGACCACAATCGCGAAACAACATGTTATTTATATTTTTTATTATTTCAACTATTCAGGAAAAAGCCAACTATACAGTAATCCTTAGGGAAGTGTTATCAAAAGCGATTGATAACACGTATAATCAATATAATAGTATGACTAAGAACATAATAATATTTATTTTCACTTAGGCTAACATTAGTGACTTTCAACCATTGTCTGCAATAAAATCTGCTAGCTGCCAGCTACCACCACTCCTACGTTGAATAGTCTGTATACGTGCAGTTAGTCCTATCCGTCACGCCATCAGAGCCGACTTGGATTAGAGCGGTTCTTCGACGCACGTGGCCCACTTTCCCAACCAATCCGAGGTGCTCCGATAGGCGCGGAAGAAACGGCGGATTCACCGGGGTCCTTGATCGCACCCCCTTCCCTTTCCCCCTCAGGGTGAACACGAGGAGAACTTATAAAGGAGTGGTGCGACGATTACTGATGGATAGAAAAGAGGAAGAGAAATCGATGAAATGAGGTATGCACTTCATGATTGGTGTCTGTTTAATCGACATAAATTTTTTTTAATGTTACACCTGGTTCAAATAAGATTTAGAGCCGTACACACGAACGAAGCTGAGTATAACAGTTAGTGTAGAGAGAGAAACATCCAAGAGTGGTGATTTTTCCAAGAAATGGCGTTATATAATCCCTATTGGGTGGCGTAGAGGGGTCTTTACCTATATTACTTCGCACTTCTTTTTTTTGCTCCGCGTCTTACTACCTGTTCAGAACTCACGTATTTAACTGGGAAACAAAATAGGAAAAAATACCTGGCCAAGATTCGAACTTCCGATTTTATCGTCGCCGGTATGATGAGACTAGATAAGACAGTCATTTAGTCCGCGTGCCTTCCCAGCGTGGGTCATCTCACGCTCCTACCACGCAAATGCTGGCACACTCTCTCTCAATTTTGATAGTTTAGGTGGGTAGCAACTAGAAATACAAAATTCGAGGGGTTTGGGGGCAGAGGGAATAAACTTCAGTCAAATCCATACCAGTCATTGTAATACCTGCAAGTATTTCAGCAGTAGATTCCTATTCGTCCTTCCTCTTTCCTCTATTAATTTGTCTCCGCACGCTGCGTCACAAACGGGCATAAGAAAAGATGTTGCGACAGTAACAGCAGCTTCCTGCTTACACAAAACATCATTTAAGGTGGGAAAGTTTTAAAGTTTTGAGGTTGTTTTTCTTTGTTCTTCTTTCAGACGCTTCTTTTCACTGGCACAGTTTAGAAAAGTGAGAAAAAAAATCTCCACGTGTGCGTTTCTACATGACTGTCACAACTTATTTCTAAACTGCGCTGTGAGAGTGTTTTCGTTTCTTATGGTTGTTATATGTGTACGTAGAGGTCTTTGACCTTTAAATAGAACACCATATTTTAATGATAATCGCAGGGATGCAAGCGAGTCATTTTTTTTCCATGCAAGTCACTTATAGTCAATATTTTCAAGAAAACTCACGTGTTTTTTTACCATCGATCAAAACTTTTTTTTTAAGTTTCGAATTTATTTCCAAGGGAGGTTATCATCATTTAGTATATTAGTATATTAGTATAGTTATATCACAGGTTAGGAGGGCAATGTTATCCCAAAACAATAACTGTGCTCATGTAAACGAGAAAGCTGGCACGAAGCAACCAAATTTTAAAAATCAGAATCTGAACAATATTGGTGAACAAAACGAGCTCACACTTCCGTGGGGTTAGACAGTAACCACCCGTGGTCCGCCAGTGACGAGAAGTCAGGGTTCGAACCCCAGATGTTCATACTGAGTGTGTTTTTTCCTTAATGTCTTCCCATTCTACTTCCACGTAAATGCGGGTACATTACCTCAAAATTATACCTTCCACTTATGCCAATAACTTGGACGGTTAGTAAGTCGCACATTGCGGAGAAAGTATACAAATAACATATAGTTTCAACAGCACACATAATTGAACCAGAATATCATAGCTTTGTAGTTGATGACTATAACCCTTAATCCACGGAGGCCATAAATCATTGTATCGACACTTACAACCTGAAAAAGAAGCAATCACTTCCCCCATTAACACCACAACGTGGTCTCATACATGGCATTTCGGAGCGCACAACGATTAGTTACGCATAAAGGAACACCTCGCACTCACTTCCAAATTCTCTAGACTGTTCAACGTTACGCAATCAATGTTTAGAAAAGGAAAATTGGCCGCAAGAATAATGTCGAGACTGCTCGGGGCTGTCATATCAAGTAACTTTCAGAAGAGATTTAAAAAATAGATTTATTAATATTACACACACCGGTGAGCACTTGGACAAAGATGTCAGTCTCTTCTCGTTTGGTTTGAGGTTCTTTTTTCAGCTGGACCCAGTCCCCCTCCCCCCTTTCTAAATGGTTTCTCATTCTCTTGGCGTTAATGGAGGTACATTAATTCTAAATTTTACCTCTCTCATGCCTACTTTATTAGTGTAGATATCAGAGGTGGAGGTTGTTGCCAAGGTAAGTAAGATTTGAGATAACTGTACTAGTAAACTGATTCCTCCCATTTAGTATCAAACCAACCCTCTAAAGACACTAACTTATAAGTGCTCATCAGTAATTATATCATTGTGTGTATGGCTGCTCAAATCTATAGGAATAAAATTGTAAATTTATCTGTACGTTCGATTTGATTCTGTTTGTGTCCAGTAAATTCAAAAAGTACTCATCGGATTGAGATAGGATTTCTTCTGTTGTACAGTGTATCTTTAAAAATAAATGGTATGCTATAAAGGATATACCATCACGCAATCTCATCAGTGATCGAATCGGTGTAAAAAAACTGTCACTATGGTTACATTCGCGTTTTAAATTTGTAATAATTCAAATAAACTAACTTGTGTAAATCTTATTTTTAAGTTTCCTTGGAACTAGTGGTTTGGAAATCTCAACAAACCATGAATGTAGAGTTATTATTAAATAAATAGGCTATTTCTATCTTACTTTATCGCCAAATCGACTGAAATCCAAAGAGTTATATTTTAAATAATTAAAAATTTAAAGAGAAACTATATTTTGTGTTGGTTGTTTTAAATTCACATCAGTAGGCAAATCGTGATTATTTAAAAAATGAAACTTATATCTAAATAACGTTCATCATCTTTATGCGATTTATTACATTTACATGAATACATATTCAGAAAAATGTAATAATTCTCATATTAAAATGCAAAGAAGATTAATTAAAATGGCATACAGTAAGAAAAAGCACATAGCCAACTATTTAAATGTTAAAAAATAAATTTCAATAAAGGTAACCAAATATTGTGATATTTGGTTTTGTTTGTCCTTACCCTTCTCACATACGGTTAAGTAGAAACACATTTCGGTTTTGGTGAACTTGACCATGACCACACCCAAAATATATATAAAGATGGCACTTTATAAGTATACTTATGAATACCCAAGTTAGGGCCTATGCACCACGGATGTATTTTTAAAAATCGAATATGTCGATCCTTACGCTTTACAGCGAGTTTCAATTTAAAAGTTCGTCTTTGAACTCAACTAACCAAGAAATGTTAAACATAAAATAAGTAATTAGGTAACTCTTTAGGGTGTGAACCTTAGCCTCTTTTTATACATCCATAGTGAACCCGGCACATTAGACATTATGACTACATATTCAGGTAGATAAAGAACCAAGAAACATAAAAATAAAAAAATTGGTACTAACCACTTTCTTTGGGAAACCGTAGTTTTTCTTACTGCACATACTGTGAGCCTGAAGTATTAAACCGCGTGATTGCTGGTGCGGAAGGTTGCCAAATGAAGGGCCATGAAAATCTTAAACTTTGTATAGTTATTATTTAAGGAAACTAGCTTATGTGAAACTATTTTTTTACTTTACCCTTATAATTGTAAAAAACTAAATTTCTGCCTTTAGTTTTTTTGTTTGTTTGTTTCTCAATAATGGTGCTCAAACCACTGTACAAATTGTTCTGCCGAAACTTCGCATATAAAACTTGGACGTTCAGTTAACATGATATAACTAGTTACAAATTACGTCCGCCATTTTGTTTCAAGATAGTGGTTACAAAACTTTGTTGGGCCTATTTCTCAACTTATGCTTGTTGGATTTCTATTTGATCAACTTTTAATGGTTCCTAGATATTAGACATTACTGCCATAAAACTTATTGGGGAAAAGGTGGCTATGGAACACTACTTTTTAGCTTGTCCTGAACTCTAACTCATAAACCATGAGAAGCCTGACATTGGGTACCTATAATAATCATTCATCATAAAAATAATATAGGATATGGACTTGTTTGTGTCTTTGTAGGTATGTGGGTAGGTGGTATAACTCAAAACCAAGAGAACTACAGTAGCCCCATGGCTTCTTTGGTGCTGACTGACAGCTCACATCTCACTTATGACACTCAACATTTAAGTATATACCTAAATTTTGACCGTCAGAAGTGACAGCTGCTAAACACATGTTTTTGCAGATCATATGGTTCTGCGTAGGGATACATAATTTGGTATGGTAACTTTTTAAAGCTTTTAGCTGTCGGCTGTGATCTGTCACTCAACACCAAAGAAGCCATGGGGCTACTGTAGAAAGCTTAAATCATACTAATATATAAAAATGAAATATTTTCTGTCTTTTTTTGCTCATACACGCCCAAACCATTGTATATTTTTAGGAAACAGAAAATTAACCCATTTATTCCCATCGCCCCAGTATTGGGGCGGTGAACTTTTTCTATTTTTTCTATCCATCTATTTGGTTGTTCAGGAAATTTCTCACTTTGAATTACTAGGTTGGTGATAGTTCAAACTGTTGGTAGCAGTTATTTCATCATAACAAAATTATTAAAAAAAGTGTTGAAGTTTAGAAACAGCTTATTTAGGACATCATGTCAACAAAGAAAACGTAAGTCTATTGTCACTGTATTTTTTACTATTATAGTTATTTATTGTTTGTTTCCACTTTATTATTAGTTGATTTATTGTGCTTAATAGTAATATCACCAATAAATAAAATGTTACTCTGTAAATAGTAACAAATACATTGATGCCCCAATATAGGGGCGGTGGGAATGAATGAGTAGTTGGTTACTAAGTTTTTATTTTTTGGATTTCAGGCTAACTTTATATGAAATAATTTCAATTTTGGATGATGATGATGATGATGATGATGATGATGATGATGAGAACATATTAGAGGCAAATGTCTTCATGGGTCCTCCTGAAAACCCCTTACTTAATGATGAAGACAGTGAAAATGAAGATTTTATCAACCCAGACATCAATCATCTCAGTGGTAATCAACTTCGTGCTACAGCAGAGTTGCACGCCTAGCACCTTCAAGACACAGGTATTGTTAGTACAATTATGGGTGAAGAAGATATTCCAGAAGAATACCTAGAAAATGTTAACACACCAGATAATTAAAATAAGTCTAATAGAATAAAAACTATAACTCCTTGCCGAAAGTGGCAAGATATGGACTTGCCTTTAGCACCAGAACCAACTTGGGAACAGCCTGAATGGCATCAAAATAATTATAGACTTGAAGAGATTTTTGAAATGTTTTTTGACAATGAAGTACTAGAACTCATAGTTAATTGTTTAAACAACTATGCTTTTCAGAGAGGTAATATAAAATTCAAGGTAACTATCAATGAAATCAAGGTGCTTTTAGGAATCCTCTTGTTGAGTGAATATTGCAGTGTACCAAGGTATCGAATGTATTGGGAAACTTCAAGTGATACTCATAAAGAAGCAGTCTTAAGCAATGTCAAGAAATACTTTTGAAGAAATTTTGAAATATTTACATGTATGTGATAATTTAACACTAGATGAGAATGACAAATTTTTAAACAACACATCCATGGTAAACCAATTCGTTTTGGCTACAAAGTGTGGTGTCTTTGTAGTCGCCTTGGCTATTTAGTTCAAGGGGCGCCCTATCAAGGTGCATCTACGGGGAGTTACACATCCTGAGCTAGAAGTTGGAGGAGCTGTTGTTATTGACTTAGTTGACAAACTTTCACATGGACAGTACAGCATATATTTAGATAATTTATTAACTTCTGTTCGTCTACTAGAGGAACTAAAGAGTAAAGGCCACTACTGCACTGGCAATATTCGTTCGAATAGAATTGAGAAAGCATCCTTGGAAGAATCATATACTCTGAAGAAAAAAGTAAGAGGTTCTTACTCCCAGCTGACAGAAACAGATAGTGGAATAACTTTGATACGATACCATGACAACAATATTGTAACGGTTTCTTCGAGGGGCTAAACCAATTGGTAAAGCAAGGAGATGGAGCCAAAAAGAAAAGAATTCAAATTGACCAGCCTGCCTGTATTATCAACTATAATAGTTATATGGGAGGAGTAGACAGACTCGACCAAAACATCTCGACTTACCGAGTAAATGTACGCTTGAAGAAGTGGTATTGGCAGATGATCATGTTTCCTCTCAATGCCTCTGTGAACAACGCATGGCAGTTGTATCGTTTGGCATCCAGAGGAAAGGAAGATAAACTAGATCTACTAGGCTTCACTCGATTCATTGTACAAACCTATCTATCTAAGTACAGCATAAGAGTAGCTCCAGGACCATCAGCAAAACGTTTGAAAAAACGAGTGTATGATGACATACGACTTGATGAGCTCAATCATGTGATTGTAAAGAGCATGACGCAAATTCAATGTGGGGAGTGTCATAAAAATACAACAATGAAATGCAATGTTGGATGTCATGTACATTGTTCGGAGATGTTTCATTCTCGCTGAAAGACTGCTAATGAAGCATAATATTGTAATTTTCCTACTCAATATGACCAAAATTAAATTGTAATAGTAAATAATAATTTTGTAGTAGTGTTTTAATCACTAATTTTAATAAAATTAATTTTTTACGACTATTTTATACACCTTTAAAATTCATTAATAACCTCTACCCTCTCTATCCCACCGCCCCATTAATGGGGCATGTCATTATTTCAAAATAGCGCCATAAAAATATTTGGAAGTTATATTATTGTTATTGTATCCTATTATATCCATACAAATGAATATTAAGACATTTACTAAACAAAAATAGTTCTGGGAATAAATGGGTTAATGCCAGGAATTTTGTGGGGTTACTCTAAATAACCCAAAAATTCCTAATTATTTAAAACTTTTAAGCGGAGTATGGTGAAATGGTGGATTTAGAAACTTCCCAAACTTAGGTAGAAAACTATTTTTCCCTAAACCTGCTTTGGTGGTCATATAGTCTAAGACGTCACTCTCCCACTAGACTAGGCTGCTGATGACAGGTATATCAGGGTTCGAATAACGGTCGGGTGTTCTCCACCCCCACGCAAATGTGGGTACACTTCCTCTACATTCAGCCTTCCTCATTCCTAGTTTATTAACATAATTAATACATAATATGCGTAAATCCTGAACATGTATTAAGACGCGGTGCTTATAAAAACTCATGACTGTGTTAAGAGATTGGCATTTGTCAGGCTGGCAGGTATAAGAGTGATCCAAAACACCCAGAAAAAATTTTTAAATTTTAAAACTAATTACCAGAAAGGAGAAAAAAGTCTTCCTCAAAAATTTACCAAACCAATATAATAAAGCATTTTCCCTGTGCGCCAAATTTAACTTAAGTTCAAAAATAATTTACTCTGTGAACATCTGAACACTTTGAAACAAAGAGATAGACTGGACCGTACCATTCGTACCAATGATGTAATTATGACAGATGCCAGTAAGTTTCCTAAGAGGAAAACCCAGTTGATGGCCTAGGAATGGCACTAATCCCTAGTATATATGGGCATTTTATTGCTATCATTCATGTCTTAATTTATTTTTAACTACTACAATTTTTTTCAAATTTGTTATACTGTATCATGGTCCCAATAGTCCCCCCTGCCCCCTCATGGTAGGCCAGGCTGGATCTAATTATTTTGAATAAAGGAATCATCAGAGATCGACGTGATGGAATTGTTACGATCCGGTCACTATTCTCCTTGTTGAGCAGACGACTTGCTTGGTTTGTTCAAGTCGTTTCTTTCTTATTTTATTAATGAATTGAACTCCGGAACGGTCAGCAAGTGGGTATCAATATGGAAGGAGGGGGGGCTCGATCGTTACGTAAACGTTGTTTGTAACGGAACCGAAGCGAATGTAAGGTCTGCACGTGGTCAGGACGGCTCCTCTTCTACTTGTTCTGAGGGGGTGACCAATCGGTGGTCAGCAGGAGGGTAGCCAATTTGTGGTGTGTAAGAGAGTAACCAACCGAGGGTCTACAAAGAGGTATCAAAATGAAAGTCTCCAAGCTTGTAATGGATCAGTAACCTGCAAGGGAGTAACCGACCAATGATTCACAAGCGGGTAACCAAACGGCAATCCATGAATTAAGGCGTCAATATTGTTGGTTATGGTTTCCCGATTATGGGAGGTCGTGGCTCTAATCCCTGATGAGTGTAATGAGATTTGTTCCTTAATTGTTTTCCTCCCGCCGTCTACGCAAATGTAAGTTCCCTCATTCTAAATTCTTCCACCTTCCTTATTTTTACCCTACTAGTGTAAACAAGAGAATGCTCCGAACGGGTAGTATGACAAAGAGCTTTTTTTTACATCCATTACTGTTTACCGCCTTACAACATCCAGTCCCCGACCGTTAATTCATCACTGTGAAAGGGTAAACCCACATGTTACCGATAATACATTTTTTGGCCCTGCCGGGAATCGAACCCGGAACTTTTAGCTCAGTAGACAGACACTCTACCATCTGAGATAAGGTATCGGATTATAACAAATAACTAATAAATAGTTTTCAATAAAAAAAAATTAATAATTCATGATGCAGATAATGAAAACAGCAATCTTCGGTCTTTTAGTAGTAAGTTATTTTGTGCTTAATGTATAAATAATTATTACGATTACAAAATAATATAACTGGGAATATTTTCTATTAGTTTGTAGGTTGTGTGCTTATTATAACCTATGTTGGAAAAACGCACATTACATTTCCCTGTTTGAACCTATCTGAATTGTCAACCTTGTCAAAAATTATTCGTTCAAAAATGAGAACTCTGTTTTGTAGTAAACTAAAACTAAATCACAGCGCATGGGGTCATTGTGCTTTCGCGATCGTCAGGGTAACAATGCCCATTACTATCTCGTCATCTGGGGCAGCTCTGCTATTCCTAACGGAACCTAGATGATGTACAATGCTTCCTGACCAGAGATAGGCATCCGATGATCTCAAAGCTTCGAATAAATTGGTCAGAAAGGTTGCTCTTTTGACAGTGGGCAGGAAACCAGACGTGCTATCCACCGACCGAAACGCACGACAGCTTAGGGATCCGTTACATGGAAAAACAACTGTGGTCAGTGAACTGTAGGATCGATATAACGCATCTCGTTACATTCTGCGGCTGGCAAAAGAAAAATAATCCCACATGATTGGCTGCAAGGATAGCTATCCTGACTTTGATTTGAGATGAGGAGGAATAAAGATGTGAGATGGGGAAATAATATATATATATATATATATATCCGGAAAATGCTCTTTTTACTTAATGGAGGGAAATATATTCGAGATATTTCAAGCTTTAAAATTTATACTTGAGTTTAATTTTTTTGTCAGCGCGTTAAAATTAGAAACATTATTAAATGAGTTACAATAAAGCAATAACGGCGATTCAAGGTTCTCGCATTCACGTTGAGTCTGTTGTAACTTGTAGACCAAATAAGTTATTACTTTAGTATTTTTTTAGCACCACGTCTAACTACCCGTTCTGGCTATACGCCCGCCTCTGTACTAATTACTATATATTACTATGTTATTACTATGTTGAATTTAGAGGAAGTGTGCCCGCATTTGAGTGGTTAACTATTCAGGAAAAATCCCCCCTAGGCCCTAGTATAATCGACCGGGACTGAACCTTGATCTCCCCGTTATCGGCAGTCAAGTCTATTGCGAGAGTGACTTCTTAGTCCATGCGGCTACCGAAGCGAGTACTTTATTATAATAATAAATATCAACACACAGGTTTCAAATCATTGTAATATGGCACTGGCCTTATGGAGGGGACCACATTTCAATCAATTTAACTATGAATGAAGAATTACCCTGAGTGCGGGATGAATCATGAATAGCTCAGTGTTAGAGAATTGGAGCACTGATCTATGGATCCCGGGTTTAATTCCTGTGTCTCGTTGTAATTTTTAAACTAATTTAAATTAATTCAGTATTATAATCAAAGCCTTTACGAATACGCCCCTTTCCCTGGTACCGGAAACTTTCATCTCTAGAACTATCCCAGTCGGTTGCACGCTATAAAAACTGCAAAAACACCTAACTTTTCTCGTGTCCACTAAATCTTCACCTTAAAAGAATATAAAAATGATACGTCAATAAGCCAACCTACCCAAAAGGTATCCTATGTATTGCAGCTGTCCGTGC
Organism: Timema shepardi; assembly: GCA_902151425.1. NCBI lineage: Eukaryota > Metazoa > Arthropoda > Insecta > Phasmatodea > Timematidae > Timema > Timema shepardi. Next base: position 163,722 of record CABFVX010000086.1, on the reverse strand, counting down.
TCAGACTTCTACAAGCCGTTTTGTACTATCTGCATATTTACACTCAGGAGGGGGCGGGGGGTGGGGGCGTGACTGTAGGATCTATAGTAGGCCTGGAAACATATTTGGATATTTGGGCATTGAGAGTTTAAATATGAGAATGGGCCGCCATATAGATGGTATCTTCGTTCATAAGATTATATTATTTTTAATTATTGTATCTTTAGCACTATTTATTTCAGGAATATGTGATGGGCCGTAATTTGCCCAGGGCTGGTCTAGAGTAAGTGTGCCCTCAAGTACGTACTCGTATAAAGGAGGAATAAAACCTCGAAATACCAGACCAGGAATCAAACCCTAGCCTTCACGCTACCGGCTAGTCAGGCAAGACTAGACTTACCGGCTGACAATTACTTTAAACATATTTCTTCGCTCTATTATGTTCTTAAACTGATGAACCTAAATTAAAGTTGTTAATATATACCCAAGTGCGTCCCTCCCCCCAAGTTAGGTGTATACTACTATGTATATTTCATAACTTTTAACTTTAAAAACAGAAAAAACAGGTCAAGCCTTAGAACTGTATACTCTAGTCTCACAGAGTCGACCAATACCCGCTTCGGTGACCGAATGGTCTAAGGCGTCACTCTCGCAGTAGACTGAACTGACGATGATGGGGAGATCGTGTTTCGAATCCCGATCGGGTGTACTGATGGTAGTTTTCCTAAATGGTTTTCCACTCTTCCTCCTCACAAATGAGGATACACTTCCTCTAAATTCAACCTTCCTCATCCCTAAGACACTAGAGTAACTAGTATATATGCGTATAATCTGAACAAGCAGCATAACACGGTTCTAAACAAAATCTTCCAGTATGCGAAAAAGCAGGTTACATTGAATGCAGGATGGTTGACCTACAAATTTCAATTTTATATTATATTTTGCTTTTTGGAAAAGGAAGTGCTCTGATAAACACAAAGGTCTTTTATTTTTCGATCTTTCTCCAGCAATCGAACGACCTTGAACCACCAAGTTTGTCCCTGATTTCTGATGGCTTATTGTTAACACTGAAGAACGTTGGTAATTTGTTATATTGAAATCAATAATTACAAGTATTTATTGACTGTCCGTCGCCGGTAGTATATGTTTAGAAGCATAAGTTTGTGATCAAAATAGTAAACTAATTCTAAGATTGCCTCGAATTTGGATAACCAGGAAAAACAAGGATTGCGATATGAATACCCAAATACTCTATTTGAATGTGTTTGAATTTGAGGCATTTAATTACAAAGTTTTAATCAAGAGGTCTTTTGTAAAGGAGAATCAAACTGAAGAACGTTGATTCGAACACATCCTATTTTAAAAACACTAGTGAATTCGATGAAAAATAAAGTTTTATTACTCCAGACTCACATCAAAGTTTTCAGTAAAAATTAGCATTCCTTTTGTGAAACAGAGAATTTTGTATTTTAAAAAATAGTATCAACCCAGTATTTATTGAGAGCCTCAAATTTGTCATTCTAACGCAGCGTTTTTCAACCGGTGTGCGTCGAAGAGTAAGCATGTGTGCCACGAAAGTTTAGAAGAAGATTAAAAAAAAGCGAGAGCAATTGTAAGGAATAAAAATATGTATTTTTAAATTTATGATATAAAGTATTTTTTAAATAAAACAAAAATTATAATTTTATCTAATATTAAACTTTTAAAAATAATCTTAGTGCTGGATTTACACATAAAGCTACGCTATGCTATACTATGCTACGCTCTGCTGTGCGACATTTTACCTCGTGTTTCACACAATGAGCTGTACTACGCTACTTTGGATGGTTCACTAGAGTATTTGAAGTCTTCAAGACTGCATGGCCTTTTGTGGGTCCATCCGTTTTGCGCATGCGTAGCGCAAAACTTAGCGCGAGTGAGATGTAAAAACTAAAAATCGCCCGGTCCGCAATTTAACTCGCATAGCGTAGCTTAGCACGGCATAGCATAGCACAGCATAGCGTGATGTGTGAACATGTTCGTTTAAATACTTGACTAGTGATTTTAAAACATAGTATAGCGCAGCAAAGCATAGCATAGCTTCATGTGTGAATCCGGCATAACACTAGTTTTTTTAAATGATAAAATCTCTCCTTAAAAAAATTGATAGTGTGCCTTGACCGTTCTAGCAGCTTGTTCATTGTGCTGTGAACTGAAAAAGATTGGAAATCGCTGTTCTAACGACACCCCTGTTTCTCTTTGGACTGTTTTTGGTCTTGTACCGTGGTTTGGCAAGTCCCCGCTGTATCATCCATAGCGCTGTGTGGAAGGGTCAACGACCTTTCCTGTCTCGAGCCGACCCACCTCGTGTAATGGCAGTACCGTGTACTTATGCCGAAGTTGCACGTGACCTCGCTGTTACGTACAACCTCACAATTAGGTCAAGGCCACGCTACCATTTTCTTTTTCCTCTAGCTAGTTCTTGCCTTGCTCGCTAGGCTACCAGGACAAAAAAAAAAGGCAGCTATTTCTATTTTAATTTTGTAAGACCCTTGTGTGTGTGTGTGCTTCTCATTTCTCTTTCGTATTAATTGTTTTAATGAGTTCGTTGAACTCCGTCCGAACATATGAAGAGGAAAAAGAGAAGATATTTCATCACGGATTGTTTATTTTAAAAAAAAGGACGTGTTTAAAGTGATATTGTTATTTCCTTTTGTACACTAAAAATAATAGTAAAATACATCTTTAAAAGTTGTTAAGCTCGAGGGAAAAAAAGAATAGAAAAACCCCTTTAGAACGTGACCACATCTGTGACCAAAATGTTTATTTTATGGACAATTTGTTCTGCCTTCCCTGCGACAGCTGTAGGCTGTAGGCCACCTTTTATTATTATTTAGTGAAACCCCTAGTACTTCATGTCCGGGTTGACCACAACTAGTTTAGGAACAGAGGAAGACGATGGTATGTTTTAATTAAACGGACACGATAGTTGATGAAGGAATGAAAGAGCTAGTGGAGAGCTGACCTTAGCTGATACAATTCCATTTTCATTGGAAAGGCTGTTTAAAAATGCTTTATTTTTTGCTTTTAACATAGATAACATTATACTAGAGGCTATTATTAATGTTATGTTGTAAGTTTTGATAATATCCTATTATATTATTAGCATTATTTTATAAGCTTTGATAATATATACCAATAATGATACCTGAAGTTTCATGGATTGACATTATAAATACGTGAAAGTAGCCTATATCTACATAGTAACTTTTCCAGCTGTCAGATAAGGTTCTTCCTTCGAAAACTGGACTGTAGAATCTGATGTGGGACTAAATATTTCTGAATCACAACATTAGCTTCTCTTTTTAAAAAAGTTCTGTGTTGAGTTGCATTTTTACGTATGTGGCGTTGTCTACCCAAACAAAGTTTTTATTGATATTGTTCCCGCTTTAGATGTTAAGGTTAGGTACTCTTTTTTAAAGGTTAATTTAATATATGTGTATTTAAAAAGTGTACGCTAAATACCCCTAAATAAAAACATAGTGAGAGACCTTTTAAAGAAATTTGCAAGATTACTAAAGCAGTCACTTATTAATTCAAACGCCAGCATGGCTTGTCACGCAGATAAGTGAAACAAATTTAAATCCCTTGTCGAGGAAACAAAACAAAATTGTAAATATGGTGGATACGGGTCGATATTTTAAGTACAGTTTCAAATGTCAGAAAAATACAGTCATTGTGAGCCTAGAGTCTATTCGCTATAGGAGTGGTGGTAGCTTACAGCTAGAATAAGACGTAAAAACTGTTAAAAGAAAAAGATAATTAAAAACAAATTGTTGGTTGTGAAAGTTTTGACTGCCAAAAGTGAGACAACAAATGAATATAATGGTCTTGAAGATCAAATGGTCTGGCGAGTGTGTGCATGAGAGTAGAGCTGATAACTTTAGTAACTGTCACTTGCCTCCATTCCTACCGTAGATGGGCTATACTTTACCTCCACGACAGTCAAGTATTGAGGGATGTAGAGTATATATGAAGGATTGTATGTAGCCAAGTTTTTTTAGCAGCACGTTTTACTACCTCTTCAGGTTATACGCATATATACTAATTACGCTAATGAGCTAGGTATACGTAAGGTTGAATTTAGAGGAAGTGTACCCACATTTACGTAAAGCCAGAGTGGAAGACCAACCTGATTTGGAACCTCGAACTCCCTGGCATCGGCAGTCTAATCTAACACAAGAGTGATGTCTTAGACCATGTGGCCACTGAAGCAGGTTGCAACTAAGTTAAGTCTCCTTAATATCCCAGTTGGTAGAACGGTGGCGCGTTGAGCTGGGTTCGAATCCTTGTCTGACCAATTGTGCTAATGAAGCAAGAAGGAGAAAGGTTGAATTTATATAAAACATTCTCGCATTTACGTAGAGTAAGAGTTGGAAACCACGTAGAAAACACCCCCATATATACACCAGGGTAGGAATATAACCCTGACCTCCGATCGGAAAACCAGGTCCATCGATACGGGTTTAAATCACAAGTTATTCCAGGACGTAACTGATCGCTTATCCTGATGATTTTATCAATTTGTCTGGTTGTGTAGCCCAATATAATATGGTTTGCACTATTTAGATTAAACATACCCTCACTAGTGGTCACGTGGTATGAAGCGTCACTATCCCATTCTACTACATTTCCGTGGACGGAGAGATAGAGGTTCTAATTGATTTTCCCCCTACAACCTACGTTAAAGCGGCTGCACTTTCTCGTGACACCTCAGAAAGAGCCATTATTACTGTGATCGTAAAAAAAACACGAGATCTCGATAAATATCCACGTTTCATGACCCCTTGGAAACGAAAAGTTGTTTTCGCGATGCCGTCTGTTTGCCTGCCTTTATCTCGGACTAGAGCCGATACCATTTTACCAATAGGGCTAAGACCTGGTCTCTAAGGTTTTCATAAGGTTCCTCAGTGGGTTTTTCGGAACTATCTACTTAACCCTAAAATTAAGAGTAGTTTACTTATGAACCAAAATAGGAAAAAAATAGTTTCTCCAAATCGGCTCTAACAATTTTATAGGCACTATTTAACATTAACAACACAATAGCGATTTTCATTTTTATGGGAAAATTACTTTAAGGATACTTTATATAAGCGGCTATCTTCAATTTGGATCACATCTACTCATTTCTTTGAGATAAGAAATAACTTAACATTGAAAATTTGTACAACCATTAAACATTTTATTTGAAATAATTTTTTATAAAATTAATAGTTTCCCGAGCTATAAGCAACTATACTTTTTAAATTCAGGTTTGGGGATTGGGGAGTTGGTTGTTAGTTAATCTCACTGGTAGATTGGTGGGTCAAGATTTTCCTCTTTTTTTCAATATGTTTCTGTAACAGTGCATATTATTTCATGCATGCTCTTTGGGGGTATATAATGCTCTTTTTTTCCATTATGTTTATGAAACACTCTACATTATTTCGTTTCACATATCTCATGAATTTCAAGTGAATGTCTCCATTTTTATTAAGTACAAGGAAGCCTGTGCGGTGTACCGTACCATTTATTTTAACATTCCGATTTATTGAACTTCTGAATTTTAATTTTCAAAAGGTTTAGTTATTGGATTCTACATTTTAAATCTAATTAGATCCCAGATTCAAGATTTTGCCCTAAACACTTGTGAATTTAGTAATTTTAAACTTTTTTAACTGGGCCCATTAAAAAAAATACTTTCAAAGGACATCAAGAATGAGTTAATTTTTATTTTCTTATTATATCACCTTGTCTTACTACCTGTTCATGCTATACGCAAATTATATGATAGCCACTCTAATGGGGAAAGGGCGAGGAAGGAAGCATTTTAGGGGTAATCGACTCAAATTTGCGTGGAAGGAGAGTGGGAAACCACTCTCATTAGATCCAACCGGGATTCGAACTCTGATCTCCCCGTCATAAGCATACCAGTCTAACACGAGAGTTACGCCTTAGACCATTTGGTCACTGACTTGGGTGGTAGTTTAGTTGAAAGTCAAAATAAATAATAAAATAATTCTTTTCAAAATCATTGTACTGTATTTCATTTTAAAGAATGTACAAATTGCATTAAGTCACCTCTAAATGGATCTCAAAACAACAGGGAAGCTATCAATTTAATGAAAATGTTTTACCCTTATAGGTCATGTAAAATGGGAGAACGCAAAGCCACTTTTTCAGTTCCGCATGGAAAGGTAGGAGACGCGCATGCGGGAAAACTTTGCCCGGGCGGTACTCCCTTGTTTCTGTCCGTGTGGAGAAAGTGTGGCACTACTGCGCGAGCTATGCGGGGCGAAAGGGGGGGGGGGTAGCACAGTTGGAGGGGTGGAAGCTACAAGAGGGCATTGCCCCCTGCTGGCCTGATCAATCTATATCACGAGGCCGCTGCACATGGCGGCGGACCCGCCGTAAACAATGCGTGTATGTTTCCTGCTGCGGCAGTATTTCAAACATTTTTCACGGTTGGTAGAGATGCGAGATGGAAAATTTCCTGTTTGGATAAATTTCTTTATTTTTCTGTACACAAATTCTAGCTAGGTATTTAAATGGAACAATTTCAATTGAGACAGCCCAAGTTTGATGTATAGCCAGCCTACCAAGGTCCATTAGCACCTGAAACATTAGCTGAGTTATAATAAAGCCAAAATAGTACTCACACTCAACGTATTGACTACAGCGCTTTGTTGTTGAATCGGTCACTAACATCGAGTCTTGTTGACAAAACATGTTAAAGCCTTATTTTTATTAATATTGTTATTACTACTACTAATCCTAGCCTCCAACTAACTATTATATGGCCCTTATATAATTAAGTTCTAGCTTCCGCCTCAAAAGCTGTTGTCGCTGAATACGGCAGTCAAACTCATTGGAGCTGAGACAATCTTGTCCGTCATGCATTTTCTTGAACAATATACCCTTGTGAAGGAAATCTCGTTAGAGGGTTGCGGGATGTTGATATTTTACCCTCTTCGAATCGTATCCTAGTAAAGTCCTTGATACATCAACACGGCAAATGTTTAGAGCTTCCTCGTGAGTTCTCATGAATCGCACCCATCCACTTTAAGGTAAATGCTATGAGGAAAAAATTCTACATTTTCTCGTATGTTCTCATAAGACGTATCCTTGTGAAGCAAGCTTCGAAAAATAAACTCTCTGAGAAGAATATACTGAGCGTTCTCTCTTACGTCTTCCAGAAACGCACCCTTGTAATATACGCGACCTCTTGCTTTGGTACGGAGACATTATCGTGTGTGGAAACTGGAAATTGGCAATTAGAAAGTGTCAGGCGTGTATAATACTAGCGAGAGAGTCCAGTTATATACACTACTCCCTCGTTTGATACACACCGGCTTTTTTCGTAATAGGGCTGGGTTCATAGCCCGACTATGTTCGGATCGATTCGATGCAAGAGAAAGCTTTCGTGTGAGCAGCGTTTCGCTACACTGCGTTCATATAAGGCTTCAGCTTAGATCTCACAAACTGATTTTATATTTCCTCCGCTTCATACTACCCATCCAAGCTTTACTCAGTTAATTGTGCTAATAGGGTAGGGATGAGGTAGGTAGAGAACTTAGAAGAAATGTTTTCGAAATTGTATGAAGGGAAAGCGAGGAAGTATTTGAGACAAAATACCCTCAGTCCATCCTGTCGAGATTCTAGCCCCGACCTCTTCCTCACTGGCAAACCAAATTAAATTAGTTTAGCTTGACATTTAGACCGCGTGTACACCGGTGATTATTATTGTATATGTTTGTATTGAGATTAATAAAACCAGCGGGATTTGTAGCACTTGAATACATGGACTGGGTTACGAGGAATATAATATTGTTAAATATTAAAGGAATGTTGCTTTCCCCAGCTTGACTTGTAATCAGTGAACCCACCAAGTACTAACCTGACCTAACTTAATCTAACTTAACCTTACAAAAAATTCCCAATGAAATAAAAACATTAAAGAGAAAATTCAAAAATATGTATTTGTGGCTGACAACATTTATTTATATTATTTGTGTTATTTTATAAATATTGATAATATCTATCAAAAGTGATAGCTATAGATAACATGACTTGATGCATGATTATATTAAAATGGTTTTAGTAACTAACTTCCACTGTTATTCCTATCAAAATCATACTATACTCCTCGTATCGTTCATGCGCTCCTTCGTAAAGTTCGTTCACGGTAGGAGTTTACCTCTGAAAGGCCTTTTTCCCCACCAAAAATCTATTATATAGTAGGATATTGGTAGGAAAAAATACCTTTCTGAGGTAAACTCCTACCGTGAATGAAGTATAAATGGCACAAGGCCTCCCCTGTTACTTTAGATTATTTCCAAACTTTAAAAATAATCCTAAATATATTGTATATACAATAAGAATTATATTGACATTTTAGAGCGTAAGTAGAACTCGCAGTCAGGGAACCCCATTTAACTTTTTGACGTACTTGGTGGGTTCTATCACTAAAACATATGGTTACAGACAGACAAGGAAAACAGTTAATTTAATCAAAACTAAGGAAAAGTCAGGGAATTAATATACTTGATTGATTTTGCACGCAATCATTTAAACAAAAGTGAGAAATTTTGTTTCTTTATGTTAACAAAATTCATGAAATAGTTTTAAGGATTTGTTCTTAGCCACATTTTACACAAGGCCACAAATAATACTTAAATACTAATACTAATAATACTATAAAAATAAGGTAAAGAACTTATAAGAATGTTGATGTTTGGTAGCTTAGGATTTATTTGAAAATATGTGATCAATGTAAAAACCCAAAAAATTCTCATCCACCAAAAAACTGTAAAAAGATCAGGCCTGTGAACATTTTTTAATGTTGCTTGAAAAACCTTGAAATGTCGAGGAATTTTATTATAGAAGTTTTGTAGCCACCCTGTACAAGCCAAGGCGGGGAAAACAACATTCTTATACTCCATTCGTCGTATCCCAATCCGTGCGCTCAAGTGCTACTACATTTGGCTTGCACTCAAGTGCTACTGCGCTCAACTGCTTCAAAATCAACAAGCATCGGTGGTTGTACAGTTTAATATGTTACTATAGCAATATATTATTGTGACGGGGAAGGTTGACGTTAAATTACCAGTCAAGTAAACTGAGCGGATTACTCTAACTGGTTTTCCATCCTATAAGCATTTCCTTTAAATTATATCTTCTTCGCCATTACCGCATTAGTATGAATATGCAGATATTCCAGACGGGAAGTAAGATGAGTAAAACAAAAACAAAATCAGTAAATTGTTAAAAAAAAAAAGTAGATTGGACAAACGCATTTTGGCTGAAGCAGAAAGAGAGGGGGAACTTATTTCTTTTACTACTTTATCAAGTATTGTGTCTGATTAGAGTTGAAGTTGTAGCATTTGCGATAATATCTACAGCAATATATTATACACGACCTTCCATCAACACACATGTTTTGGCTTACGTGAGTGTGCATATTGTACACATAGAAGGTTCTTCTAGTGGCGATCCGACTTTTTGTTAAAATCATAATTAGGTACTGCCGCAATTTCCGTGACAACAAAATGAACGGTATGACCTCTATGTAGTACACAAATGCTAATTGGAATCAAAAATGAGGTTATGTTTATTATTTAATCGTGTGTTGCGGATCAACGACCCTCAAACAAAGTTTTCCACCCAACGTGATAATCAATTTACTCCGACCTTGAGGTGTGAGAGTGTATGTTTTACTTTATGATAAAGGTTGGTGTTTCTTGTTTTGATTTTTAACGTGCATTTTCTAAACAGAGGGCTACACCAGCACTCGATTTATAAACTAACTTAGGCTTAAACTAACACAATGGCACTAGACCCGACACTTTAAAGTAATTGTGAAGTCCGTGGCGTTGAATGTATAAATGCATGTCCTACATGTATATTTATGTCTGGTTATATATTATAGTATATACATTCAATGGACCGGGGTCTCAATACAAACCTGTTGGAATCGAACCCAGGCTTCCTGGGTCTTGACAAGAACGTTAGTCCACATCTAACCATTGCTTGCAGCCTTAATCCTGGTTTCCTTAATAGTAGGCCATGAGGGCGAGCTGAAGGAATAGTGTGCGGACTTTTATGACGAGGCTGGAGCTCGATTTCCCGATAGGGCACTGAATCATATTGTCAGGAGAGCCTAGTAACGTGGGCGAGACGACTGATCGGCCATCCAAACTCTTTTGGAGATTTTGTTCGGGTTCAAATGGTTAAGAAAAAACAGAGGGGACACAAGAGATTCGGAGTTCACCATAAATTCATTCTCATGCATTAACAAACATGGTTTTAATATTCTTGGAACTATAATCAGGAGTTTTAAATAAGAGGCTACTAACCCTGGTGACTTTATAAGAAAAGGAAAGAGCAAAATAAACTCTTGCTAATCAAGGTTTTGAGGTTGACTTCAAATAAAAGAGGTCCTGGTTTGATTCCAGGTGAAAAACTTGGATATTTGTATAAAGGTATGTGCTACTATCCAGAAATTAACCTTTCTTTGGCTAGAACTGAAGGGTTTCTATTAGATGTGTTGTCTTAGGTAAGTTAGGTCGTAGGGCATGTGCTTATCTAACCTTGGATTACTGACATCTTGGCTCGGTCTTTAGAGCGTCTACCTACTCATCTTGAAGCCATTGCTTCACTTACCGATGAGGATAAAACAACCATTGAATGGGATTTTTTCCCCACCTCGTCCCACTACCCATTCGGTCCATCCACATATATTCACATTAAGGGGGTAAAAATTAGGAAAGAAGAATGTATAGGAAATTTATCCGCGTGTGCGTTGGGAGATGGTATAAAACCACTAAGGGGAAAACATCCTCAGTACGCCCTTCTGGTATTTGAACCCCGACCTCTCCATCAATGGTAATCCTAATGCGAGAGTGATGCCTTAGACCAGGCATGTTCAACCAACCTTTCCCTGGCTGAAGGAATTCTTGGAGAATTTGCTGGAAACCGTACATGAAATGTATAATAACATACACTAACAAAAGGTTATCAAATCCAGTCTAATGCATTCATTTGCCAAACCATATTATCTGCAAGACCATTTTCTATCACATACCATTATTTTTAATTGTGTTCTTCTTTTAACATTTTTACTTCTTCTGCTAGGTTTCCGTTCCTACCACTGCTATGGCGAATGGACTCTACATACATTAACTTACACAAGTAACATTATACTCGATTCTGGAAACCACGTGGAATTTGGCGAGCATTTACGAAGTCAAGGGCGGACAGAGTATGTCCGTGTTGTAGCACGGAGTGTATCCGTTTTGTTAAAGGAACACGGACTATATCAGTTTGTAAAGTTAAGGCCAGACGGAGTATAGCCGTGTTGTGTTGAGCTGCTAGCCAAGAGCTAGAGGTCATCGACCCCTTGGTTTGGCGTCCTACTTCCCATGCTAGGCAAGACAACATAATGTGAGGCACTCAGTCACTATACCACCACATACCCCTCCTTCTTCCCTCCCCTCTTTACAGTATACTCGCTATGCATTAGCTCATCACTCAAGGACAAGAGGAGGGGGGGAGGTCCTTTTAATCGTTTTCATAGTCACCGAACTCCTAGCTCGTTGTTTTGCTTGCGAGGAATTAATGGCTTGTACAGCGAGGAGGGGGATAAGGTATTTCTATATTCTAGAGAACAATGGTGGGAGAGAACCAGATTCCAAGATAACTTGGCCAGCAACAAAGAGAAAAACGTTCGCTTTCGAGTTTGAGAGTCCTTCATAGAAAGAGCTGGTGCCTTGACCATTATGTTGCATTGGTGTAAACATGGGAATTAGCCCGAACGATCATGATAGGATTATGGTAGAGAGAAATACGCGGAAAAAGAAAGAAATTAGTAAATATCTTTATGTTGTCATAGTTAATAAAATTTTACTATACTATTAGTATTATATATTGAGCTAAGGATTTGAAATTGAGGCATCTTTTAAAGTTAGGCCTCTACATTAATGGCTGGTAAACTGTTGGTTGTGTCTGCTCTAGAAATGAGTTTTAGGTTCAGAAAGTACAGGTTAATAAAGCCCAAATAATAATACTTTATTATTATTTTATAGGTACTCGTGCCATATATCAAAAGTTGCGCCTGAAGATTACATGACTTAACGAATGAATATATGAAGCACTGTTAGTAAGTAACCTTTGTAACTATCATATACTGCCAGAACCACACTTTTTAGTATTTTTTTATTTATTTAGCACCTCATATACCTTTTTAGTAAAACATATAGCAATATACAAAGGCCTAATAAACGAACAAGATGAGAAGGGCTCAGTTGAAGAAACTGTGATCAACATTAGCCTCGAGTTGAAATAAAATACTGTTGTAATCAGTGCCGGTGTACACGAAACTTGAATGTCAAGATAATATGTTGTTAAATTGGTGAGGTTCGAATTCAAGCTGGGTGTACTTAGTTGTTTTTTCTTAAATTATTTCCCACTCTCCCGTCACTCAAATGTGGTTACATTCCCTAAAAATTGAATTTTATTCATCCCTGCCCAGTTAGCGTGATTAAAAATTGCGTACAAACCGAGTGGGTAGCAAAACACAATGTTAAAAATGAAACAATTAGAGAAATGGTTAGTACTAAAATGCTAAAAGTTTCCAACTAGTGTTTTTCCCCCCTTCTTTAAAACAGCTTTTATCATCTTCTCTTTCCAGTCATATGTTGATAAATTAGTACACAACTTCTCACTATCTAAACTTATGAAGTTTGCACATACACAGGCAGTCCTAGCGTATGGATATTTACTAAATAGACCGCAGGACAAACCTGTATACTCAAAGTAGTAAATAATTTCACCAGCACCGCCCGCAATCGAACTAGGGTACTCCACTTATCAATGAGACATAGACACTCTAAAACAAATCTTAAACTTGTTTTGAACCTAAGTCTCTCAAAAGTGGTAGATTATCTTCTGGAGCTAAACGCACCTGACAATCTCGACCATTTCCAAGGCTGTTTAGTGTTTATATTGCTTCAAAGCGGCCACGCCCCTCCCCAAATATCACGTGTTTACTTAAGATGTCAAAATACCTCTTAAGAGATTTTTGTTTGGCGCAATGTATAATCTTGTATAAATAAATATTATCAAAGAATATTAAAATATAATGATGAGATCCTTGAATATCTGTCGCAACTCGCTAAGGATTGAAGATGTCTCTGTAAATAAATATCCTCTTCCGCTGACTTTCACCTTCGTGAATCATCTCCGCCCGACACGGCCGCCATCTGTGGGTTGCGCTTGCGCAGTCTTGATGTGTTCGTTACGACAAACATGACGTCATCGCTTTGAACCTCTAAAGCGCGAACGTGTGTACAATAATAATTGGACAAGACCCTTTTTTTTAGCTTTTACAATAAATATTATTTTTATTAGAAGTGTTCACTTACCCACGTTGGCGGGCACGTGGGTCAGACCCATCTACTCTGGTTTGCCAGTGATGGAGAGGTTGGGGTTCGAATCCCGGCCAGATGTTAATTTTCTATAAATGTTTCCCCAATCTTCTTCCACGCAACTGTGTGAGCACTCACTCTATATTGTACCTTTCTCATTCTCAATCCCCAAAACGTAATTTAATGCGGATATCACGAATGAGTAGTAAGACGTGGAAGAATGTTTTTGTTGTTTTTGAACTGACTTATTTTATTATATCAGCACATGATTTGCCAGTTATAAAGTATGTTTTGTTCATCCGCCTCTAAATTTAATTTTTTTTATATACATTTTCGCTATAGTACAGATGGTAACCAGACAAATTGTGCCTTTTATGAAAAAAGTATTAAATTTCTACCGTAGTTATAATATACCGTAATGTTTCTTTTTAGATGTGGAAAGAAACCAGATTTGATCTCTTAGATCGGTGAGAGGTCAAATACAATATGTTTGCCATTCTACCGGGCATAATGTTTAAATTTATTTAAGTCAGGAAGCAAGTGTAGAAAGGTTTTTAAGGTATCATTTACAAATAATTTAGGGATGCCCATTCGGTGATATTCTAAAGATATCCAGGGTTCAAGGAATTGCAGTTAGGTCAAAGTCAAAGATCTATATTGACGTAAATACACAAGACATTTATTTATGACAGTATAAATATATCTAATGAACAAATATATGTAACATGTGTAATGAATTAAATTAACAATTTACAAAACATGAGCACGGTGCAGTGCACTTGAGTGCAGCTTTGGCACACCTGCAGCGTCCAGTGCACCCTTCCATACAGCCACAGTGGATCGGTTATTCATGGCACGAATCTGATGCTTCTGGGATAGTGGTCCAAATATGCTGCTATCCGGTTGTATCCTCTGTCCAGCCCCAGTCAGAGGGCTCTGGAATATCTAGATCCATGACCAATGCTTTGTTCCGACAGTTAGCTTGGTAACAAGTGCGTTTGATGTACTGCTTAAGTGCTGCCTGGTTTGGGGGAGTGTTTTATATTGATTTAGAATTATGTGTGAAAATATGCTTCCTGGCACCATTAACCTTCATGATCTCACTGTTTTGGTCTTACATCAGCACAATAAATCTCTCCAGCCATAACATTGTTTATGACTAAGCTCACTTCGCATGGATGGTTCATGAAAAGCATCATTCACCTCTGGGAAGAACTTCAAAGTATCCCAGGAAGTCATCTTTCCTTTAGCAGTGAATGTGGAAACAAAATCACACACGTGAAAGATTGTCAGAGTGCGACACTGTGTCGGATTCATTGCTGTAACCATTTCGTGAATAGCTATGTATCGAAAGTTTGACCTGACACCAAAGGCAATTTTCACAACTCATCAAGAGTTTATTTTCTGGATTAAGCCGCAGTCAGTACTACTACATCAGTGTCAACAGTACGTATTGTCATCTTTTTACAGCCCTCTATCCATCCACTGTCTTCCAGTCATTCTCCCAGCAACTTCAACTTGACCATCTCATGTGTAAGCCACCGTACATTATGACAAAGTGTTCTTCTCCGTGTGGGGTTGACCAGGTCCACTGGATTTATTTCGCAAGAGCATAAAGGTATTGTTCAGCAGCCAGGACGAAAATTTGACCAGTTCGCAAAGTCTCACGGATCCTTGCACAACCAAGCTGTCACCCTGAAAAATTTTATCTTGAGGGCAGCTGGTGGCACAATTGTGTAGCCAGATGGCAGAGATGTCACTGTCGGGGTTGAAGAAACACCGTGCCCAATCACCGGCACACCGCGATCAATTTCTAAATGTGTATGCGATTGGTACTGCATTAGTGTGATTTATACCATGGAAGGATTATTTTTCTTTTGAAGAACTGGGGTTGTGGTCAATGTTCTCAACGGCTACTTTTGGGTAACGGTGACGTCACGGCAGGTCAAGATAGGATTTCCCATGCTCGACTGTTTATTGATATTAAGCTGACATTTTTATTTTTAAAAACTTATCAGATCTACTCTAATGTATATTATATAGGCCTACGCCAAGGGGTGTGTTCTTCGGCTGTCACGTTTGACAAGGAGTGGAGTGAAAGCCAAGTAAAGTGACTTTTTGACAATATCGACAATAATATATTTATTTTTACATCTTCTTAAAAGATTCTTCCTGCGGGGATCTGATCATAAATAATCTCATGCCACTTTGTTCGTTCAAGTATTTTTCTTTTAAATAAAAACGCTTCTTACTGTCAGTTCAGGCTATCCGAATATTTAACACTATTGAAGTCAGGACGAGGAAGACCAAATTAATATTAAATGTATCCTCATTTGTGTGGAAGAATATTAGGGAAACAGCATTTCAGTACACTTGGCTAGAATTTGAATCCTGGCTTCCCATCACCGGCAAAACAGACTAAGAGAGACTGGCACCTTTGCCCGCATGCTCACCGGTGGCGGGTAAAAAGCTTCTTCCTATAGCTGCCTTACTATAGCCCATATCGCTTTCGTTCATAAAGGGGGAATCACTTGGTTCCTACCCGCCTCGGTGGCGTAGTTGGCTAACGCGCTTGTCGTGTTGAGCCCGTCTGCTGAGGACAGGGAGATCGAGGTTCGAATCTCGGTCGGGTGAACTGGGGGTGGTTTTTCCTAAATAGTTTTCCACTCTCCCTCCACGCAAATGCGGGTTCACTTCCTATAATTCAACCTTCCCAATTCCTAATCCATTAGAGTGATTAGTACTTAAAGCGTATAACCCGAACGGGTAGTAAGACGCTTGTGCTAAAATCATCATCACTTGGTTCCTAGAAACTATCGCTCCTCTGTCGGAGTCGGCGAGGTCCACTCCAAACAGAAATGAGGCAGGTTTTCCAACATGGTCTTCACCATTCACCTGCCTCTCGGCGGGTCAGGTGATTGGAGACAAGTCGTCTTTTCCTGTGTCCTTGTCCGATCACAGCTCTTTAAGTCCGGAAACCGTGGTTTTCTCCCAAGCGCTGTCTGAAACGATCTACTGAAACCCGCAAAAGCAGGTGTCAGTCTCTTCTTGTCTGGTGGGGCAGTTTTAGAATGATAAGGGGGAAAGAGGTGAAAATCCTGAGGGACTTTTTCCTTCATGGTCTCCCATATTTATTTCACTCAAATGCGGATGCATGCTCTAAAATAATATCTTCCTTACCTCTTCCCCATGACGTAAATATGATAATAGGCCAGTCTAGAAATAGGCCTGATAGTCTTTCGTGGAACACAAGAGGAATGGGAATTCTACGTATAGTCATATCGCCATAGAACGACAATATTGAGTGATTAATAATTTTAAATATTTAATCCATTTTAAAAAGCTCAAGAGCAAGCATTTTAAACAAGTGCAGCAGAATTCCCTTTGACTAGGTATGCTAAACAACACGAGTTAGGAAAGTGAACTCACGCAAGAGACAAAAAATAATAATTTGAAAGTGTTCTTATGGGTGGTATGTGACAATGTGTGTTCCATGTTTTATCGATATATATTTATTAGTTCAAAAGCTACATAGGGAGGGGAATCACACACACAAGCACGCTTACCATAGCGAAACATTACATCTAAGAAACATGTCTAAGAGCGGAAATAGTTTTGGAGATTAATCGTAAGTCCTTGGGTCGCCGTTTAGACGCCAACTCCCGACTCAAGGAGGTGAAAGTTAGTTTAGGTCACGAGGTGAACGCATAATACCCCACCCCTCTACTTCCCCTACCTTTTTTACACACATTTTTACGGCGCGTATCTTTATGTGTCAATATTCCAACGTTAACTGCGATTCTATTTATAACTTCTTTCCTCCTACGAAAGAAGCACAACAAAGAACATGTTTTAGTGAAGAAAGATGGAAAATGTTTATAAGAATATAATAAAAAAAAGTGAGAGGAGTCACCTACTTTTGTAAATTTAGCTACAAGGAGAGGGGGCTTCCCCCACCATTTTCTTAGTTATCTTCTTATATTCTGAGTACACCTCCACTATCCCCTTACACTGATCTTTCTCCCCACCACCTTAATCTCTCTATGACGACATGAAACAAGTATTGCACTGAAAAACAGTTCGCCGGTCATTCACCCCTTCTTGTTGTTGGTTGGTATCTAGTGTTCTGGTCCCGAGAGAAGACTCCATACGCGTGACGTCACTTAGGTCCGTGTTTGTGAGCTCTCAGTGTCAGATTGCGTGAGTTTACGTTATACCGGTTACAATGATTTTGCGTCGTCACACGTGGGTTTTAAGAAGTACAAGAGACACAGTGTGAGTAAACTTATTGAAATTCTTGACTTTCATATATGTGTGTGTGTGTGTGTGTGTGTGTGTGTGCACCTGATTGTACTAATTGTACATCCTTTCCGTGGAGGCGCTTTCCATGTCCCGATGTGATGAAATGATATGATGGTGATAGTTGAGGGTGTGGATCCATTAGAAACACTTTACACCTAACTTAAGCCTAACTATCCAAACCCTGGTAACCGTTCGGATGATTTCCCTTTCGGGAAAATTACCCATTGTACTAGCCGGGAATCGAACCCGGGACCCATAGTTTTGTAGACAGTTGCACTGACCATTATACCACGGGGTCTTCTTTTTTTTGACTTACTTAAAAAAGATATCTCAGGTTTGAATGTTGTTCTTAAGTTGATTAGAATTTCGAGGCAAACACAAATAAAAGAGATGGTTGGCGTATTTTAAAACTTAATATAGTGTACCTCAGTAGTTTTCAACCTGTAGTACGAATACCCCCATGAGTACGTGGCGTGTTTATTAGGGTTATGCTAAAATTAAATAATTTTTGTTGTTGTTGCTTTAATCAAATCTAATATGAATAAAATTGGATTCTTAGAAACAAGTCCAGGCTTCTTATTAGTTATTATTAAAACTATGCTTTCTTTTTTCAAATTCAATAACTAATGTATTCTCATTCACCCTTTCTCTCTCTTTATGCTTAAACTGCAAATGTACTTTACCCAATTGATATGTGAAGTTTGTAAATATATAATCTTGATTTGCCTACGGATGGATATTTGTAGAACGTTTTAGAAAGTACAAACTTATTTTTTTCGGTCAGCAATGATATCCTTTAACTAGATTATTAGTTTTATTTTCCAGGTATTGATAATATATATCAAAAGTGACAGATGCAGATCACGTGACTTGATGTATGAATACGTGAAAGTAGGTCTAGTAAATTTTCTAGCTGTCAAATATATATATTAGTAAGAAAATTGACTGAAAGCTAAGCTAAAATATTTGTATTAATTTTGTTAATGAATAAGTTACTAACAAAAATCGGGGTATTTGAGATATAGTGTTCAGGAATGAGGGAGTAAGCGACCGTAAAAAGGTTCAAAACCACTGGCGTAGCTTATAAGATAGCAATATAGTTTAGTCAGTCAAGGTACGACTGACTACCTTTCAGGGTTTGATCGAATGGCGTCACGTGTTGATATAGGTTAAAACCGAGTTTGTTGTTAAAATTGTAAGCCTGTTAAATTTTATTTTTTAGATTTTTATGTCAGCTTTGTTCATGCTTAAATTTTGTTCCCAACTATTTTCAGATTAATTTCAACAATCTATTTTCTATTCCGCGCATCCATAGCAAAGACAATTTAAAATTTAACGCTTAAAAGTATAATTAAAGGCATTATTTTACTATTTTTACTGTAAAATATCCTTGAAAAAGTGTGTTTTGTCAACTAGAACTCCTAAATGTTGGGCTGCAAGGAAAAAAACTACGGCCGTGGCTGTTCTGATGGGTGCGTATAAGTTTTTTTTAAATATGTGTATAGGTATTCCTAATCCACAGGCAAGGAAGGTATTCATCAGACCCACGGCTGCACTCCGTAGGAGAGCTTGAGTCCTTCAACACAGGTGCCATCAAGGGACATTAAAAAAAAAACCATTTTAAACATGGTTCCACCAGAGAGGACAAAAACATCCATATCGAGTCAATCGGCTGGCTTCCACAAAGCTAGTTTCAGGTAGCGACCCAAACCCCTCTTCACATATTCGTATCTCACAAAGAGCTTACTCGAAATGCTCATTACGATTACAATGGTCCCTTTATGACTAACATGTTAAAAGTGAATCGTTTAACAACTGCATATTGTGAAATGCTTTTATCACTGAGCATTGACATTAACGGACCTAAGTGTTGATGGACTCGACCTGGCTCAAGGAGCGCACAGCGAACCTTCCGTAAGGCTGAATATTTAGTATATATTTGTCTCTGCCCTAGTCCCAAAGTATATTGTTTAAAGGCTTTTTGTGTAAAAAAAATTCCGAAAGCTGAAGTAGTGTTTAAAATCTCTTTGAATCTTGTTTCGGCATGTCTCGAACTAACATCGAGATGAATTAGTTTGAATACCGATGCGGTCGAATTTTTGTCATCGTATGGTGCAATTGTAGGCGGAGAGCCGGCCGAATGGTAGTCACTCTTGTGTTAGACTGGCCTGCTGACGATGGGAACATTGGGGTTCGAATCCCGGTTGGGTCTGATGGACGTGGTTTTTCCTAAATGGTTTCCCATTCTCCTTCCATGCAAATGCAAGTAGATTACATCAAAAGTTCTTCCTTCTTCATCCCTATCTCATTTGAGTAACTATCATTCGTATAACCTATATATATATATATATATATATATATATATATATATATATATATATATATATATATATAAATATATATATTTATATTTATTTATATATAT
>CABFVX010000086.1:110568-143539 GCA_902151425.1 Timema shepardi | reverse complement strand
TATATATATATAAACAAATAAATATATTTACATTTATTTGTATAACTTTTCTTGCCCTAGTTATCAACGTGGTTTTTTGTACTAATTTGATTCACCTATTATTATTATTATTATTATTATTATTATAGGGCTCCGTATCTTATTATCCGTATGGGTAATCCTAATTTTTTACACTAATGCGATATAAAGGTAGAGTATATATTTTATAGAAGGTGAACCTGCATTGGCGTGATTGAAAATTTGAAAACTATTTAGGTATAAGCCCTTCAGCACACCCAACCAGGATCCAAACCCTGACCTCTCTGTTATTGGAAAATCAGATAAAATGAGACTGAGATGCCTAGGTCCGAGTGCCCATTGGTATAGGTTTTATTATTTGGCTAGCCATAGATAAACTTGATAGCCTAAAACGTTGGCTCTTGTTTGCCAGGCTAGATGCTATCTTTTATACAAATCAGAGAATCCTTTATTCGTGTTAATTATGCGAGCTTTTTGGCTGATAGCAGAGACAATTATTAACCTATTGTTCTACATCAGGGGTGACCAACTTCAACCGTCTAATTGAAATAAATCCAACAATTCACCAAGCTAACCAACTTAGCCAACACAAACTAGGGGATATTTATTGACTTAGTATAGCTCCTCGGTATATGAAAAGTTCACCTGTTTGCCACTAGTATCGCTGTTTCGCTTTCTTTTTTTAAATAAATTCGCTTATTCTTTGATCGAGTATTTTCTAGCTTATACAATGCTCAGACGCCATTTTGTAGGTATTGGGATATGAGTGTTGGCTATTGCAGTTATACTTGTTATCAACATCTCTAAAACTTGACGGGTTGACTGAATTTTCTTTTACTGTAACTATACTAAACATTAGAACTTTAAAACTAGCCGGGCCTAATCAAAATCAAAAATATAGGCTTGCAAAAGAAAAGGATCTTTGGGATACAAAAAATAGCTAAAAATAAATGTGCACTAGTCAATATTGGCATATATATTTCAAACCTTATGGTCTAAGAGAAGGTTCTCAAATTTATGGCCCGTGAGTCACATCCGGTCCGTGAGACATATCTGACTTTTCCCTTGTGTTCAATACTTTAATATTAATTTCTGGTCCGCCAACATACACGCGCACAAAAAAATAATAGTTTAATTTTAATGTGTTTATAATTTTGAATAACAAAAAAGCTCAGAGCTATTTAAATCTGTGCAATATTTTTTTCGATCACTTTAAATACTTGAGTGTGAGAATTTTTATTTACATAGTTTCATGGATACTGTTTCGGGTATTTGGTTAACCCACATAAACATATGGGACAATATAAGTTTTAAATATCTAAGCTAAACATTAATGATTTTAAATGCACAGAATCAAATAGCTGATATAGACCTAAATAGATGGACACTTGGATTGAACGTCAGACTCTTCTGACCCATTTTGCCGTTGTTGGAAAGGTCAGAATTCGAATTCCAGCTGAACAAAGGGTGGTTTTCCTAAATTATTTCCTAGATTACCTTCACTCAATTGGGTTTACATTTCCTTTAAATTATGTCTTACTCACCCCTTACCCACTAGTGATTAAAATGTTCTCTATTGTGCATGTGGGGAATGCCAGGCCTCCACCGTGGTTCGGATTCCACGTTAAACTGTAGGTCCTCCATTTCATCTCACAATCACTCTACCATTCACAATCACTCTACCATTACACATTAGCGTAAGTGCGTATAACCCGAACGGGTAGTAAGACGCGGTGCTAATAATAATAATAAAATGTTCTCAGTCCGGAAGGGTAGTAAGATGCGCTTCAAAAACCAAGGTATAGAATATATTTAAGCAAACAATATTTCTTTTATAGACTGTGGCCCACAACACGCCCCGAGCTTGTGAATTTTTCCCTTAAACGATTTTGAGTTTGAGACCATTAGTCTACGGCGTCGTTTTCGTAATAGAATAAATTGTTGATAATGGGGAGGTCGGGTTTCGAATTTTGGCTGGGTGTACTAAGGGTAGTTATCCCTAAATGTTTTCCCACTCTATCTCCTTGCAAATGTGAGAACACACTCTCTAAATTATATCTTCACCACCCCTACGCCTTCAGTTTAAATATGCGATTAGCCTGGGCAGTAAGATGAGGAACATCTAAAAAATGCGTTTTTTATTTTACGAAACCAAAGAAGCGTCCCGAAGTGAACACGTTATCGTTCAACCCACCAAATTAAGCGACGGTAACAAGTGTCTGTGGCCCCTGTGCACTTTGACCTCACTCTAACCACCAGTAAAGTGTAATTTAAAAAAAATACATTCACAACCTACGTGAACACACATCATAACTTCATGTGACATATAATCCAGACGCAAGGTTTTTCGGGAGCGTTGCCCCTGGTGATAACACAAGAGAAATTGCGCCAAGTTTACGTCAACATCTCGGTTAAATCCTCTCCGTCTTTAAACAACTGCGAAATAATGGTTTTATTGCTCTGTGTATAAATAGCGAATAGCGAGAACAATTGAGTGGCATTACCTTCTTTGAGTGAGTTCCATCATTGTGCTTAGAATGACAGCTTTTGAGAGGTACTGGATGGCTTTATCGGAATCACAGCTCTTATTGATGTCAAGAATTCGCAGGTGGGAAAAATATATCCTTATTATAATATATATCACTTGTTTTATCTAGGGACGCAAGGAATCAAACTAACGTGTTTATCCTTTAGAAACGCTTACATATTGGAAAGACTTTTCTTTTACATGATTACTATAAGTTAAATATAATAGCAACATTTAAAATTATTTTATTTCTAAGTTTTACACATTTATCAATGTACACCCCTTAAATATTAAATATTAGTTGTTCATTTGTTGTTAGTAGGGAAAATAACCAACAATCAGCTCTATTATATAGGTTAACTGATAATTTCTTTTAGATGTTTTTATAAGCAAATTATAATATCAACATTTCAAATTAGTTTGTTTATTTAATAATTGCGAAGTGTTGCACATTGATTAATGCACACATATTAAAATTTAGATATTATATGGCCAATTATATCCATAAATGAAAATAGTTAGTAAACTCTAAAAAAAAACTGATTGGTTTTAATTCTAATCTCTATACAATGTACAGTACAAAGTGAAAATAAACCAATAAAAACTATTTTGGGTATCACTAATTATATACGTATTGCAAATAAAGTCACTATGTCAGAGATTGTCATTTTATGGATTACAGAACGTGAGTGGGTGAATTCTGAACCAAAAATTGAACAGTTTTACGCGTGTTACAATTTTTAGGAAGAAGGTGAATCGTGTCCTAAGGAGGCCACTTCGGTAAGCAAGAAATTGCCGCGCTGACTTTCAGTTCTAACGCAATATTTTATCCTACGATGAGTTATTTCAAAATATGGTTCCCGCCAAAATAAAGTCGAAAGATTCCAATAAGGCTCTTTTTCCTTAAAAACTCAATATGTTGCCTTTTATTAATAGAAAAAATTGTGTGCAAATGAGCCTGGGCTTGATTAAAAATTGCTCTAGATTTAGCTTTCCTCTAACAAATACAGTAATTTTTGGATAAACCCACAACAGAAAATGTTAAGATGTTTGAGAACTGGCATCGAGCTTTTCTTCTTGAGATAAGAAGCTTAGTAGTTTTATGTACCCTCTTTCTTATTGACACAACAAAGGGTGGCTGTAGGTGAAGGGCGAAAGGGTGTATAATCTTAGACAGAAAAGTAGTTCCAGTAAACGACACAGGCCATTGTATTTTAATCCATGTGGTCTGACACCAATTGATACTTTATCGATGACCGAGGAGACTGCCTTAATATAAAAAAGAGGGATGGTTGATGTCCGTTCAACTCAACCTTCTATAAATTTGCGGGCCGTAGAAGTTTGATCAAAGCGTAATTCTTATTAAAATATATTTTATATAACATTTTGAACACCCTTAAAACTACGTTTAGTATAACTGGCTGAGATACGAACCTCGATCCCCCCGTCACCGTAAATCAAACCTGTGCCTTAGACCTTGTGAACACTGGTTCGGGTACAAGGGATATTAACAAATCTACTTAAGGTATTTGAGTGAAGGGGGTAGCTCAGAAGAAATCTACTCGTGTTAAGGCGGCCGCCTCGGTCCGCGGGAAAATATAATTTTTTGTCAGACCACATGGATTAAAATACAATAGTTTGTGTCGGTTTCTGAAACTACTTCTCTATTCTGTACAAGCTTATACTCCCTTACACTCTTCACCTACAACAATACTTAGCTTAGGGTAAATAGGGAAGCTTGTTGTAAGTTCTCAAATATTTTCAAAATTTCTGTTGTGACCCTATCAAAAAAAAAATATTTTTGTTGTAAGAAGGCTAAATATAGATCCTTTTTCATCAACTCTGGTCACATAGCTCCGCAAATCTACTTAAAAATTCTTTGAAAATGAGCTAATATTACATTTCCACACATTTATTTATATTGATAAAACTCAAAATAAAAGATTGTTAAGGAAAAAGCACCTTATTGGAATATTTCGATTTTATTTTGGCGTGAACCGTATTTTAAAATAGCGTATTGTATAATTAAATATTGCGTTTGAGCTGAACGTCTCCGCGGCAATTTCGCGCTAACCGAGGAGGTTTCCGATAGATGATAGGAGTATCACGTGGAAAATCAGCCTCAGGGAATCTAGATGGGGACTCAAACCCGACCTTCATGGCTTCGAATATTTGCTGGGAGGAAAGGGGGCGTTCAAACTCGTGTAAAATCCTCACATGTGTTTTTCTTATCCTCCTCAGTCCACGCTAATCCGAGTTGGTCCGTATTTCCTCATCCCTACCATTTCTATTAAATCATTTGTAACACCTATGTTGGTCATACCACTAAAATAACACCATACATTTTCTAACAAAACACTACTCACATCGGTGAGAACGTGGACTGTCAGGTCCGTCTAGTATTGTTTGTAGTTGACGGGGAGTTCGAATCTTGACTGGATGTCCTGTAGGTGTTATTTCCTAAATGGTTTACAACTCGTCCTTTAAGAAAATGATGTTACACATCTTCTAAAATTATACTAATCTCATACATACACCATTAGGTATTAATTCAAATGTGTATAGCCCTGACGAGTAGTAAGAGCAGGCGTGGATTTACACATAGGCCTAATAGGCACGTGTCTGCTGCGGCAAATTTTGAATAATGAAATAAAATACAATTTTTTTTTCTACCAGTTAAAATAATTGTATGGCTTCATCGTGGGTGTGATTGTTGTGATGTGCTGTATCTGCGTACCAACATGACAAAGGATCACCTTAATTCACTGACAATAATTTTAATGACAACATCGACCAGTTCGCTCAGTAGAAATCAAGGCGAAAGATCTTATCGACTATTTTATTATCGTGCACATGCTAATATTTAATTTGTAGTAACATGTTCTGCAGTCTACCAATGCAAACTTTATATTATTAAATTAAATAATATTTGAATTTTTGTGTTGTGATTGTTTAAGAGTATTTATTTCAACTTTTTAAATCTTTACTTAGATTCTTAATACTTTTAAAACCTCATTATAATAAAGGGCGGCAAATTATTCAGTGCCTATGGGTGGCAGAGTCGTAAATCCGCCCCTGATTAAGAGGCAGTGAATAAAAAACGTCATATTAATAGAATTTAACCATGATTCGAAGTGTGACACTATCCATGAGGTTTAATCCATCGGCAAGTATAAGTCTAGTGCGCAATTTATTTTATTCCCTCATTCAGGTGACATTGAGTTTCGTGTTCCATCTCCCACACAAACTATATTCTTTTTATTTCCTTGAATTATGTCTTTGTTTATTGCTCGGCTGGATTTCACAACGAACAAATAAAAATAACTAAACTAGACAAGGCTCTGATGGCTAAAGCAAGAAATTACGTAAATATTATGACGTTGCAATTCGAGATAATTTTTTTTATTGTTCTTAGAAATTAACGAGTGTAACGAAAGTATGACTAATCAAAATACTCCAGAAGTGTTCCTTTATGTGGTTACTAATCTTCGCTCAGTAATATTATCAATTTTTACCATCATTAGGCCTGTCTGGTCTGGTTTGTCGGTGACGTTAAGTTAGAAGCTTGAATACAGGCTGTGGATACTCAGGTTTTTTTCTCCTAAATGGTTTCCCATTCTCCCTTCACTCAAATGCAACTACATTTCCAAAATACTATAATTTCTTCATTCTTACCGCTATTAGTGTGAATATGTGGATAAACTGGGCGGGTAGTAAGTAATACTGGTAGCACAAAATAAATATTTAGGCATAGCTAGGCGCACTGTTCTAGCGTAAGTTAGTTTTTGAATCGTGTCTCAGGAAACCCTACTGTACTCTTTTTTCTTCTGAACTGTCAGATATCTGCTCTCGAAAGGTGACCCACAGGTGGACCATGCAGGTCTAGTTAGAAATCTTGGCGAAGTTATTTTAACTTACTGGGAGAAGGAAATGTTTCATGTATGTGTGTGCATGTGTGTGTGTACGTGTGTTGGTCACGTATACACCGTATGAGGGGGGAGGGTGGCCTACATACAGAGCCTTCACATACCTTTTCACCGTATCTCGTATCTTTAAAATATTTTTTTCTAATTTTTTTTCAATTCTTATACAAGGTTTCCAGCGACATGGAAATGTCAGGGAATTTTCTTGGTTAGGAAAATTCGGTGAGTTTTATCAGAATTCTGGAATTTTATGTTCTCATTAAAAAAAATACGCAACTTGTTTATAAATGTTGACAGCAAAATAAAAATAAATCTATACTAGTTAATAAACCGAGATGATCGCCAGCGATGTTTTTAACATTTTTATTTGATTTATTGCTATCTTTGACATATATCCTCAAAATCAAGACTCGCAAACTTACGGCCCGCTAAACATATCTGACCGACCCGCTTGTCTGCAATACTTTTATATTACTATCCTTCCTGCAGTCGTAATAGTTACATTTTACTTTGTTCATAATTTGTAATAATAAAAAACACTTAAATCTCTTTCAAACTGTGCTGTATATGAAAAAAAACCACTTTAAAAACGTGATTGTGGGAATTTTTATTCATATAAATACATACTATTTCGAGTACAGTATTTAGCTTATCCACATAAACCCACACAAACATCTGGAAAATGTATGTTTTTTAAATATTTTAAATATACAGTCACAACTTTACACACATAATTCAAATAGCTCATATAGAGCTAATTTGGTGAAGTTAAAGCTATCAACATTTTAACGTGCGGTCAACCAATTAGCCATGGAAACTGGCTTCGATTCTGACTAAAGCCACGGAGATGAGCTTCGATTCTTTATAAACGCAGTTTTACTTTTGTTGATGAACAAACGCTATGACCCTCTTTGATGGTTTCATGGTCTAAGGTGCTACTCTAGTAATAGACTAAACTGCTGATGACTGGGAGATCGTGGCTCGATCCCGGTAGGGTTTACTGAGGGTGGTTTTTCTAAATGTTTTCTCACTCTTTCTCCATGCAATTGCGGGTTTACTTTATCTAAATTTAATCTTCCTCGTCCCTGAACGATTAGCGTAATTAGTACATAAACTCATAACTGAATGGGTAGTTAGACGTGGTGCTAAAAATGCTATGCTTTTATTATTACCCTCCATCTTTCTCCACAAATTTTTATTTTACGTCAAAAGACCACGGTAAAAATAGCACCCGTAACTCGTGTCGTACTGTAACCTCCCATAGCCAGGAGAGCGGATTCCTGGTTGACCCTGGGTACGCAGAGTCCACTGGCCTGTATCGAACAAACAATACGCATCAAATGTTTGTATTCTTTACATTATTTTAAATAAGACTTTGTTCACTGATCCGCATCGGATATCGGCAATGCCTACAATAATTCCGGGAGACAGATTAAAATCCGATCCGTGTGGTGCGTGCTTATGAAGTCATCTGTAATGCTGAATAGTACACACAGCCTCCACCATTCGGAATTCCCAGCGTTATTCTCTTTATTTAGTATATACATGACAGTACAGTTCACTGTTGGTAGCAGTTCAAAGTGATTTAGTTCACTGAATTCAATAGTTGACGAAGTACTTCTGGTAGTTCAGTCATTCGCGAAATTCATCGTTCGCGACCGATTGAAATACAGCCTGTAGTTCAGTCGTTCGCGATCGATCCCATTACATCTTCCAGTTTAGTCCTCCACCAGTTCTTGAACTACCAAGTGTGAGAGTTATCATTCCCTTATCATATCAATTGTTACACAGTAAAGGTCTGGGGAACGTTTTTAATGTTTATTTAAGTGTGCTCACTAATCAAAGCTATAAGTTCTTATTCATGTCTAAATTACTGTGATAATCTTAAAAACAAAGCAAAAAATTACTTAAATAAAATAAAAAGCGTATTTTTGATCAATTTTTTTTAGAAGTCAAATTAGATTAGTTACAACCTCACCAGCTCTTAGATTAGTGATAGCTTTTTGGGGTGCAGTGCAGCTAAAGTATTTGTTTCTATTAGCCTTTATCTACCACTCGTGTCAGTGATGTCATTGTAGATATAAGAACACACAAAAGGTGACACGATATAAGGCTAAGGCCACACGAGCGATTTTTCCCGCTGAGTTGAAGCTGTTTTTGTCGCGAAAAAAATGAAAACCATGAGTTTCAATAGTGGGATGCTACACGAGCGGCAAATATCGCACGACAGAGACACGTCACATGCGGCTTCAAGGTCATGTCGCGTTGGAATGCGCCGGGGTCCATTTTCCTGGCGACATATCCCGCCTCTCTACATGCCACACGTGCGACAAAAACCGAGGGATGTTCTTCCACAAGGGTTGTGCCTCCACGTTCTTCTGTCATTAAAGTGCAGTTACAAACGTTTTGATAATTTTTATACTTCTTTTCCTTAAAGAAAACTGCTATATTTTTTATTGTGAGCTATATTATATATACAACATGAGTGAGCGTTACAATTTAATCAATGCTGTTGCAGCTACACATACATCACACAGCTTGGTTTGGCAATTCATTTTACCTGGTAGGCCTATTATTAATAAGAACGATGTTTGCAAGACTGAGATGTAGAAAATACTGAAGAGGTGTGACAAGCGGTTTTTGTCGCTCTGTATAGCCTCTCTCTCTTTTTATAAAAATAAATTTTGCAGCTGAGACTAAGCTGCTTTTATCGCTCCGTCTAGCATCCCCTGTTCGACTTTTGCAGCCGCGACATTTGTAGCTTAGGTCTGGGCGGGGAAAATCGCTCGTGTGGCCTTAGCCTAACTGAAGGATGGATCTTGGCAACCGCATCCCTAGGAAATCCGAATGAAGAGCACGCAATACACTAAATATATCCGATGCGGGCCAGTGGACGTTTACCACAACAGAGAGGTCCAGTTTTACTATCTACCCCGCGCGCATGCGCAGTGAGACTCGCAAATCCTGGAAGAGCGGCGTCCTACGTACAATTTTAATAGATTAATGGCAGCTTTCACCGACCCTGCAGAAGAGAGAGGGGTGAGGGTGTAGCCCTTCTAGTGTCGTTGACCGCCGCCAGGAAATGTTGTCCAGGGCGCGGCCGGAACCTCCCGCGTAAAGCGTACATTAGTATTATTACAGTCTAAGAATCCTTATTGGGGCCATACCTGAAAAAGGCGGCTGGGAAAACAAAAAGCCTCTAACAGCCATTTCAACACTAGACGCGGGAGAAGGCAGGGCACGCGGATAAAGGCGTCAGTCTCTCTTGTATGGTTTGCCTGTGACAGGTAGGTTAGGGTTCAAATCCCTGCTAGATGTACTCAGGTTTTTTTTAAATCCAAATAGTTATCCAGTCGCCCTCTAAATTCTACCTTACCGCAATAGTGTGAGTGTAGGTGGATAGCCCAGTCTGGTAATAAGGCACGATGCACCAAAATAATTATTCTGGTTTGATAACCCAATATTTATCTGAGGAGTTGAACTAGGCTGGGTGCAATAAAAGATCAATCAGATTCTAAAATAAAATTCACTGGCTCATTTATCAAAAGAAACGTTAAATGAGATAAAATGTAGTTTTTACAGTAGTCTATTTTGGGATTATATTTTTGTAAAAAAATACAATTATGTTTATTAGCACTGCGCGTTTGACAGTGTGTCTATTAATAGCCCGGTTTGAGCTCGGGATAGGTAGGATAAAGGGTAGTTTCTAGTAAGTGTACCCGCATTAGTGTGGATAGAGCATGATAAAATTACCTTCCAGCGTAACTGGCTGAAATTAAAATTTAGAACGTCCCTGTCTCCGGTAATGAAGTATATTACAAAGAAAACTAAATTTTCATGGTGACTTTACTCTTAACTTATTTACAGAATAATATATTTTTTTAAATATTTAAAGACGCCAGAAAAAATGTTTTGCGATCTCACACGTAAATGTTAGCGGTAAAACGCATTTTCTTCGGGAGTTTTGAAATGAAAATTGTGTGAGACTTGGATCCTTGTTTTCTCTAGGCGGCGAATAAAAACTCTTTAGTAATACACTTTTAAACTAGGTCGTATTTCTAATAAACAGCTAATTGTAATTAATGCATTCATCACAACAGCCTTTCTTTAAATAAGGACGTTGTTGTACAATTAGGTTGGCGATATCTGTGATGCTTTTATCGTAAAAGCATGCACGGGAACATGTTTCCGAGAGCTTAAACAATTCTATTCTAAATCTAGCAGTGAACGTATAGCACGCAATTATAGGAAATAAATTTGCATTATTTTCTTCCGCATCAAGTTTTTAAATTTCTAAAACAGTGTTATAGGGCTGGATATAGTGTACGCATTTTTACGGCAGTAAATCGTTACTTTTCCTCTGATACTATTTGTTCTTATATTTTCATTCTTTTCCCAAAATCGCCAATGGAGTGACTGGCCTTGCTGAGAGATGTGAGGTTGACTATGGTAGATAAAGACACATCAATGCATTGTCACTCTATGACACGTTAACATGTTGGTAGTGTCAGGATATATATTCATACCTGTAGTATGGCCTCGGTGCCAACGAGCTCAATAGGAATAGTCAACTCTTGGATTTTAACCTGTACCCGGTTTGAATCCCGACCAGGTGCTTTGGAGTCAATATTTACAAGGATTATTTTGACCATTGTTTGCCGTCCTCTCTAAGCGAATATTGATGATATTTCTTAAAATGAATCTTATTCATACTTTGACATAAATATATCTTCTAGGTCCAATTAGGGGTCGTACTTACATTACTGGAGGCTTTTTTTACTAATGAATTTTAACCTCTCTTTACCCCTACGTGATGGATCGTAAGATTTTACGTCACCTCCCCCCCCCCCCNCCCCCCCCCCCCTATATATTAGGTAACTTTTTACGATTTGGTAAATTATAATATTTTAATCGTGTATTTATTTTCAGACGTAAGGGATTGTAACAAAGCGAGTGATATTAAATTTTAGAATACATTGATTGCAGTAAAATTAGGTGTAACACATCATAAGTAAATAAAACCTAAGTGGAATTTTATAATTAATGTATTTATTTCGTGACTTTTTTTAAAGATTTTGTTTCACTATAAACATTGATTAAAACATCTTACCTGAGATGTATTCTAGCACCCCCTCCCCCATATTCGTAAGAAAACTTAAGAAAATATTATTCCCCCCTCCCCCCAAAAAAAGTAATTTCAAAACGGTCCTTTAGTCCGAATAAACAGTTCACACATCGTAACCATATATATATTTAAAAAAGGACACCTGAACACAAGAATCGATGCCTGGAGTCTTAGTTTAACCTGTCACCACTTTACCCACTGAAGGGTCTGTGAACTTACACAATCCTAAAATACATTTCTTCATTATTAGATACGTGGTTTGACTCTCTGTGTGGGCACCTTAAAAACACATTTCAGCTTATAAAAATATTTCTTAATATTTGTGCGAATCTCGGTCAATAAACTTCTGGTGACAATGTGGACACGTCCGCAAATAAAGTGCTAAAAGGATTTCAAAATAAAGTTTTTGTTTTATTTTTGGCAGTTCCGGGGTTGGTGACTGTCCTTTGAACTCTTCAAGACTCTTCCGTACTTTGGATTATATAGGCCGCTGGTTGATTCATCAGACTTAACTCTTGTTTATTTCTAAACACCAAAAGCGAAGGCTGGCTGAAAAGTGACAATGACCCGGGGCACGATAGAATAAATATTGTCTGTCGAGCGGTCGACGACGTTTTATCAATGTCACTCCCCTTAGAAGAGAAGGAAACGAAGCTAATATAGTGGCGGTATTGAAACTAACTACATTTCATAAGGTCTTACAAGGACTTTTTTTTGTTGTTGTAGATGTATTGTTGGTGTCTTCAAACTATCGGTTAACTAGGCACTAAAAAGGAATGGTATTTGTAACCCTTATTGGTGATAGCACGAAGTAAACGTCAGGCTCATATAGTATGCTTTTCCGGTGACGGGAAGGTTTTGGTTCGAATTCTGGCTGGGTATACCATTGTATGGTTTTCACTCTCCCTACACCATTAGCCCGGACGGTGGTAAAATGCTGTGGGGAAACAAGCTCTTGTAATAGTATATCTAATATATTCGTACTGGTGGTAATGCAGTATAAGAGGTCGGACTCACGATATACTGGCTTGGAAGGTGATGGCGAGATCGGATTTCAACCGGGTGCACTTTTTGTGTGGTTTTTCGCATTCGATGTTATCATTGTGGTTTTCCAAACAGTTTTTACTCTAATGGTGGTGCACTTAATACCATAGAATGTTACTGGATCTATATATAACCTCGTTGTAATTAGATCTACCGTGACAAGCAGTCTCATAATGTTGCTAGTTTGAGATACGTCACCATACTAGCCGGTCACGAGAGAAACATCTGTTTGAAATGCTATTTGCAGGAAGGGTAAAGCGGTTGGAGTGTATTTGGAAAAAAAAAATATATATATTAGAAAAGTCTTTGATTCGAGTGGAGGCTTAAAATAACGTATTGTTTGTTTTTGTGTTTATCCTATTTTACACGTGGTACAACCTAATATACAATTAATACTGGTCCTATAGTTGGCGAGCTGTCTTTTAAAGTTTTGTGTGCTAGATTAAGGGGGCCCCTTTGATAATTGAGAAATTGCCGCGCAGACGTTCAGCTCCAACGCAATATTTAATTATACGATATGTTATTTAAAAATATGACTCAAGCCAAAATAAAGTCGAAAAATTCCTGCATAGCTCTTTTTTCCCCTTAGCAACCCTATATTTTGAGTGATAATAATAGAAAGAAATGAGAGAAAAACTCATTTTCGACGAATTTTTAAGTTATGAAGCTATGAGACCTAGATTAATGAAAAAGGGCTCTAGATGTATCCCTCCTTTAGCAAATAGAGTCATTTTTTATAGGCTCACAACAGAATATTTTAAGATAGTTGAGAACTAGAAAAGCTTTCCTCTCTATCTTGGATAAGAAGTTTCGTCGTAGTTTTATTGTCCTTCTTTCTTATTGACATGACAAAGGGTGGTTGTTGGTGATGGGCGTAAGGGAGTATAAGCTTAGATAGAATAGAGAAGTATATTCATGAAATAACACAGACCATTGTATTTTAAGCCTGACAAAGATTGGTATTTTCATGTTAATAGTGGCCTATCTGTATAAATAAGATTGATTTTTAAAATAATAGCTTCAAAATCTGTAAGATTTTAATGCAATTGTGAAGATTTGTAACGCAACCATTCATACACTCATGCCACTAGAGTTGCCTAAAGGATCTATCTCACGGGGCTTCTACAGAAAATACTCAGCCGCGTGACTGATCAATCAGGCGATTTGAATTGATTGTTTAGGTGTATGTGTGTTTGCGGAAGGTGGAGGGAGTTCAGTCATACTACCCGTCCGCATTATCTGCATATTTATATTAATGGAATAGGGATGAAAGAGGTAAACTCGAACTTTCGTAAATGAAGAATGGGAAGCCATTCATGGAAAACCTGATTACATCCACATACGGTAATTTGGATTTATAATTTAACCTTACACTGACGGTTTGGGGAGTATTCATATATATTACTTTAAAAAATACAATTCTGCTAAGCTATCCAGTAAAATTAAAATAAACCCCTATTTTTTAGTGGTGATATTCATGTCCTATCACCTTTTCTCCTTACTGCAGCTTACAATGTCAAATATAAAATACAAGAGGTGTGTGAGTTTCGAAGAAATACTTAAGCACATGCGTGGATCTGGAGGAAATAACCCGTTTGATAGGGAGACCTCGATGTTTTGGTCTTCATTTTGTGTTGAAAAAAACCCTGTTTTTTATTGCTCGCCCATACATTCGGGGCCACGAGCTGTTATTTGACTAGAAGTATAAATATGGAACATTTTATCCCACGGAGTCTTTGTAACTTACCAACTATCGTTATTTTACTGGTACGTTCATAATACATTTTTAGCTCGCAGAGTCCTTGCAACCTCCTTCCTATCGTTGTTTTCCTGGTACGTTCATAATACATTTTTTAGCTCGCAGAGTCCTTACAACCTCCTTCCTATCGTTGTTTTCCTGGTACGTTCATAATACATTTTTTAGCTCGCAGAGTCCTTACAACCTCCTTCCTATCGTTTTTTCCTGGTACGTTCATAATACATTTTTAGCTCGCAGAGTCCTTACAACCTCCTTCCTATCGTTGTTTTCCTGGTACGTTCATTACATTTTTTAGCTCGCAGAGTACTTACAACCTCCTTCCTATCGTTGTTTTCCTGGTACGTTCATAATACATTTTTAGCTCGCAGAGTCCTTACGACCTCCTTCCTATCGTTGTTTTCCTGGTACGTTCATAATACATTTTTAGCTCGCAGAGTCCTTACAACCTCCTTCCTATCGTTGTTTTCCTGGTACGTTCATAATACATTTTTAGCTCGCAGAGTCCTTACGACCTCCTTCCAATCGTTGTTTTCCTGATAAGTTCATAATACATTTTTTAGCTTGCATAGTCTTTATAATACTTAGCACCACGTCCTACTACCCGTTCGGGATGTACGCTATAGTCTTAGTTTGTATAACCTCCCAACTAACGCTCTTAAGGTGCGGCAGAAGGGAGCGCGAGTAATTTTACAGTTTTTATAGCATTACATTCTTTTGGCCAAAATAAATAAAATATTTCTCCAGTAGCAATATATAGTTTAGTTTTCTGTACGTGCTAATATCAACAGATCTTGAATATATGTCAAGAGTGACCTGGAATTTTGTCAAAACTTTTTCTCTTTATTTAAAAAGTATTGACAACATTCCAGGACACCCTTGACAGATATTCAAGATCTGTTGATATTAGCATGTGCAGAAAACTAAACTCTATGTTGCTACTTCAACCTCCTTCCTATCGTTGTTTTCCTGGTACGTTCATAATACATTTTTTAGCTCGCAGAGTCCTTACAACCTCCTTCCTATCGTTTTTTCCTGGTACGTTCATAATACATTTTTAGCTCGCAGAGTCCTTACAACCTCCTTCCTATCGTTGTTTTCCTGGTACGTTCATTACATTTTTTAGCTCGCAGAGTACTTACAACCTCCTTCCTATCGTTGTTTTCCTGGTACGTTCATAATACATTTTTAGCTCGCAGAGTCCTTACGACCTCCTTCCTATCGTTGTTTTCCTGGTACGTTCATAATACATTTTTAGCTCGCAGAGTCCTTACAACCTCCTTCCTATCGTTGTTTTCCTGGTACGTTCATAATACATTTTTAGCTCGCAGAGTCCTTACGACCTCCTTCCAATCGTTGTTTTCCTGATAAGTTCATAATACATTTTTTAGCTTGCATAGTCTTTATAATACTTAGCACCACGTCCTACTACCCGTTCGGGATGTACGCTATAGTCTTAGTTTGTATAACCTCCCAACTAACGCTCTTAAGGTGCGGCAGAAGGGAGCGCGAGTAATTTTACAGTTTTTATAGCATTACATTCTTTTGGCCAAAATAAATAAAATATTTCTCCAGTAGCAATATATAGTTTAGTTTTCTGTACGTGCTAATATCAACAGATCTTGAATATATGTCAAGAGTGACCTGGAATTTTGTCAAAACTTTTTCTCTTTATTTAAAAAGTATTGACAACATTCCAGGACACCCTTGACAGATATTCAAGATCTGTTGATATTAGCATGTGCAGAAAACTAAACTCTATGTTGCTACTGGATAAATATCTGGCTTATTTTGGCAAAAAAAAATTCAATTCTATAAAAACTGTAAAAACACTTCCGCTCCCTTCCGCCCTGAAGGTGGGATAGAAAGAGACGCGAGAAAAGGCCAGTGTTTTTGCAATTTTTTTCTCACAAAACTTTTGTTGGCCAAAATAAAGAAAATATTTCTTCATTACAAACATAGAATTTGATTTTTTTTCATACGTTTATAACATCAGTTCCTCAATATCAATCATGAGAATGGTGGCATCAGCTAACAAACTTAGCGTATAACCTGAACGGATAGTAAGACGCGGTACTAAGTATTATTTCTAACATACTTTTTAAATGAAGAAAATAAAAGTTGTCATTAAATCTTAGAACACCCTTGACAAATATTCAAGAAATGTTAAGGTCACCATACGAAGAAAATTAAATTACATGTTTGTAATGGAGCAATATTTTATTTAATTTGGCCAAAAAAAATGAGGGACCGCAAGAAAAGGTCAGTTCCCCATAACTGAGTAATAAGACAGCTTAAATAAAAGTTCAATACACTACTTTAACTCCAGATGAAGTCTAAAATATAATACTCTTTAACAGACGTGTGCAAATCCATACCAACTTTCCCCTCCCCTCATCCCTTGAAATATTCAAGTTGAATTTCTCCTACCAGTTCTAGGAAGTCGTTTACTTCATCTGAAACCTAATCGCGACGGTGGGAGTGACCTACATGTTTCGTAGCGGTTGGGCTCGAACCCGCTACTCACCAAGGAAATCCTGTTGTGCTTGACATCACCATTATAAATATAGAGTTGACAGGAGAGAGAAATCTTTCGAGATAAGTCTCCCGCTCCCTGCAATAAATGTTTCAGTTGAAATAATTATTTTCCTTGCCTTACACACGAATTCTTTATTTCTAATAGGCCTATACTCTATACAATGTTTATAATTACATTCTAAGTTTTTTAATAGAATACATTATAACTGCTCACTTTACGTTATCGATAAATTAAGGTACATCACTTGGAAAGTGTATTCATATCCTCATCGGTGGGCACACTGACAAAGGCATTTATATCGTATAGTATAGTAACATAAACAGGCGACGTAAAGATCGACTCTCGAATCCCAGTCCAATGTACTAAGGGTTTTTCCTAGATGGATCACCACTCTTCTACCACGTAAATGCCAGCGCATTTCTTCACAATTATAATCGGAAGACTTACTCACCCCTGTTGTAGTAGTGTGTTTAAATGTGAATAATTCTGCCTGGCAGTAAGAAATAGTTTTTTTTAAGTTGACAGAATAAAAAGGTCTATTTTCTAAACTCTCCTTCTTGCCGTGTTTTTACTGTTGATTTTTTTTAATCGCGTCATCCATTCGAGCTACACGCACAGCCTATCTATTAATAATTCTAATGGTTTTGGGATGAGGAAAGTAAAATTTAAAGGAAATATACCAACATTGGTGTGGAAAGATAAAGTTGGAAACATCTTAGTACATTCGGCCATGATTCTAATCCCGATATCCTTCTACAATCCAACTTTTACGAGAGTGACGTCTTAGAGCATGTGATATGTGTTAACCGAAGCGGATTATTACGGTGTCGGGAAAACTGCGCCTTCCTTAAATAAAAAAAACTACGCTCTCGCATAAATAATCACACTAATAGGTGTCTGTCTCACCGAAATAATTTTAACAAGGTCGTATGGGCGCATTTTCCTCATGACCTTACAAATTTCACCGGTGTAGGCTGGTTCATCGCATACTTTTGTTTAGGAGGGTGAGTATTTCAAATTGACTCATCGCACATTATGAGGTCTTGAGGAGGTCAAAGTACATCGATTAATCGCACCTGTCTCTTTGTCTGTTTAAGTTAGGTTAGGTTAGGTTTTTCAATGAAATAAAGATTAGTGTGTATCTGTAAGAATTTGATGTGAAAGTATAAATTGAAGTTACCAAACTAATTATTGACGACCTTTGACCCCATTTTTTGAATCTAGGCTAGACTCTTCAAACATTTTGTTAGGTCCTTGGGCGTACATGTTTTGTAAGTGTGTAAAACAATGTGTGGGGCGCACTTCCACCTAATGGTGTGATGATTGATATGAGGACGCAATTTCTCCCCTTTTTTTTCTGGGAAGGCGCAGTTTTCCCAGGTGCAATTGTCCCTAACCCGGTTCTTACCGTAGCTGAGTGAGAGCAAAACTAATATATATTACTAGAGACCCCGCCTGGAATAGAACCAGGCCTCCCCACTCAGTGAGGTAGTGTTTATTTGCCTGGTTCCCAATCTGCTCCTAATCACTTCCCTGTTCGATAACGCGGCAGTTGTATGTCCACTTTGACATTAGGGTGCTCTCTTATCTGTTACCTCTGCACCTTATCAAACAACTCACAGATAGTGGGGCCGATAAAGACTCGTGAGACCCAAGTTCGCTTTTGATTCGGTGAACTGGGCAGGGTGGGGGAGTGGGAGTTATGATTTCGCCGTCCTATATTCACGTGCATATTTAGACATCACTACCATTATTCACCTCATCGTGTTCTCCTAGAATAATAATCTTTGCTAAGTAATGGCTGTATCAACCAAACCTTGTTCGATATCGCGCCAACTGGGAGATGTAAACAACTAGCCTGTGATTGTATCGCCCTGAGCACCTAGGACGGTTGATGACGTCACCGCTCTAGGTGTCTTGAGAGGGGGATAGAGAGAGAGAGAAGGTGAGCGGTCGTTGACCTGCCTACGTCGTGCGAAGCAGAGTAGGACCTACTGGAAGGCTGACCCCTCACGTTTAATGGGTCACCGAGTCGCGTTCCTCTTCGCCTCCTTCCTTTTTTTTCCAGTACCCGTTCTAACGTTATCTCATCTAAATCTCTCTCAGCATCACACGTCCGCCATTATTGGCGAGTGATTCGACGCGTAGCTGTTTTTTTTTGCTATAATATGTGGTCGATGTCGAGCTTCTCGTATTGCTTACTCTAGGGATTTTCGATTCATGAGCTTTGAATCAATTCTCTGGATCGATCTAGATCAAGAGGCGTAGTATCGATCCAGGCAAAAGATCGAGTGCATTGAATCGATCTTCCAAATATCGATCTAACGATTCATGTAAATAAAGTTAGCTCTATCTGACTACACTAACCAAAAGCGGTGCACCTAGAAATTTACACCGAGGGGAGGAGTGAGGGAAGGGGGTCAAAATATTTCATCAGGAAGGGAGGCAGCAAAAATGTATCGAGTGGAGGAGGCGTCAAAATTGTATCGAGGAGAGGAGGCGTCAAAATGTATCGATGGTGGGAGGCGTCAAAAATGTATCGAGTAGAGGAGGCGTCAAAATTTTATCGAGGGGAGGAGACGTCAAAATGTACCGATGGTGGGGAGGCGTCAAAATTGTATCGAGGGGAGGGATGGTGGCATAAAAATGTATTGAGAGGGAGGGGGGGGGGGTTGAGGCTGCAAAAATACATGACTTATTAAATTCCTCTGGAAGATATTTATACTAATTTTGTGGTAACCACAGAGGGCAGTGATTTAAATAATGTGTGTGGCCTTAGATACAATGTACACTTTATTTCTGTTCTGTTTTCCAATTTGTAAATTTAGGGGCACTTGTGTCTATTGGTAGGCTTACTATAATGATTTTTCACTTTGAGGAGTACTTTAAATATTTTACTACTTGAAGAGAAGAATCAGTGGTGGTGGAAAACCATATTTATGTAAGGGGAAGGAGGTAGTTAGTAAAATTATGTGTTTTTAAAAAGGTTTTTGCCCTCCAAATCAAAAGGGATATTGAGGATCCAGGTGTTTCGAAAAGATTCTTAAGAAAATCAGGCTATATATTGGAGACAAACCAGAACCTTAACCAGGGACGCACTTATTTTCTTTCCTCAGTCACAGCGTATTAATCTTTCAGAAACTGTGAAATCAGTACAACTTATTTGTTTGAATTAATTGATCGAGAACTAGTGATTGTACTAAAACTAAACACACTTGTTGGCATCCGTCTTGAGGAATCCTCACAACTTTTTGTGGGAGTTTGTGTCTCAAAACTTGGGATCACTAACTTAGTGGAAGTGTAGATTGTAGGTGTAAGCATTCTATAACTACTAGAACTCTATGGGGCAAATGAGGTTTTTACAAAATACTTTAAAACTATTGACTTTTTGCCAACACGTCATTATAAATATATTACAGAATAAAAACGTGATCTGGATCATTTACAGAACCTAGACGTGATAAGAGCAGATCAGTGAATTATTCTCTTCTCTTTACTAACTAAAGACAAACAATAACTAATTAGAAGCCCAAGATTGCAAGACTTGGTTTCGAAATTTTCCTAGTACTAATATTCAACAAAAACATTTCCTAAAGCCAACAAAATTAAATTTCACTGAATTGATTCGAAGTTTTGATTTCTTTCAATCCGATCTTTTTGAAATCGCTAAAAGAAGAATCGATACGTAAATCAGATCGAGGCCTTTGAATTGATCAAAAAAATCGATTAATCGAGGACAAAGAATCGATTTTCAAAAGGATCGATCCAAGATCGAACATCCCTAGCTTGTTTCCTACTTGTGGTTTGAAGCCGTTTTCTTCATTTCCGAGTGACAAAAAGTACAACAGTATCGACCCACCCGAATTAGTGGGCACGCAGACTGAGCGTCTGGTTCATCTAGTCCTGTTGTTGATTTATTAAATAGCATATAATCATTTATAATGCGTGTGTTTAGAAACTATCGTTTATACAGGCACTAAGTATGAGTAGTGTTATTAGGGTTTGTCGCCCGCATCGCTGATCACGTGGAGTAAACGTCAGGCTCGTCTAGTCTGGTTTTCCGATGACGAGTAGGCTGGGCCTCGAATCCCAGCTGGGTTTACTGAGGGTGGTTTTCCCTAAACTGTTAAACACTCTCCCTCCACGTGTATGCGGGTATATTTTCTCTCAATCTTACCCTGACTATTATTTTAATTAAATGTGGATAGCTCAGACGGGTAGTAAAATAATGAGCACAGAAAAAACCTTTCTTCATCAGGGGGTACGTGGACTAAATAATAGGCTCACATACTTTGCCGATAACGAGAAGGTCTGGGATCTAATCCCGACCAAGTGTACTGAGGGTGGTTTTCCCCAAGTGGTTTCCCACTCTCCCTCCGCGTAAATGTAGGTATATTTCCTCTCATTTCTATCTTCCTCATTCGTACTCCAATAGCGTAACTAAATGCGGGTAGCCCAAACAGATGGTAAGACGCGGTAGAAAACAAGACACAAATCTCACTGGTTTCCCATGACTCGATGGTTAGGCTGGCATTATACTCGCGCATAACGCGTAGCCGATATAGAATAGCACATAGTACATAGTGCGCAAGAAGTTGCAACACACTATTCTTAATGATAGTGTTCATAATCGATACATGGAAAATAGTGAATAGTGTACAATGTTTAGAGTTTAATTTAAATTTAAATTCGTTAGGCACGGACGTGAGCATATACTACTCATGAATTTGACGTAGGCTACGTATTATCCAATGAGAGTGCGAGAAGCTCGAGCCAATTAAAGCCTAGTTTATACAGCATACGGAAAACTCTTCTTTTAAGGTTTAAACTGCCTTGTGGTAGTATGTTATTAACGATTTTTTTAGTTTTATTATCATTAACTACGATTGTAAAATATGATTGAAAATATAGGGGAAATATCCAATGTTTGATTATATTTTTGAGAAGTCGGTATATCTTAATATTCATGCCAATATTTAAATCAGAACCAAATGAAAATCAAATTGATTTTTAAATATAGGCACCATTAAAATTAAGCTAATTTTACGTTTCAACTCATACACTTTAACTAACAATGTTTTCTAAGTAAATTTCTATAAATATTTTAGAGGCATTACCTAGCATAACAAAGAGGTTAAGATAATTTATATTACTGATGAAAAAATAATCGATTTAAGTAAGACTTTCATTATATGCGGTTGTATTTTTCTTATTAACTGTGCACTGTATGCTTTGCACGGATTTTTTTTAATCACTACGTTTTACTACCCATTTGATTTGTACGCTTATATACTAATTACGCTCATGGTTTTAGGGATTAAGAAGGTTATATTTAGAGGACGTGTACCCGCATTCACGTGGAGTGAGAGTGGAACACAGTTTTGTAAAAACCACCCTCAATAAACCCGACTGAGATTCGGATAACGATCTCCCCGTCATCAGCAGGCTAGTCTAAATACTGTGAAAGTAACGCCTTAGACCATGCGGCTACCGATGTTCATGTTTATTTGTGCATTATGAATGAATTCAAACCCAGCCTCAGAGTGGTAGCCTAGATTATAATACTAGTGGGCCTTGATTCGATTCTGGGGACTGTTGATAAATATATATAATATTTGTCTACGGGTTCTTCCTGCTATAGAACAGTTAAACATATAGTTACTAGGGCAAGGTGTGTTGTTTTGACTTTTTCCCTGGGTTTTATTTTAATTGGCAAGGCGTGTGCTGATATATATATATATATGTAACGTGTCTTATTACCCAAGAGCTACCCGCATCGCATTTAATTGCGCTAGTGGGTGAGAAATGAAGAAGGTATGATTCAGATGAAATGTATTCCCATTTGTAGGTCAAGAAAGAAACTATTTAGGAAAAGACAATCCTGTACAACCGGTCAAAATTCGAACCAGAACTTCCCTATCATCGGAAAATTGAACTATGTATATAAGTTTGACGTTTAAAAGGTTTACGATATCCCTAAACCACATCTTAATCTTGGGATACCTCGTACCCGCCTATTGACTCATTTAAAGTTTATACCCAGGATTCTAATCAATGAATGAATCATGAATGGTCAGTGTATGAATAACACTCCTGTGTTTTTGTTGGTTAGAGCAGTGGATCTCAAAGGGTGTGCCGTGGCACACAATTTTGCCTTGAAATTCTCAACTTTATGTTTCTGTTGATAGAACAAATCTATTAAAAGTGCTTGCATTATATTATAATTTATTTAGGTAAATAAAATTAAAATGTTCGAATGCATTTCATATATTTATTTTTCTGGAAAATTCAATAGATTGCCATCAAATAGTTGAGATTATTAATTAGGAACTTGAGCTAACTATTCTTTTCTTACACAAAATTTCGATTCGTTGTCGAGAGGAGGACAAACACACGCTTATTTCCTGTCCAGGTGAGCTAAGTCTATCTGAGCATGCGCATTTCCGAGTCTACCCTGGTGTCTCCAACTCGCATATTTAGTGTGCAGCGAGGACTCGCAACTAGGAACAGCCGTCAGCTAACACATATATTGAGAACCACTAGTGTAGAGGTGCTAGGGTGCTTGTCAAGTTGAAGTGACTGTCCTTAAGCTGAGGATGCAGGGGACTCGAGAAAAGATCAGTGTTTTTGAAGATTTTATAGCAAGGATATTTTAGGTCAAAATAAATCAAATATTGTTTCAGTACATTATTATTATTTTTATTAGCGTGACCTGGCGGTCTAGGGGTAAGGTGTCAGACTTCTGTGCTGGCGGCTGGGGTTCAATCCTCGGTCCCGGCACAGATTTATCTGATTGCCAAACCCTTCCTTCACCTCTGACAATACACTTTGTGAATGTGGGGAATGCCAGGCCTCCACCGTGGTTCGGATTCCACGTTAAACTGTAGGTCCTCCATTTCATCTCACAATCACCCTACCATTACACATTAGCGTAAGTGCGTATAACCCGAACGGGTAGTAAGACGTGGTGCTAATAATAATAATAATAATTATTATTATTATTGTTATTATTATTTAACAACCCGTTCGGGTTACACGCTTAAATATTAATGAGGCTGTGGGTTGGGGATTGGAGAGGTTAAATTGATAGAAAGTGGAGCCGAATTTGCGTGGAGGGAGAGTGGAATACC
Organism: Timema shepardi; assembly: GCA_902151425.1. Taxonomy (NCBI): domain Eukaryota; kingdom Metazoa; phylum Arthropoda; class Insecta; order Phasmatodea; family Timematidae; genus Timema; species Timema shepardi. Next base: position 119,477 of record CABFVX010000086.1, on the reverse strand, counting down.
ACTCCCAGTTCACTCGACCTAGATTCGAACCTCAATCTCCTTGTCCTCGCCAGTCTAGCTCAACACGAAACTGTTTCAATACAAACAGAGTTTAACTTTCTTCACATGGTGATATCAACAGTTGTTAAATATCCGTCAAGGGTGCCATCCAACGCCGCTATGTTCATGACAGATATTTAACAAGTGGTAATATCACCGTCTGAAAGAAATAATTAAACTCTATGTTTGTACTGAAGTTTTTTCCGTTTTTTCTGCCAAAAAGTTTTGCTATAAAAACCGCAAAAACACTGGCCTTTTCTCGTGTCCTCCATATTCCCGGTTTAATTGGGGTATTTAGCATATCCCTTCTAAAGGCACCAACACAGTCTTAAACACAACAACTACAAATAGTTCAGTACTTCTAATAATACAAACCCATTCCGTTGGTCCCATGAATTCAATCGTCAGCCCCGTAATATACTGGATTGCCTGTTTACGAGAGGTGGGGTTTGAATCTTGACTGGGTGTATTGGGATGGTTGTTATCTGCATGCGATTTTATCAACAACAAAAATTTCACCGCATCTTACTACCGCTTTAGATCATACCCATATATGATAATTACTATAATGGCATAGGGAGGAGGAAGGAATCATTTTAGAGGTAATGTACCTGCATTTGCGTGGAAGGATAGTTGGAAACCGTTATGAAAAACCACCCTCAGTAGACCCGACTTTGATTTGAACCCTGCAGCAGGCCAGTCTAACACTAGAGGCCTTACCATTAGGTCACCAAAGCGGGTTTTATTGAACTTATTTTCCTATCTTCTCTTCAAGCTAATTCGGGCGCTTTTCCTTTAAATTGCCCTCCTGATCTCTAGGTGATGACTGAACTAGTAAATAAGGAAGAAAATTAAAACTTAAGTTGAATGTTTTTATAGGAAGATCCTTTTAGAAAATACAAACGTTTTGCGGCCAACATTGATAGCAGTTTACTGTATTATTACTGTTATTTTATAACTATTGATAATATATATCTAGAGAATGACAGCTGCGGATTACGTGACTTGACGTATGAATATGTGAAAGTAGCTCTCGCTATCAGCCAATGCCCTTTATATAAAAATTGGGCTGTATAAATAGGTTGTAACATATTTTTAAAAACACCATAATTGCATTATACAGTTTGGTTGCTTGCGCCCTTTCGCGTGTGCACGCGTACAAAGGTGTCAGTCTAGTCTTATTTGGTCTCAACGACGGGGAAGATTGATGTTCTGTCTGGTATACTGAGGTGGTTTGCCCTAGATTGTTTCCCGCTCTTCCCCACTCCCCACGCAAATGCGGGCACACCTCCTCTGAATTATACCCATGTTATCCCTGCCCCATAATACGGATACCCTGAGCGGGTAGTAAGACGTGGAATAAGCCTTTAGTTTTGTTTCAATACACAGTGTATTGGAACGGGACTCTGGCTACATTCAAAACAAATATAAAACAGCCCCGCGCGTTTTCAAAACCCACGTATGTACCTCGGTCAACGACCTTTTCAATCGCTATTGTGTTATCAAGTTCTCGGCTTGAACAAAATCACGCGTTTGATGAAATCGTATTTACCGTTGTGGCCTTTCTCTATTGTGTGAACAATCCGCTATTGTTAAGTGTCTTTTGATAGATTGCGCGCGCGGTCTCGGCTCCTTTCTGTTGTTAGTTTACTGAGGGGGAGGGGGAGGATCCGCTACTGGTTCTTCAAACAAGGTAGGCTTCGTGATAATTAATCAATCAATCGAATTAGAGGAGGGTTAGTTAATTCCTCGCAAGCCCAGCATCGTGCCTGTTGGATCTATTAATGTAGTTTCACTCAGCGATCGTTGATGAGCCTGGCTTCGATCCCAACTATCGGCTGTTCTGTGTGTGTGTGTGTGTGGGTGTGTGTGTGTGTGTGTGTGTATACTTCGTTTCGCTACCCTTCCGGGCTATCCACATGTTTAAACTAATGGGAGCTAAGGGCGAGTAAGAAGGTAGGATTCAGACAAAGTGAACCCCCATTAGTGTGCAGTAAAAACAAAAGAAAAAACACCTTAGTTCACTCGGCTGGGATTCGAACTCTGTCTTCCCGCTCCCTGTCACTGACAAACCAGATGAGAATGAGACCGACGCCTTAGTCCGACTGCCCACCGGTGGAGTTAAGTAGCCTCCTATAGTTCGCATCGGTGAACACAGACTAAACTTTAAGGTATTCTGGTTTTGCTTGTCAATGACGGGAGAGGTCAGGACTCGAATCCTGACCGGATGCACTGAGGGTGGTTTCTCCTTCTTCCTCCACACAAATGCGAACACATTTCCTTATACCTACACCATTTCTGTAATTGAATGCCAATAGCCTAGACGAGTAATAAAACGCGGATGGGAATAAATATAGGCTTATTCCTCTTCTCGTGTTCCCAACTGTGGTAACGCTAAATCGGTAGTATATTCAAATACAAGGTCGTCGATTTACAATGTTTAAAAAAAAGTGCCAGCCATACCAAAATGGCAACACCGTATAACTTTAGGGCCTAAGAACAGTTGGCCGGCGTGTAGACGTGTGTGTGCTGTTTTGTGAGACCCCCTCCCCCCACTTCTTGAACGTAGTGTTGGCGCGAATCCTGGGTTCGACAACCTCTTTCAGACGCTTCCCAAACGATGACCTTGAACACCAGAGGAGGTGTCTGCGTGCGGTCGCGACTGCTCTCAGTCGGACAATATTTCTGTGGATTGACCACTTGCTGCAGCTCGACTGTGTTGCAATTGTTTATCGCGATGGAACAGCCGGACACGGGAATCGAACCCAACACCTTAATAAATGTAGAATTAGGTTATGTACGACGCAAACTTAGTTATTTGGTCTAAAGCTATTAGAAAAATTCTATTCCTGTTTTCAGGTATCATTTTTCGAAGAATATATTTTAATTCAGGGTGTTTAACCTGCACATTTTAAGCACACATTAACTCAACAAACTAACCTAATCTTGGCCTAATATTACACACCTAACCTTAGTCGTTAGTTACAACCTGAAAAGCAAGGCGAATCCGTAAACAAAAAATATTATTAATATTAGCACCGCGTCTTACTACCCGAACAAAAATTAGATACCGAGCGAGATGTGTGGTCATACATTTGAGCCACTTAGTCAGCATTTAAAGATCACTTCTTAGCTTGCTTGCAAAATAAATATTTCTGAGTTGATTGTTGTTTCTTTGACAAAATACTTTCAAGCTCTCTCTCTCTCTTTTTAATGCAATCTAGAAATTACCTTATTGCTAGTGATTCACAAACCCGCACCGGTGGGGCACGCGGACAAATGCGTCAGTCTCGTTTGGTCGGGTTTGGAGATGGGGTGAGTTTGGTCGCTCGAAACCCGACCACGTGCTTTTCTCCCTAAGTGGGTTCCCACTCTTCTTCATTGGTGTAAATATGTGGATATCCGGACGGTTAGTAAGATGAGGTGCATGTAAGTAATCATTCACTAATCGGGTAGCACTTGGGTCTACCACGTTGAGGGTACATCGAGGATGCTGCTGTAGGCCACGGCCAACTTGTTCGTTTGGTCCGTATAGTAATTAGTGTTTGTAATTTGTGATCATTCATGAACCCGGTCACGTCCACTGGTTTGGAAACCAAAGCGGTATCTAATTCTGATTCTCTCGCGGTGCTTTTTTTTTTATCAGACCAGACTTGGATTATTGTGTCCGAGTCCTACTATCCGTCTGGGCTGTACACATTTTACTACACTAATGGGTTAGGGATGAGGAAGGTAGAATTGAGAGGAAAAGGAACCAGATTTTGTGTGGAGGGAAAGTGTAAAACCATTTAGAAAGAAAAAAATCACCCTCAGTAGAACCTTCCGGGATTTGAATCCCAAACTTCCCGTCACTGGCAAACCAGACTAGATTAGCTTGACATATACCCCTCGTGCTCACCGGTGTGGTTACCCGGATGTGACAGGACTAATAACTGCAGTTGATAGTATAGCAGAGCGTTATCTCGGAGGATGGGGTTCAATCCTGACAGATGCACTAGAACTGTATTTTTTTAAATATTCTAGGCAGGTGAACACAAGTGTATTTCTTTAAAACGCAATCTCTTCTTGTTCTTAAGAGGTCAGATAATTTAGATCCCTAATTAGTGAAATAATTGAAATGTTAGGGAATGGAATTAATAACATAGCCTAAAATACCTTTCAAGTAAAATAGAAAAAACATAAATAGAATGTGTGAGCTTTCTCTATTAGCCAAATAACAATCTCTAATGAAATTGGGAATGGGGAAATTCTGATTAAGTGTTGCTGATATGACAGTGTGTTAAAGAAAGTGCACCTAACAACCCAAATTACAATAATTAATCCTAGCAATAACCATTAAATTATGTTATAGCGTGTTTTCGAAGCTATTTTGTTTAGATGCTTGTACACATTCTCCATTCCACTTGGATTTTAAGTTGAATTCGATCATTTACTGCCGCATAGATTCGATTCAAATTAGTTGTAAATTAATTTAGCATTTGATAAGGGAAATACATTTTATGGGGATTTTAAATTAGTTTTTATATCGGAAAGTGATTACGCTAGTTATTTCTAATTAGGTTGGGATCAATAATATTTGAAAAGGTGGCCTTTCTTTTCTTTTTATGGTACATAGGCCTAACAACAACAATAATAATAATATTTAGCACCACGTCTTACTACCCGTTCGGATTATACGCTTTAAGTACTAATTACTCTAATGGAATGGGAATTGGGAAGGTTGAATTAGAGGAAGTGAACCCGCATTTGCGTGGAGGGAGAGTGAAAACCCGTTTAGTAAAAACCACTCCCAGTTCACCCGACCGAGATGCGAACCTCGATCTCCCCATCCTCAGCAGTCGAGATCAACACAACAAGCGCGTTAGCCAACTACGCCACCGAGGCGGGTCATAGGCCTAACAGCTGTATTGCAAGAACGGATCCAGTTCGGAGTAGAGGAACTTAATTGTACCTTACAAGGGGATGGAAAAACACATGGGCAGACACACACATACATAGCCGCATAGGGTACCTAGATCAAGAAACGTAATATCGATTCAGGCAAAAAATCGAGTGCATTGAATCGATCTTCCAGATATCGATCTAACGATTCATGTAAATAAAGTTTGCTCTACACTAACCAAAAGAGGCGCACCTAGAAATTTACACCGAGGGTAGGAGTGGGGGCAGCAAAAATGTATTGAGGGGAAGAGTGTGGGAGGCATTAAAATTGTATCGAGGGGAGGGGATAAGTGTCAAAATGTACCGAGGGTGGGGGTGGCGTCAAAATGTATTAGGGGGAGGGGGCAGCAAAAATGTATGACTTATTAAATGCCTCTGGAAGATATTTAAATTATTTTTGTGGTAACCACAAAGGGCAGTGATTTAAATAATGTGTGTGGCCTTACATACAATGTACACTTTGTTCCTGTTCTGTTTTCCAATTTTTAAATTTAGATGCACTTGTGTGTGGTGGTAGGCCTACTATAATTATTTTTCACATTGAGGAGCACTTTAAATGTTTTACTTGAAGAGAAGAATCAATGCTGGTAGAAAACCATATTTATATGAGGGGAAGAAGGCAGTTAGTAAAATTATGTATTTTTTAAAGGTTTTTGCCCTCCAAATCAAAAGGGAGATTGGGGATTCAGGAGCTTCCAGAAGATTCTTAAGAAAATCAGGCTATATATTGGAGACAAACCAGAACCTTAACCTCTAGACCCCAGAGAGGGACGCACTTATTTTCTTTCCTCGGTAGCAGCGAATTAATCTTTCAGAAACTGTGAAATCAGTATACCTTATTTGTTTGAATTAATTGTTCGAGAACTAGTGATTGTACTAAAACTAAACACACTTGTTGGCATCCGTCTTGAGGAATCCTCACAACTTTTTGTTGGAGGGTGTGTCTCAAAACTTGGGAATCACTAGCTTGGTGGAAGTGTAGATTGTAGGTGTAAGCATTCTATAACTACTAAAACTCTATGGGGAAAATGAGGTTTTTACGAAATACTTTCAAACTATTGACTTTTTGGCCAACACCTCACCATAAATACATCACAGAATAAAAACGTGATGTGATCATTTACAGAACCTAGACGTGAAAAGAGCAGATCAGTGGAGTATTTTCTTCACTTTACTAAATAAAGACAAATAATAACTAATTAGTAGCCCAAGATTGCAAGACTTGGTTTCGAAATTTTCCTAGTACTAATAGTCAACAAAACATTTCCTTAGGCCAACAAAATTAAATTTTCCTTAATTGATTTGAAATTTTGATTTCTTTCGATCTTTCAGAAATCGCTAGAAAAAGAATTGATACGTGAATCGGGTCGAGGCCTTTGAATCGATTCAAAAAATCGATTAATCGAGGGGAAAGAATTGATTTTCCAAAAGATCGATCCAATATTGAACATCCCTACTTTGAACTCCGGCCTTTCGGACCATAGTCGGAAGTCGAAGCTCCTACGCTAACCATGCCATTAGCTAGCTAATTTATAGATAATTTTCATCTTTTAAAAACTTATTTTTCCATACTTTTACTAAAACGTTAATACACATTTTAAGGTACTTTATGGTACTTGATTAATCGCATTAAATTAATAATATTTTGGTGAAATAAACCGACAATAAACATGGGCGTCAAACTTGGAAGCCAAAGTTGAATTGAGCCCACTGTGTCTTTCGACATATATACTAAATCGCTTGGGTTAAATTTTTAAACAAACAAAATTATAAGACTCAACAAAACCGTTAATTTGCCCTTTATCGAAACAAAACAAATCCAAATATGTTTACGGCCTTGCCTGAAATTGAACCCAGGTGCCTCGTGTGGCTAATTGGCAGTCGTACTACCAGCTGATCCAAGGTGACATGGACTACTCAACATAAAAAAAAGTTTATCCTTTCATGTTTTCTTACAATTGATATTTTAGTGTTGCCATACTGACACTACACAATAAAAAAATATTGCACAGAAAAAACAACTAAATAATCTCCGTTTGTCTATTATTTCAAGGTCACGCATTGCTTATGCGTACGAAACGTAGCGTGTCGGGTTGTGTTTAGGTCATTGATTGATCTCAGCGTGGGAAAATGACAGAGTGGCCGATGACCTCTCGCCACAGAATGTTGAAACGGAGAGGAAGGAAGTCTCTGTGACGGGATGTTCCCGAAAGAAAGGATGTCTTGGCTCATCCTTCATTCATGATCTGAGAACGTCCAGTCCCGACAGCTCAGCACTATACGGAAGAGCAGTGACGCTGCTATCACCCGCTCCGTGGTCAGGAGGGTTGAGGTCGTCGACCTTCTTTTAGAAGGATTTAGCTCGATCCTGGTGTTGGGGTTGAACATTTTGCCTTCGTGGGGTGCCTAAAATGAGGTAGGCTCAAGTGATTCGGAATCCGCGTCGATGGGTACACGTGGACAAAGGTGTCAGGTCTCGAAGTTCAAATCCTGGCTGGGTGCAACGAGGCGTTTTCTTATTATATGGTTTCACACTCTCCTTCCACGCAAATACAGATGCACTTCCTCTAAAATATATCGTCGTCATCCCTACCTCATTAGTGGAAATGTGCGGATACCTCGGACGGGTAATGAGACATACAGCCAGAAGGATTTCGAGTTCACTATGAGTATAGTCCAAGTTGCTAAAGTGTCCCAATAGCAATAAGTTTGTTACTTTAGGTAAGCTGCCTCGCAAACGCAAATTTGCACGAAAGCCTATAAACCGAATAGGACGTATTTTGGCTTGTGACTGAGAAGTTTGACCCTAAAAGGACTACTGCGATGTTGAGAGTGTTCATTAGCAAGAAATATAAGTCTGGCCTTAATATTGAAACTAGGGCTGCCTTGAAGCATTGTGGCCCAGGGAGTGTTCCAGTGACGGGGAGTGCAAGACTAGCTAGAGTGTGCAGCATACTGTGTTCCAGTGACATGGAATACAAGGCCAGCCAGAGTGTGCACAGTTGGCACATCTCACGAATCTGAGAAGAGGTTATTATCCCTTGCCCGCATCTTCGTCAAGCCACTGGAGCTGCAAGACTCATCATGGGAAAACAACTGTCTTCCATTTCACAAACAACAACAAGAACGACAATAACAATAAGGTGGCTATCTATCGTGCACTCCACTTACAAACCAACCTAATCCAGTACTGCTATATATGACCAACCCTGCGTCAGCAATTTTAATATGACTAGTGAATACATGGATATTAAATTTGTTTAGGTACCATCCGGAAGGAGCTAATGTCCTTCAAATCTGTTGTCAGCCTCCTTGACCACTTAACCCGGGAAGAGTCATTGACAAATACCAATACATAACAATTAATTAAAACCCGCATAGTTGGTCAAGTGGACTAGGGCTTAAACCTCGCCTTGTTTGGTTTGCCGGTTACTTTGAGGTTGAGGTTCTAATCCCGCATGGATGTACTGAGCGTTTTTCGCCTTAATGACTTCCAGCTCTCCACGAAAATGCGGGCATATTTATTATAAATTCTACATTCCTCCTCACTTAATATAAGTGTGACTGACTATATTGATAGACTGGACGGGTAGTATACGTGGTACAAAATAATGATTATTATTATTATTATTATTATAATAAAAAGAATACATTGTAATCTCCAAACAATTTTAATAAAATTTACATTATTATTACTATTATTAGGGCATCGACACTTTAGAGAGAAAGTATTGTGATCGTAAAAACAAAAATCAAACTCGCGATTTTGATAAATGTCGACGTTTCATGACCCCCTGAAACCAAAAAAGGTGCTTTCGCGATGCCTTCTGTCTGTTTACCTGTAACTCAGGCTAGAGCCGAAAATCATTTACCAATTGGATTTAAACTTGGTATCTGAGGTTTGCATAAGGTCCTGCCCCCCCCCCCCC
>CABFVX010000086.1:59921-110549 GCA_902151425.1 Timema shepardi | reverse complement strand
GTTTTTTTTTAATTAGCTATCTAACCATAAATTTGAGGGTAGTGTAGTGAAAGGCAAAAAGAGAAAAAAATCAATTTCCTCTTAATTCGCTCTATCGATTTTGATTAAATTTTATAACTAGACACTGTTTATAGTTATAAAACAAGATGAGAACTCTCATTTTCTGATGAAAATTAATTTGAGGATATTTTACATTGGGGAAACTTTCCAAATTCTCATAATTTCTTCTCAATATTTCTGTAACAACTTTCCTAGTTCCTAATACCATAGAGTAAGTAAATGTGTATGTTATTTCATTTATGATCTTTGGTGTAGTGTTTCTACAACAAAGTATAGACCTATTATTTCGTTTCACAAATTCTAGTTTTTAGTAAATGTCCATTTTAAGATAAAACTGGATAAATTTTGTGCGGTGCTCCGTACCACTTATTTTCTTGCAGGAATAGAATGAAACAAGTTAGTAACAAACAACCGAAGTTTACCCAGCGAAAAATCGAATTGTGACCTTCCTATCACCGGGAAATCAGACTAGACAAGCTTGCTTCTTAGTCCGCGTGCCCACCGATGCGGGTCTTATTTTGTGGTAGAAATGAGAACAGTAGTATTTAGAGGAAGTGTCTCCTTATTTACCAAGCGGAAGATTGGTAAACCGTTAGGAAAATCCTCTCGACTGAGATTTGAACCCCGACCTTCTCGTCACCGGCAAATCTGACGAGACTCATGTGTACACCGGGTGCGAGTCTATTCGTTTCTCACACACACGGTTCTTGCTCGACAATCATTTCTGATTGGTGTAAGGGCGAGTGTAGACTACACTAGCACAATGTATTTCAATAAACTTCCATTTGAGTCACCTACACGCAGATTATATAGATAATAGTTGTATCAGGCGGCCATAAAAAATAGGTCTGAGGATTGGAAGATCTACACACCTGCTTGTTGATAGTTTCATACGTGTGGCATGTATATAATATTTGGCGTAATACTGGATAAGTCAAAAGTCTCCATACAGAGTGAGGATGAACAATTCGAACTTTGTATGGATGTCATTAATGTGCTGTTTAACTCTCCCAGCACTGTGGCCGATATTTATTTATTGGTGGATATTTGTGAACGGCCATGACTCTGTTTGGTCACTAACATTTCCGGTATTTCGGAACTTCTCAATAAGATTGGCAACAATGTCGTGTGTGATTTTTCTTCCTGGGAAGAGTTTCCTGTTGAATCTATCTGCGAAAGCTTCTTGATCTGGCTAGATAATCTCTACAGGCTCTTCCTTAAAAACAATCATTTCAGAACGGCGCCTAAAAAAAATTATTCCCGATATATGGAGACTTTTGAATCATCTTGTAATATAAGCTAATCAACTAATCAGTGTTTTAGTAGTAGAGGTGTTGGGCTCACCTAGGACGGTTAGCGAACATTAAATATTATTATTATTATTATTAGCACCGCGTCTTACTACCCGTTCGGGTTATACGCACTTACGCTAATGTGTAATGGTAGGGTGATTGTGAGATGAAATGAAGGACCTACAGTTTAACGTGGAATCCGAACCACGGTGGAGGCCTGGCATTCCTCACAACATTAAATAAGTTAATAAGACTTAAAAATACATATATTTATCACCGCATTTTACTATATGTTCAGGTGATACGGATATGTGATAGTTACTTTAACGGTGTGGGGATAAGGAAGGAAGCATTTTATAGGCAATCTACCCGAATTTACGTAGAAGAAGGGTAGAAAACAATATTTTTTTTAAACCATCCTCAGTAGACCCGACCGAGATTCAAACCATGATCTCCGCATCTTCAGCAGGCCAGTCTAACACGAGAGTGACAACTTAGACCCTTCGGCCACTGAAGCGGGTTAATAAAACTAACTAAAATATTATGTATTAATTAAAATACTGATGATAGGCCTATACAGTAAGTACGGTTAGTGTGTCTGACTCTGAACCGGGAGCTAGGAGCGGGGTTCTTGAACCGCATTCTGCTCTTAGGTTAGTTCTATCAGTGAGTTCACAACGCATTTCATTCTGCCAACACATATTGCTATTTTGAAATAGAACATCTGAAAATAAATACTAAATATAGGTTCTATATTTGTTGATTAACACGTTTAACACACGGTTTATTAATGTCTTAATATAAAGTATATAATAATAATAATAATAATAATAATATTTAGCACCGCGTCTTACTAACCGTTCGGGTTATACGCTTTAAGTGCTAATTACGCTAACGGATTAGGAATTGGGAAGGGTGAATTAGAGGAAGTGAACCCGCATTCGCGTGGAGGTAGAGTGGAAAACCATTTAGGAAAAACCACCCGAGACCGAGATTCGAACCCTCGATCTCCCCGTCCTCAGCAGTCGAGCTCAACACGACTAGCGCGTTAGCCAACTACGCCACCGAGGCGGGTCTTAATATAAAGGGCAGAGAAAGAGAGGGTAGTTTTGTAAGAAGTGCACAAGCATAAACTTTGAGCTTTGGTGGGCGACTACACTGCTAAACAGGCCCTACACGTGAAAAACTATCCCGAGTGAATCCGTCCAGGATTTGAACTGCGAAATCTACGTCACAGGAAACACATTCTTATGTGAGCCTGACGCCTTGGGTCACGCTACCACTATCGTGAACATGTATTTTTGAGCAAGCTGGTTTGTTAGTCTTGTCGTGCGTTGAGAAAGTGCAATATTTCCCGGGGTTTCTGTCTAGGTCTGTAATGATCTTGGTGGGTGAGGTTAGGGAGGTGCGATCTGTGTCACATCCAAACACCCTTCTTGGATCATTGACTTGGACCAGTCCCTCTTTGTCACTTCTCTCTCTCTTTCATTCACCCCTTTTCCAATCAACCAAACACTTCACTTGCCCTTCCTCTCTTTCTAACACTGCTGGGATAGGTCAGTTGTTCAGCCTGATTTGACACGCAACAACGAGCTAACACTCATTGGGGAAAAAAAAGTTGGATTGGTATCTATAGGGCATCTACGATAGGAGAGGTGGCAAGTGACAGCTAGTAGAAGGGTTTTTATTGCCAGCATTGGCTGGAAGTAGCTAATGTCAACCTATTCGGGAATAATTATTGATAATAAATGATTACTAAGAAAATAATAATTATTTCTGTATAGGTTGACATAACTGACTTTTAACCAATGTTTGCAATAAAGAACCTTTCGATAACTTTCACCACCTCTCTTGCCGTAGATGGGGTGTATTATTTACGTTAATCGGTGAATTTATGGACGCTATTCTAAAACGAGAATGCCATTTATTTTTTAAAAAAAGTGGCTAAGATCTCAACCAAAACAAAATAAAGTATTGAGCTGTTGAGCTGTGGATTTTCACTAAAATCTCAATATGTTTAAACTGCCCTTGGGTGTATCTACAGTAGCCGTATGGCTTCTTTGGTGCTGACTGACAGCTCACAGCTGACTTATGACAGTCAACATGTAGGTATGCACCTAAATTTTGACTGTCAGAAGTGACAGCTGCTAAACACATGTTTTTGCAGATAATATGGTTCGACGTAGGGATACATGATTTGGTTTGGTACATTTTCAAAGCTGTTAGTCAGCACCAAAGAAGCTGTGGGGCTACTGTACAAACCTTGTGGTGGTTTCAACAAGCAAGAAAGTTGACTTCGGTGATTTTTTGCCTTGCTATGACGATTAGCAATTCGATAGTTAAGACCATATTACGTGCACGTTCTAAACACAGGCTTATACCGACCGACATACAAATTAACTTAAGTTTAGATTGCAACTCTTAAACATCTGGCCTCGTTGGTTTGTACGTATACTTTAGTACCAGTTTGCCGGCTATTGGCGGCTTGTCCTAAGTAATTCTAGGACAAACACACCAACCAGATCTCAAGAATTTATAATTTCATAATTATATTTTTATTGGTCTTGCTGGGTATCGAACTCGGCATGAGATCAATAGACTGACTGCCTACTGAACCAATGTGTCGGACCTGTAATTGTAATATCTCTTTAAAAATACGAACTCGCAAATACTAAATAAATGAAGGCAGTGACTGGGCTCGAACCTAGTATACAATGGGCAGACAGTTGTTAGCCTGCCTATCGTGTTTATATGCAGTGTACATCATTATACTAACCGTATCAGCTATAGGAAGGCGGACTGTAGCATTTTAAAGAAATGTACCTAAATTCGCGTAGAAGCAGAGCGGGAAACCCCTGAGTAAAATATACCCGGCTGAGATCTGAACCCCGACCTTCCCTCCACCAACAAATCAGATGAGACTGACGTCAAGTGCCCATAATGCCGGTCCTTACCTGAACGTTTAGGTATGTGAATCATCCAACTTTTGAACTAATGAGCCGAATGTTGGCCAACCTTGGCACAAACAAAATTCTTCCTTCAGATTTGTTTTATTTGTGTTGGTGCGACCATTATTTAGACTCCAGAGGTGTCAAAATTTCGAAATAGAATTTGATTAACTCAAGCGGGTAGTAGGATGGGGTGCATACATAAAACCATGGATACAAATTATTACATCACCGTAAATTTGTATCTAAAACAGTTTGCGCCTGTTTATGTTGGGGTTTTTTTTAGTTGACACCTTATCGACGTGTATCTTCCATCTCCTTACTCTGCCAAATCTGGTCCTACATCTCATATTAGGGTCAGTCAGGTAGTAGATAACTAAGGCAATACAATATTTAGTCACGTGTTAAGTTGAGAGAAGGGGTGCTTACACACTTTTTACGGCCACTATACATTAGTGCCTGCCTCTCCAAGAGCTTTGAACATTGGAACCCGTCGATAAATGCTATTTAATTCTACCTACATGATAGAAACCCAGGCATATATTTTAAATAAATAAAATTAACTGATGAGTTTTAAAAAAATATTCTGGAGTTTTACAAGAATGTCAATACGAAAAGAAATCCTCCCTTATCCGTCTTCTCTCCTATTTTCACGAGAAAAATAATTAAATTGGCGTTTGATTAATTTTTCAATTTTGTCGAAGTTTCATCTCGAGAGAAATTGCTATGCAGCACTTGGACAAGAGCTTCTTCTTTGTGACAGAAATTCCAGGAGTGGGTTATCAAGTACTGACAGTTGAGCATCATATGCTTGCACACTCGAAGGGTGAGGGGATGGGGGTAAATGACCCCTGTCAACCTTTATCTCGATATTGATCCGTAACAATCGATACAAACACCGGGATCGTAACAGCTTGACATTTTCTGAGGATTATATTGAGCACCTTGTCTTACTACTCAACCATGCTAGAGGGATAGGGACGGGAGGGGTCGAATTTGAGGAATTGTGCTCATGTAAACTATTCCATGCATGTCATATCCTTAAAATTGTATTGTGTGAGTATTATGGCCTTCACTGACTCCTCGTTAAGTATATTCCGCTTCTTGGTCCACTAAGCATTTATCAGCGAAACTAAACTCTCATCGGTTATCTTATAAGCGAAAATATGAATAAAAAATAATAAATTTTAGTTAGTTCCAAAAAACAACCGATATTGGAGAAAGATTAAAAAATATACCCTCCATTGTCCATGCAGCCTATGATCTTTGACGAACTTAATCCTTATCTTTTAGGATTTTGGGAGTGAAAACAGGTTGCAAAATTTGGCCGTATAGTTTTACGTCATCATTGATAACCAGGGTTGTTATAATTTTACCCAGCCCAAAAATACCCACTTAGGTTTTATTAAAAAAAGTCACTTTAAAAAAACATATATTTTGGATACAAATCAATCGTTTAATTTTTGAAAATGGTTAGTCATTCTGTTGAAAGCCTTTTGGTTCAAACCCAATAATAAAAATAATAATAATACATTGATTGTATTTGGTGCCACACACAATTTTTGAAATTACAGATTTTATACAATAGACTAATCATATTCTGAAAATTGACACCTGGACACGGGAATCGAACCCGGGACCTTTGGTTTAGTAAGCAAATCCTCTTACCACTGAGCTATCCAGGATACGTCTCATGCCCAGGGTCATTCTTCACTCATATTTTAAGGCAGAGTCTATGATGGACGTGCGGAAATCGTCGGCTACAAATGTGTAATTTTATTAAGATCACGAGCTATCAGATAACGCAGCCCCCTTCGACTTGGTAGTTGACTTGTTGCAGCCATTTGTACAGTTATTATAATGGTAAGGGATTGAATATTAATGAATCCATCATAGACTCTGCCTTGAAATATGAGTGACCCTGGGCACGGGACGAATCCTGGATAGCTCAGTGGTAAGAGCATTGGCGTACTAAACCAAAGGTCCCGGGTTCGATTCACGTGTCCAGGTGTCATTTTTCAATTTCCAGAATATGATATCTCACTAAAAAGAATAAATAATAGCTTTGGCTATTTTATTCTTAATAGACTAAGCTATAAAAATATGTTTTAATTGGTTGAACAAAATAATAAGTTCAACTAGCAGCTCACTTGAGATAATATCATTTTACGCTACCTATACTGTGTTAATTCAAAGCCCTAGAAATAATACTTTGTCAAAAAAGCAAATGAGATAACATAAGTTCTTACCTTTTATCTTTAACTAAAGAAATCAACAAATCAATTTTTCAGCTGCTTTGCCAGTAATTTGATGCTGGTCTCCCCTCATACCTCTTTATATTCCTTCTACACAAACCGGGGTTTTTTCAACCTGCTAGCTTAATACAGTATTGTTGTGAATAATTACATTGTTGCATTGTTGTTTTCCTTTATTATGTATCTTATTTATTAATCCTTTCCTAACTATACTAAAATTAAAACATGTTTCTTTGGATCCCAAATAATTAATATATTTGAATTATTGGTTTAATCAGGCAACATACATAATATCTTTAATTAAACCACAAAACCCCATCATAACCCAAATGTTTTTTAAATAACTTTTTTTTAACCCTGATGATAACACCTCTTTTAGTCAATAACCCGCCTCGGTGGCTTAGTTAGCTAACGTACTAGTGTTGAGCTTGACTGTCGATGACTGGGAGATCGAGGTTCAAATCTCGGTAGGGTGAACTGGGAGTGGTTTTTCCTAAATAGTTTTCCACTCTTCCTCCACGCAAATGCGGGTTCACTTCCTCTAAATTCGACCTTCCCAATTCCTAACCCATTAGCGTAATTAGTACTTAAGCGTAAAACCCGAACAGGTAGTAAGACGCGGTGCTAAATAAATAAATACATAAATAGTTTTATTCAATAACTCAATACATGGAATAAAATCCTCATAGAGAGGTGGGGGTTCGAATACCGGCTGTGTGTAATGACTAATCAGGGCGTTTTTCCTAAATGGTTTACCACTTTTTCTCATCCCTACACCGTATAAATATACGGATATCCCGGATAAATAATAAAAAGTGGTACGAGTAACAAAAATAAATCTTTGGCCTTTGTTCACTCTTCCGGCAACTTTTCTCTTTCAAGACGAGAACAAATACAACTTTATTAGCACCAGCGACAACTTTAAGGGAACAGACTGAATAAAGTGAATATTGCTAATAAAGGCTACGGGTGATTTTTTTCGTATTTAATTCATGATAAACCTGCAGATAAATAATTATGGCAACTAAACGAAATAGCTAAGTAGTGACTTCAAAACAGTCAACGCGCATTCATATGGGCATTGTTTTCGTCCTTCTTTTGTGAATAGCTAAGTTTATATATATATATTAAAAGTTTGATGCATCAATCTAGTATATTTTTTAAACTATGAATAATTAAATACCTATCAAATTCATTTAATTAAAACCACTTTCTTCAAACATTGATTCAAAACAAGGCAGTTTCGTTACTTTATTTTTTTTAAATACGTGAAATCACTATTCAGACTGATAACACAATACTATCTGAATCTGTTTTGAGCGTACTCCTCTGAAAACTATGAGCTGAATAGTCTCAAATTATGCACAAATGTCTATGCCAGTTATTATTTTTCTAATAGTTGCCCGGTAGCTGGGGCTGTTCGCACTATGATAATGTTTGTTTAACACCGTTCGGGTTATACGCATGTAATAATTAGGTTAATTTGCTAGGGATTCACAGTTCAAGGCGGCGACTGTCCCGTAATTAGCTCTTTGACACTTCCCGTAAACTACCAACGCTACTAGGGATGTGGTTACCTGGTGGTCTAGGGGTAAGGTGTATGTGTATATATATATATATATATATATATAACTATCACGCATGATAAAGTGCATAGGTTCCGGCCTGACGCGCAATTAGTATACCCATACCTAGATTAGCTTAGTTGCACACGTAGCAGTGCAGGCTTCAGGGGCATGTCGCGCTTAACTCCCCCCTCCCCCCTTCTTTTTTGAGCGATTAAAACGGTTGAACCTAGAAGAAGTATATCTAAATTTTCGGGGGTGGAGATTGAAAAATTATTTAGGAAAAATCAACTTTACTACACCCGACCGGGGTTCGAACCCCGATCTCTCGTCATGGGCAGTCCAGTTTATTTAGAGAGTGACTCCCTAAAGCTTAGACCATACGGCCCCGCCAAAGCGGCTGATAATAGTTTACTTATACTCATTTAAGTACGGAAACATCGTCCGTGCGTAACGGATATTAGGTATCGCGAGTCATCTGAATGTCAGCAGTTCGTCTCAGTACTCCGGTAGGCGGCCCAATGTTTTTGAAACGCTTATTTGTATCAGTCCTGCCTGCCGACCTGCAGAGTGCAGACTAGTATATCTGTCTGTCTGAAGTTCCGTTGTTTATCCTGGAGAGTTAGAATAAACACGCTCATTCTAGTGCGGAATGTGAAGAGCCCTGCAAATATATGGCGGACGCGAGGTCATTGCAACACTTGCCCTCGCGTTACCTTTTCGGGGAGGGGGATTTTTTTTAAATATATATTATATTATAAAGTTATTTCTGACTACAGCATATCCACTTTAAAAACAAACAATCAAAAGTTAAAACTAGGGATGGGTCGGTTCTTAGTTACCGGGCCCGCAGCGGTGGGCATGCGGACTAAACGTCAAGCTCGTCTATTTTGATTTGCCGGTGATGAAGAGGTTAGGGCTTTAATTCCGACCGGGTGTACTGAGAGAGATTTTCCTAAATGGCTCTTCACTCTTTCTCCATACAGATGCGGGTAAATTTCCTCAAAATTATACCCTGCCTGTTTCTAACATATATGTGTATCACCCGAACTAGCAGAGGGGCAGGTAAAAAAATTAATATTGAGAGAGTAGGTTTTAAAATGTCAGAGCAAATAAAATAATACTATTGGCTCTGTTCAGCTAGCATTATTGTTTTTTTTTAATCTGCTCTTGCACAGTTTTGACATGTAGTGTCACAGAATGTTTGGGTAGACATAACTGAATTTTAGATCACTAAAACTTTTTTCTCAAAGTCATAAAATGTAATTAAATTGGTTCACTTGTTCGTGGTAGACATCCTGTGTATTAGATTAAAATAAATAATAATAAATTCTTTAAATCCATGGAAGATTTAATACCTACAAGTATATATTTAATTCATGAAATTAGTAATTGAGTCAGATGGGGGCACGCCTGCCTGCTGACTAGAGGGCTTTGCGTTCAGTTCCCAATGAGGTACAAATATTTATCTGTGCGAAGTTGAGTTTGGTTTGGTTTTCAAATGATAAGTTGATGGTCTCAGATGACTTGCATTTGCCCTAAAGTTAAATAAGTGTAAGCCTATGACAGCTCGAACATTGTGTGTGACGTGTGTCTTGTTTGCTTTCAGGGTAGAGACGCTGCCCAGTACCACCGTCCACTTCCCCTGGTTGGACCAACAAGCCCTCCTCCCTCACAGGCCTCTAGAGCTCGTCTTCAGCGGTCTCACCGTCACCGTCAACAAGAGGCCCGTGCTGCAAGACGTGAGCGGAGTGGTGAGGCCCGGAGAGCTGCTGGCAGTCATGGGGCCCTCTGGTATGTAACAGTAGTAAGACGAACGTGTTTGGTTTATATTTCGCTGTCTAGTTTTTTGCAGCTTGCCACGAGAATGCTACAATGACATACCAGTGGATAACAATCCGAGATTGAGGGTGTGTGTATGTTGTGGCTCTTCTCGAGAACATTCAATGTCCCAGTGGACAACAACCCGAGATCGAGGGAGAGTGTATATTGTAGCTCGTTTCGAGAACAGTTCAAGGTCCGATTGGACAACAACCCGAGATTGAGGGAGTGTGTATGCTATAGCTCGTCTCGAGAACAGTTCAATGTCCCAATGGATAACAACCCTAGATTTATGGAGTTTGTATGTTGTAGCTCGTCTCGAGAACAGTTAAATGTTTTAGTGGACAACAACAATCCGAGATCGAGGGAGTGTGTATGTTGTAGCTCGTCTCGAGAACAGCTCAATGTCTTAGTGGACAACAACCCGAGATTTAGAGAGTGTGTCTGCCTCTTGCAGGTTGCGGCAAGACCACCCTCCTGAACTGTCTGTCTGGCCGAACCAGGCTGGATGGGGGAAGTATCCGCCTCAACAAGGAGCACCTCAACAAGAGATGCAAGAGGAGGATATGTTACGTACTGCAGCAGGACATCTTCTTCCCGGACCTCACGCTCCGACAGACCTTGGAGGTAAGACTATAACATTTCTTATCTTCTAGGGGAGCGTCCTTACTTGCTGCTGCATTCAGTGCATATGATAGTCGTTGACGGGCAGATCGAGGCTAGAATTTCAGCCTAGTGCATCGGAGGCAGTTTTTCACATTCTTTTGAGCACATCATCTCCGATACACTAATGGGGGTGCATTTATTTTAAAATTACCCTCCTCAGCTCTACCATTTAGAGCCTTGTGTTTAATTTTCCAACATACTATCCTTGCAGCGAGTAATGGCTCTAGAGCTTGTGATGCCACTCGTCCAGAAAGGCTCAAATAAGGGGCATTTCTTTGTGTATTTTGAATAAGTCCTTGCTAAATTATTCGGAACACTGGTAGCGCCTAGATAATGTCGTTTATACTTCCCCACACGACAATAGACTGCGCGACATTTCTCATGCACTTTATTTTATTTAGCACCGCGTCTCACTCACTACCCGTTCGGATTATATGCTTATGTACTAATTATGCTAATGGATTATTAATTGGGAAGGTTGAATTCAGAGAAAGGGAACCTGCATTTGCGTGGAGGAAGAGTGGAAAACCATTTAAGAAAAATCACCCCCAGTTCACCCGAGCGAGATTCGAACCTCGACTCCTCGTCCTCGGCAGTCTAGATCAACACCAAACCGAACTCAAGGCTTTTACCTTTTTTATGTTTGTGCGCCTTCTAGGCTATCTGCATTTTTTAAGCTAGTAATGTGGGGGTTATGAAAGTAGAATTTTAGGAAGTGTATCCACATTTGCGTGGAGGGATAATAAGAAAGGGAAATTCGCCACACCGTTTAAAAATAGATAAATCAGGTTTCTCAATCGAACATTTAAAACAGCACACATTTGTTGTTGAGGTAGAATGTTATCAGGTGGGTGTGTCATACTCGTGGTTCGCGGGCCACACGAGGCCCTTTCCATGATGTGTGTGGCCCGCGGACCTTATGATAAACCATCATGCAATGCGACTCTAGTCTTCTTTTTATAAACGTCAAGGAAATACAACAGTTTGTTGTGTGATATTTGGGAATTTGACATAATTTGAAGAATTCTGGCAAGTTAGTTTTGTTTTCGCACCGCGTCTTACTACCTTATACGCATATTTACTAATTACTATAATGAGCTAGGGGTGAGGAAGGTTGAATTAAGAAGAAGTATACCAGCATTTTCGTGGAATGAGAATGGAAAACTATTTAGGAAAACACACCCTAAGTATACCAGACCAGGATTTGAACCCCGAGCCCCCTGTTATCAGCAGGCTGGTCTAACACAAATGTGACGCCTAGGATCATGGAGGGTGACCTGATGGTTTAGGTTTAAGGTGTCAGACTTCTGTGCTAAGGGTCCGGGGTTCGATTCTTGGTCCTGGCACAGATTTATCTGGTTGCCAAACCTTTCTTTCACCTCTAACAAGACGTGTATTAATCACAACTTGTGAATGTGTGGAATGCCAGGCCTCCACTGTGGTTCGGATCCCACGTTAAACTGTAGGTCCTAACTGTAGGTCCTCCATTTCATCTCACAATCACCCTACCATTACACATTAGCATAAGTACGTATAACCCGAATGGGTAGTAAGACGTGGTGCTAATAATAATAATAATAGATCATGCAGCCACTGAAGCATACATGGAAAGTGAGTTTGATGGTGTACCAATTTGTACCGCTTTCTTCGACATGGATCAGTTCCCAGTATTTGTTAAATTTCATCACCAAATATGTTCTGATAGCACGTACGTATGTCAACATTTGTTTTCTCACATGAAATGTAAACCATTCACACGAGATATCCCGTCTTATGAACACATATTTTTCAATGATTGTAAAAATGGCTTTGGCATAAGATTTAAAGTCGAACATTAACACAATTTTTGTAACTAAAAGGTCTCACATTTTTTATATAAAAGCAAGCGTTCTTCTTATTGTTTTCTAAAGGAGCCCTACGTTTTTATTTTTGTAATAGTAAGATACTAAGTTGGAGTTTTTTTACTAAAGATAATGACAATACAGATATTTTTTTAAATGTACCCCCCTCAGTATTCTCAATTTTAAATGCAGCCCTTATAATCAAACGAATTTGACGTGATACTTCCGCACTAGACTGGAATACCGATGACGGAGAGATAGGGGTTCAAATCCTGATTGTGTGTACTGAGGTTCCTTTTTATTAAATGATTTTCCATTCTCTATCTACATAAATACTAGCACAGTTCCTCTAAATTCGTCCTTACTCATTCCTAACACGTTATCTTAGTTAGTACATACGCGTATAGCCCGAATGGGTAGTAAGAGGAGAGGCGTTGATATTAAAACAAAAACTAGTGTTCCTCTCAAAATGGTTTGATTAAAACATCCCTTCTTGTTACTAGTGTGGCGATATAACTGCGTACTAGAGTAGTAGTTCTCATTATAAAATACAATCCTTTGATGTATAGTAATTTCGGCACAAATTATTCAAACGGAAGCTCCGCAAGGAGCCCCCTCCCGCTCTTTACCGCCTCACCATTCACTCAGAAATAGAATGTAGGTTGACGCAAGCAAGCCGACACTTCGTTTGGCCGAGAGCCAAGCGAGGAAGGAGTGCAACCATGTCCCTCAACTTGGCTGCCCTCAGTGGTAAACATTACAATGTTTCAAGCTGGGAGATGAGTTTGTTGACATCCTTGCCCACTGCTCATCTCCTAAAGCCCTAGACTCATCTCCACGGGCCTTATACTCCTCTACAGGGGCCCTATTTTTATTTACCGAGCTCTTATTTTCATTTATAAGCCTTATACTCGTCTCCGGGTGTTCTTTACTCATATACAGGCGCTCCCCTATGCTCATATTCAGGAACTCTATACTCAACTCATTGGAACTTGGGTTCATCAGGGGAAGCCCCGTGACCAAAATATTCTACCCACGGTCATTTTGAATCAAGCGCACAGATACAATTCATTCCAAGCAACGAAGGACCAACAAATTCGGAAATACTTTAGTTCGAATCTCACTGGTCGCCAAAATGTAGTTTTTACAAATTATATAAGATGTGAGGGTTACAAAGCTGCCCGGTTTAGTCACATATTAACACTAATGGGGTAAGGATATGGAGGAAATACATCCACACTCGGAAACCATTTCAAATACACTATCCTCAGTAAACTCGGCTGAGATTGGAACCCCAACCTCCCCGTCATTGGCAAACCAGAGGAGAGAGTGAACACTAACACTATCAATCTATCTTTAAATTGAAAAAATTAATGATACCTGGACATGAGTATCAAACCCGGGACCTTTGGCTTAGAATGCAGACTTTGCCTTAAAATATGAGTGAAGAATGACCCCGGACCACAGACAAGGTATAAACCAGACCCACAACCTCCAGGTTAAAGTGGTTGCGCTCCGTGGGAGTGTTTGAGTTCTTCATCACGGGTATCTCTAGGTGCCATCAAGGGGCATTAAAAACAGCTGGTTTTAAACATGGTTTCACTAGAGACTAGAGAGAGGACACAAATATTCATCTCAAGTCACAAAGCTAGGTTCAGGTAGCGACCGGACCTCTCCTTCATATAAACCTACAGTTGCCCCATGGCTTCTTTGGTGCTGACTGACAGCTGACGGCTTTGGAAAGCTACCAGACCAAATTATGTATCCCTACGCCGAACCATATGATCTGCAAAAACATGTGTTTAGCAGCTGTCACTTCTGACAGTCAAAATTTAGGAATATACTTAAATGTTGACTTCAGAAGTCAGCTGTGAGCTGTCAGTCAGCACCAAAGAAGTCATGGGGCTACTGTACCTCATAAAGTGCTTACTCGGACTGCCCATTACGATCACAATGGGCCCTTTATGCTGAAAATGTTAAGGTGGGATTGTAGGGGACGCGAGGCAAAGTAAATGTTTTTTTGCAGTTTTTATAGCAAAACCTGAAATCAAATATGGCTTCAGTACCAACATAGAGTTTAATTTTCTTCACATAGTGACCCCAACCGTTCTTGAATATCTATCAAGGCTGTCCGGGAATTTAACGACAACTTTTTATCTTAATTTAAAAAAGTTTGTCATCTAATGCTGCTTTGTTCATGACAGATATTTAACAAGTGTTGACATCACCATGTGTAGAAAAAATGCAATTATTTGTTTATACCAGAGCAATATTTTATTTATTTTGGCCATAAAAAGTTTTAGCTATAAGAACTGCAAACATACTGGCCTTTTCTCACGTTCCCTATATCCCCACCTTAAATGTGAGTCGTTTAACAACTGCACATTTAGAAGTGCTTTTATCACTGAGCATTGACACTAGCGAACCCCAGTGTTGATGGACTCAACCTGGCTCAAGGAGCGCAGCGAAACTACCTTCCGTAAGGCTGAGGATCTGGTGTATCCTGGGACGACTCTTGGATAGCTCAGTGGTAAGAGTATTTGTAAATATCCCGGGTTCGCTTCCTGTGTCCAGGTGTCATTTTTCAATGTAAATAATATTATATTTAGATACGGATATAACTGTAATAGCTTGGCTACTTAATCCCATCACTATCAACCTAGTTTGTGATGCATAATAGTGGGGTTTTGTGTTCTAGTATGCCGCGCGCCTGAGGTTACCCGACACTATGACATACATGCAGAAGATGCAATACGTGGACCACATCATAGATGTTATGGACCTCACAAACTGCCAGGACACCAGTAAGTACAAGGGGCACTTATCAAGATGCTCTAATGGGCCCACAACGCTTATCTTAAGGCGGGATAAAGGGGAGCATGAGTTAAGGTCAGTATTTTCACAGGGTTTTTTCATAACAAAACATTTTTTGGGCCAAAACAAATAAAATAATGTTTAAGTAGATATGTTTTAGTTTAATTTTTTTTACATTTTATATTAATCTCAACCATTCTTGAATAATTGTCCTAGATATCACAGAATTTGACTATAAACTTTTAAATGGGAGGAAACAGGCCTAGTTAAATTCACTTATGCCCATGACAAACGTTCAAAAAAACATTTAATGTTGAGAATTTAACTACTGGATTAATATTTAATGTAATTTGGCCCAAAATATGTTTTTGTCACGAAAACTACAAAAATATGGACCTTAACCCATGGTCTCACCTTAAGAGGACACTATGAGTTAGCCGTCCTCAACTCATTAAGCTCCCCATTTTAAAAAATACGCGAGGACCCAATAATATTAATAATTTATTCTTGTAACACTCCTCAATGCCTAGGCCTACTAGCTTATTCCTAGCACCTGCGACCCCAATTATCATTAACTTAAAATTGCTTCAAGAAGGATTTGATTTTAAAAATAAATTTCCTGTGGGAGGGCGATCAATGGGGCTTTACCACAAGTCTTTCAGGCACAGTCAAATTTTTATAGGAAGGTTTTTTTAGAAAATACATATATATTCCAACTAAAATACATATTATTTTACTATACTTTTACTATTAGGTATTGTTATAGGTATTGTCATTGATAATAGCTATTAAAAGTGACAGCTGCAGATCACATGAATATGGAAAAGTAGATATATATTATATATTAGCTTTTATATCTGTTAGATAAATGTCTTCCTATAAAAATTTGACTCTATTAACGCATCCCCCAAACAGATTTGTGGGCATGGTCCAATTGCGTAGTCGCTCAATCCCAGTTCCCAGTGCCAATGTATCAAGAAGTGTGTTTGCGTATTGCAGTTATCGGCGACTACCTGAAGAGAGGTCTGTCTGGCGGTGAGAAGAAAAGAGCTAACGTCGCCTGCGAACTGCTCACCAACCCTTCACTTATGCTACTAGATGTGAGCACATACACATTATAATTCTGTTTATGTCCGCTATTACGAATTTGTATTTTTTATATTATATATAGGCATTAAGGTAGAATTTAAAGAAAGTAAATTCACATTTGTATGGAAGGAGGATAGGAAACCATTCGAGGAAAATATGCCTCAAAAACTCAGCCCAGGATTCAAAACATTCAATCTTTTTACTAGGGGCAAACCCAAGGTCATACAAGACTTACTCCTTAGTGTCGTGCCCCCCCGTGGGGTAACACCACTCTCTTCATTACAACAGTTGATTATGGAAACAAAACATTACTAATAATTACAATCTTACCACCCATTTGACTCTAAATTATAGGAAAAACTCACCTAAAAAGGGATAATGAAAACCACAGAGAAGATCACAACATGATAACAAATCAACTGGGATTCAAACGAATCCTAACATCTTAGTTCAGGGTTAACACTGTATCTGAGCCAACTCCGTTGATGTTAGCAATACAATTGAAGGGCATATTCTATGTATGTTGCAACATCTCAAAGCCATGTGTTGAGAATTCCCCAATGTGTGTGGAGTATCAGCCAATATATGTTGAGTGTTTCCCAATGTGTGTTGAATATCTCTTTATGTATGTTTAAGCATTTCTTAATGTGTGCTGAGTATCCCCCTATTTATTTTGAGTATCCCCTAATTTCTGTGCTTAGAATTCCTTAATCTGTGTTTACTATCCCCAATGTGTGTTGAGTATCCCCCATGTTATGTTTAGTATCTCCCAATGTTTGTTGAATATCCCTATTGGGTGTTTCAGGAGCCAACATCCGGCCTGGACTCACACTCGGCATACACACTCATGTCCAGTCTGAAGAGGTACGCAGAGAAAGAGGGCAAGACGGTAGTGGTGACTGTTCACCAACCCTCCTCTCAGATCTTCCACATGTTCCACAAACTGCTACTGCTCTGTAATGGACAGGTCAGCAATCAACCATCGCTTTTTATTAAATAAAACTTGTGTATAGGCGCTTAACACAGACCTAGTGCCTTGAAACTAAATACCTGCGCTCCATCAGCCCCGCTCCACTTGTTTAACAAGCTTGACCCTGGTCAAGGTCTGAGATACCTGAACATTTAATATGCATGATTCTCATAAATGGGGTAGAATTCTGACCATGATTGTGTTCACTTTTTAACAACTAATATTGGGTTGTAGCTTTATTGTTTATATCTAAACTATTAATATATTGAAGAAAGACAGAGACAAAAGAAAATACAAGCACAATATGTTCTTTGCAATGAAAAGAGGAACACAGCTCACTTTTTACACTGCCACCAATTGACAAAAAACTAATGGCCGTTTCTCAAAAGAAAATCAATCATTAACACACAATCCCTCAACCTACAGTAGCCCCATGGCTTCTTTGGTGCTGACTGACAGCTCACAGCTGACGACTTTGAAAAGTTACCAGACCAAATTATGTATCCTTACGCTGAACCATATGATCTGCAAAAACATGTGTTTAGCAGCTGTCATTTCTGGCAGTCAAAATTTAGGTATATACCTAAATGTTGATAGTCAGAAGTCAGCTGTGAGCTGTCAGTCAGCACCAAAGAAGCCATGGGGCTACTGTAGGTTTCGTATACCAGAACTCATCAAGAAGGAGTGTGAAATGCTCAAAACAAGTTAATAAATAAAGAAACAAAAAATAAAAGTGGGTTAAAACTGATGAAACATACAATTTAATAATAAACATATAGGACAAACACAGTAATTTAACAGTTAAGAGAGTGAATATACCATAGATATCCATAGAAAAAGTCCTAAGGAGGGTATCTTTAGATAATTATTAAAATTTGTAAAGATATTTTAAATAACTACATTTAAAACTGAAGAAATTAATCACAAAACCACTTTATTCATATTTTTAATAAAACTAAGATTAGCTAAGTGATAGTTACTCAGTACAATGTATTTTATGTCCTCTTTCTTGTTTCAGACTGCATACTTTGGTCCTGTCCATAAAGTGGTGGATTTCTTTAATAGCATTGGTCTGGCGGTGATGCCACAATACAACCCAGCAGATTTTATATGTGAGTTCACATTTATGTTACAACATGTGTACAGAGATGATTTTGAGGGGTCCTAGGAGGTTATATATATTTATGTGAGATTATATTTAACTAAAGCAGAGAACGTGTTCATTTAAAAACTCACCGCTGCCCTCCCCTATCCTTCTCTTGCGAAGAGTTATATAGCTAATAAGCACACTGGTACAAAAGTATGTCGAAAACAATATTACCTACACACAGTCCCACGGTCTAAGACATCAGTCTCACAATACACAATACTGATGGGAAGGTTGAGGTTTGAATTCCGGCTGAGTGCACTGGGGGTTACAACTGAACCACACTTTTGTTATCTGTCAGAGAGTGCAGGGGACCCATGTGTGTCTTGTGTGCACAGTGGAACAAGTGAAAGGCAGTGAGGAGATGAAAGAGAAGATCATCGCAGCTTCCAAAGATGCGCGCAGGCTACCCGACTACCCACAAGAACTGTTGCCGGAGTACTTCTCCAACACCGTTACCCTCTGTGATAAATACCTCAACAATTACCAAGAAAGTCACATACACAGCAATGGTGAGTCCTTTATCTCTCTTTTAATCCGAAGCGAAACCATAGAATTATTGTTATTTTCAGTGGTGCACACATAAATTTACCTCAGGAAAGGAGGGAGAAATAATATTTAAGAGAATATTTTTATAACTTGTTCCTGTTGGGAATTTTATGGGCACTTTTAAAATGGAATAGTGGTTGATATTTTTAATATCAAGCTGTTAGTCTGGTCTTAAACTTTGGTCGATGTTTTCTTAGCTCATCTTCAGTATCAGTATCAGTGGTGGGCAACCTTTTCCTGGGTGCGACCCCAATGAAGTATTATTTTATTTAGAAGACCCCATGCCACCATGTAAATAAAATAAACATTTTTAATCCTTTATGTCATCTTCAAAACAAATCAGTTACCCCTTAATAACTTGAGACCCCAGGGTTGCTCACCACTGCTCCAGTTCATGGTTTTAACATTTTATTCAATTTCACTCAAATGTACCGCAAACGGGTACACAATGGTTGTAATTTTTCCCTTAGCCAAAATTTTATCCATATTGTTTGTGATTTCAAGGGGGAAGGGGAATCAATGATAATATGTATTTAATGGGGAAGTTAATGCTTCCACTTTCTTTCTCTTACACTTGAATGAAATACACGTTTAGTGCCTAGGGTTGCACTTGAGTAAACTCCCAATTATGTGTTTATTTTCCCAGCCCATCTTAAAACAATAAATGAAAAAACTAACTTTCTCTATTTGTATTTTAAATTTGTATTTATTTTACTTCAATAAATGGACATTCAAAAACATTAAAATAATCTAGGTTAAATTTTTCACCCACTCATAATTTATAGTTTTTACAACTATTTTGCATATGTATTTATATGAAATATACTTAAAAGCATTTAGAAATCAATGCATAATAAATTGTTTATATCTCCATTAATGAATATATTGTTACAATTTGTCTGGTATGTTTTATTTAAATTGTAATGTCACTGCTTCAATTTGTTTAACAAATACATCAGCTTGTTTTCTGTTAATTTTCAATTTTATTATAATATTTTAAATGCTTTATCTTGTACAAATAGTTTGTGTGCTTTTTAAGTAAATGTGCCCCATTAAAAGTACACATTATAATATACATATATTAGCATTAAAATTATATAATGATTGATTTTAGTTCCGTGTAAATAGTTTTTAATCCAAGTACATTACAGATATAAATATTTTTACACTCTTAATTATATGGTGTCAAATTTATAATTATGTGTACTTTGTATTAAAATATGTTAATTGACTGTGTGTGTTTTTATGTAAACTATGAAAATCAAATGAACTTGGACCACTTAGAACTGTCTCTCTCTTCAAATTTATTTTATTTTGATAGCACTTTTTTTTAAATGATTTTTTACCAAGTGGAGGCTTGACATTTTTCTTGTTCCCCCGCCCTGCCCCAGGACACATTAGCACCAATAGCTGCCATTGCCAGAGAGAATTGTGGCCTGGGACACGGAACGGTCAAGCCACCAACCACCACAAAATTGCAGCTAAAAAACCCATTGAAATGTGCGTCGTCGATCCCGGGACACAAAACAATGTTTACACCGCAATAGGTAGGCACGCATCTCCCAAGCATTGCACGCTGTATATAGGCTTAACACCCTTGTGGAGGATTTTAATCAAGTAAAGTTAGCAGTATTGTATTAACAGCACGAACAGAGTGGTGGTTCATGTAGGACGGGAAACAAGGCACAAGATAAGTGAGATACTAGTTTTATTAAATATTTAAATTACTGGTCCATATAATTTGTTATTGTTTACTTTATTACAATGCATGTGGCTGGGGGAGTTTCAAACACATAGCATAGTCTATTTTGTGGCGTGTTAAACAATTATCATGAAACCAAATTTAAAAATCTAGCTCATAACACCTAAGGTTCCAAAATGATTGTGGGGGTAAAGAAAGTTTAATATATGGAGTATGTACTTTAAAAATTAACAAAAAAATCACAATATTAAGCCATTTACTTTAAATTAATTTAAATTAGTTGAAAAAGGACACTTGGACATAGGAATCGAACCTGGGACCTCTGACTTAGCTTATAGTTGGCAGCATAACAGCCCTCCTGAGTCACAGATGTATTTTGTATCTGATAACTTGCAAAACTATTGGTTGCTCGTATGTAGCTGATAAGTATACACATGTCCATTACAGATTCTGCCTTAAACTATGAGTGAAGAATGACCCTGAGCATGGGATGAATCCTGGATAGTTCAGTGGTAGAACATTGGTGCGCTAATTCAAAGGTCCCGGGTTTGATTCTTGTGTTCAGATGTAATTTTTCAACTAATTTAAATTAATTGAAATGTGGGCCCCTCCATATGGATAGTAGCATGATTGCATTGATTTGCAACCATGTTGATATTCATTGAAATTTCCTTTTAGTTTTCTAAAAATATAATGCATGGGTTTATTTTATTTCTAGATTAATTTAGTATCATTGATATAGTTTTGTATAATCCCCAAAAAATTAACATTAACCCTAAAATAATTTAGTTCTACATCTAATATTTATTCAATTCTTTTATTGCATGAGCTAAGCATTTTTATTTTATTTTTCTATTTATAATTATTTTGCTATATTTTGTGTGAATTGTATATAATGGGCTGCTGTCACTTATTTATGTTGATGGTAATTATTTACTAAACACTGTTCATAGGAATTTAATGAAAAATTGACAGGTACTACTAGTAAGTAAGTTTGGATTTAACATGTTTTGCAAGCATTATTGTTTTAGTCTACAAAAACAAAATATTTAATTTAATTTAGTTGATTTAACTCATCATCATCAACAACTGTTTTCAGCTTGTGGTCAGGTCAGTTTAGTAAAATCGGTCCATTTTCCTCTATCCTTCTTCCTTCCTCCTCTTTCAATCACTTACATTCTTCTCGTCTCACGTGCACACTTTCTACCTTAGTCTTGCTTTCTCTACTATCTCATATACTCCCACTCTTTCCCGGATGACTTCATTCCTTATCCTGTTTCTCCTCATGACAGCTAAGCTCCTCACAAACTTAATTCCCATGGCCTCCACTTACCTGGTCTCTCTTACATTCAATGTTTACGTTTCTGCTGTATATGGGACAATGGTTACAAATTACACCCTGTACAACACATTTCAAGGGTACTTCTCTTCTTTATAGCAGGTATCTTTACACACCTATAGAACAACTCTCCCTGCGGTCCTCTTCTCATTCAATCTTCCCTTGAAGTGTAAGGAAGTGTTGTACTACATGGTAGAAATGTCCACTCTTCCATGTCCTTTGTCTTATTTCCTCCTGGATCTTACTGTTTGCAGTAATATTACTTCCTAGAAAGTAGAAATATTTCAACTTTTCGAGTTATTTTCCATTGATTGTTACTTTATTTGCTGGGTTTGTGTTTCTAGCCACCTTCATCATCTTTCTCTTTTCCACATTCATGTTCAATCTATATCGTTCCACCGCTCCTGCCCATATATTTAATAAATTATTTTATGATTATGTTATCATATTTGGAAATATTTAATTGAATAAAATATTTTTTATCCAGTGTGTGGGTTTATCATTGTAAAGAACTTGTTTCAATCATGTTCATTCACATGGTTTAAATTCATCGGTCGCCATTTTGAAGCTATGTTCGTTAGACCTTTTAAAAAAGTGTTGTGAATTATAATTTTTTTAAGTAAATGGAATAAAATGATAAATAAGTTTTGTGCCCAACCTAAAATAAATATAAATAATATTGACCTAAATTACTGTGGTTAACTATCACATTTATACATTAGTATGTGTTTTCCTTACAATTTTCCAAAGTGACAGATGTCAGATGTGTGGATACATTAGAAACTATATCTAGTAACTTTTTGAGCTGTCATCCAAGTAAACTAAGGTCGTGAATGTACTTTGCACAATTTTAACACCTATCATATATGTTCCTTATTGGTTCCATGATCCCTTCACCAACCCCCCTTTTTCTTAAACCCAACAATAAAATTTTTCATAGTACTTTGTCATAAACCTTTATTTTATGTTGATGAAGGCTATCATGGTATCTATGCCATATTCCCATCTTTTTTTAATGCTCTGTCTCAGTACAAAGATCGAATTAAACTAGTGATGAAATTAAGAATTTTTCCATTCTTAATTTTATCTCTAGTTTAATTGAGATTATCTTTACTATATGGTACAAGTTGTAATTATATTGTTTTGGACCCCTCTCATATATTTAAAAAGTCATGAATGAAGGTATTTTTCTTCAATAAACTGTATATAAAATATCCTTTTAATACTTAATCCATAGAGAATCACGCGCTTTTCAGAAACAATACCAATGAATTGCACCATCAAAACTTATTTTTTCTTTCAAAGATCAACTTCGTATTATTTAGCAAAATCTCACTGGCTCCCTCTACCCAATAGGAAACCAGCCTTCACAATACCTGTTGCCAGGACTCTTTCTAATAGTTGTTTTTGACACAGGTGACAAGGGGTCCAAGAGGCAAAGGGTAAGTCATATATAAGCCGCTTGTGTGTATGAATAGATAGCAGTAACATAAAATAGTAGTGCCGGTAATATATTAAGCAGTAACATAAATCATCCTAGCACACGGTACTCAAAACGTGGAATGTGTAATATCATAGAAAAACAATTTTAACAAAAACTGTATTACATAATATTACATTTTCAGTGCTGAAAGTATAATCGTAAAATCGTGTGCAACATTAAAAGTTTTATTTATTTGATAAGATTAATTATAAGAACTAATTAGATCAAATAACCGCAGGCAAGTGCGCAGTAAGGTATACCCACGACGTCACCACCGCAAAACTCAACATCGTTATAAGGTAGTGCTCAACCACAGGTCATTATCTCATTATAAATTCGTATCATCTTAATTAGTGCTCGATCACGGGACAAATATCAGCTAACTAAACAGGTGTCAATATGATTGGCTCCCAATCGCGGGGCAATTATATCATCAAAATACCATACCGCTCTAATTAGTGCTCGATCATGGGGCACATATCAGATAACTAAACCATATCACTTTAATTGGCACCCAACGTGGGGCGAGAACAATTTAATAGGTGCCCAAACGCGCGGCACGATAACTCAAACAAATCCTGGATCATCATAATTGGTGTCCATCGCGTGGCGTATATTTCAAAACATTCAATATCATGGTGGGCCGAGAACACTTTAATTGGAGCCCCACGTTGGGCACCAATTATGATATGGAATTTATATAGTGATATTTGACCTGTGATACAGCGCCAATTAAGATGATACGGATTTATAATGAGATATTGCCCTCTAATTGAGTAGTATCTATAACAATATTGGGTTTTTCGATGATGATGATGCAAACATGCCTTACTGCACACTTGCTCGCGGTTATATGATCTGAGTATATTTGATACTTATAATTAGGAAATTAGAATAACTTTTGATGTTGCACATATTTTATTTAACTAATTAGACCGTTGGTACTGAATATGTGATATTAAATGATATGATTTACAGTTTGTTTTTCCACGATACTACATGTTCCATGTAATGTGTAATGTTATATTCTCTCTTATTTTTTTTTTTTAATGTACTCTATGGATTTAAGTTACTGGCACTGTGTATTCATACGCACAAGCGGCTTATTTATGACCTACCCTTTGCCTCTTGGACCCCTTGTCGACAGTGTCAAACAAACTAATAGAAAGAGTCCTGGCGACAGCTATTGTGAAGGCTGGCTTCCTATTGGGCAGAGGGAGCCAGGGAGTCACAAGATTTTGCTAAGTATTGCGTTAATCACTTAAGGAAAAAAAAATATTTTAAAGCGCAATACTTTGACATTATTTCTAAAAGTGCATGATTCTCCATAGATCAAGTATTAAAAGGATATTTTACATACAATACTTTAAAGAAAAATACACTTCATCCATGACTTTTTTAATATATGAGAGGGGTCCAAAACAGTATCATTACAAAGTAGGTAAAAAAGTATCTAACTCTTAGAGAAACAGCCTATTTAATTTCTGCCTCTTGGATGAATAAATAAATAAATATATATATATATATATATATATATGGCACAAGTTTGTCAACAATTTTGAAAATTACTTTGCCACAACATTGCTGCAAATAAAAGGTGTCGAACTTTTAGAAAATAAATATAGGATACAACTTATTATTTCAAATAGTGGTTTATTATTTTCTTATTTTTAATGTTCAATGTAGCCCTTATGTTTAAATGAGTTTCACATGCCTGTTCTATAACATTGAAAGGAAAACCTCTTCTTTACATTTTGAGGTACTTCTTATTATACATGGAAGAAGGTACAGGCAGGAGGTATAGGAGCTCACACTTTACACTGCTGCCTCTGGACAAAGAGATAAAGACTACCTCTTAAAAACAATAGTCTGTTATCGTCCACTTCCACTTAAGTGTGTTTTTTTTTCTATAAGAACTATCAGGAAAGCCTGTGAAAAATGCAACATAGCTTCCTATGTTCCTATTTATATCATCATCATTATCAACTGTTTCTAAGCTCAGTTAGGAAAGATAACCACTAAAATAAGGTTTACCTGAGGACCTATAATCAGTGGGCCAACTACTCAGGTGTAGGCCACGATAGGCTTAGTAAGCTGAAGAAAACAAAAACACTGAATAAAATAAAGTGAACTGGGAATAAAAACATCCCTATGCTACTAGTTCTATCAGGTCACAGTGGTGGGGAGAAAGAATACCTTGGAGAGGTTTATGTTCCTAACAGACCTAGAAACTGTTCATAATGATGATGATGATGATAAGATATACGGATAGAGACTCCAATTTGTGTGTACTTTCCTTATTTTTTGGTTTCCTCTTCTAGCTACTGATGTGTGTTTCACATGCGCCCTCTCATTGTTAACAGCAATACATTTTTGGTTGGGAAGAGGGGGTGTGGTAGTGAGCAAAGGGGAGGGCAAAATATATTTTGATTAGTTTTTTTTTATAGCAATAATCTGTGAAGCAAATTAAAAGGGGTCTGCTAAGAAAATTAATCATTATATTATAACAAACAAGATAATACTTTGAAAGAGTGCACACACAACAAAATTAATGTTGTGTAGATATTGGAAACAACCCGAAATTCATTATTTTAAAAAGATAAATATAAAATAAGAAAACATTTTACCTGACTTTTGGCCACTTTTAAATTTCATAGCTATAGAACTAAGATATGACTCATGCATATTAAACTCCATAACCAAAGGGGTGGGGTGGGGCAAACACCCCTGCTTGGCCCCTCTCGCCCTCCTTTCCGATGCCCATGCTTCCTTCTGTAAAGTTCTGATAGAATGAAACATTGGTAGGAGTTGATGGTAACAAGCAAATTCATTTGAATTGTAGCCTTTACCTATTTGTCCAGTGGCAGCAATGTTAAGTGTGAATTTTGTTTTTTCAATAGCCAAATTGTGTTTGTTCTTTTTATTTCTGTTCTTATCTCTCTTTCCTGTGCAGTCCCATACTAAAGGAGGGTGTTTGAGGATTCACCCCGTTCTCTTTCCTTCTTGTTAAAATATTGTCAATAAGGTAGTTATGTGCCATCATCAATGTCTAGGAAAGTATCTTATTGAAATAATATAAATTTCATAACACCTACAACCTCAATTGTGTTTTTAAAAACTTTATTTCCATAGCAATGTAATGTTAAAAACATATCTTATGGTTGGGAGACTGCACTACAAGCCACCTTTACTGTGTAATATTATTCTTTAAAAAGAATATTTGGATGTGAGATATGTGTAATCTAGACTTAGGAATCAACCAATCTCCCAGTATATGAAGTAACAAACCGTTTATGTTGAAAGGGCGATTGAATCACCTCTGAAACCAAACTATTTATAATTATATATAATTATATTTACACACAAAGTTGAACTGACTGACTTATAATGAAGAGAATTATAGTTTTTCTTCCAGTAGGAAAGATGAGTGAAGAAGCAAGAATAGTGTCAACATATTGATGTTTGTTTTTAACTCCCGAATTTTCATAACCAGCGCCGCTATATTTCTTGTTGTAGTGATGAAAGATGAAGAAGGTAAAACACTTTGGCAGGATAACCAGAGTCACGCATCCTCCTCTGTTAGCAGCTCCGATGACGACGTCAGCTGGCAATGGCCCACGAGCTTTTGGACACAGTTTAAGGTACATTCACAACAGCAATAACGCGCCATATAATGTGTTTGAACCTTACTGAGGTTGAAATTAAATTTTCATAGAGTATAAAAGCAGGCAAGTGAATCAGGATTCCTTATAAATGTGGTTATATATGCTAATAACGTTGTTTATGATACATTTATGCACAAACAAGATTTGTGTAACATCTACATAAATTAATAAGAAGAACATTGACAAAATGATAAGTCTCTGCTTTTATACTTTAAAAAAAATTAACTTCTTATCTGCCATCAAATTACAAATGGGTGAATTTAAGAGAAACCTAAGTTGTAATCTTAATAGTTTGGGGGTCAATTCATAGGTATAATTTTTTGTTTCATGAAGGTTCTGTCACAACGTAATTTCCAAGAGGCACGGCCACGGATGTTGTCCAAGTTGAACTGGGTGCAGACCATCGGTCTGGGCGTGTTGGCAGGTCTGCTCTGGTTCCAGCTGGAGAGGAAAGAAGAGTCTTTGCATGATATTCAGGGATGGATGTTCTTCTCGACAACATATTGGATGCTGTTTGCTCTCTTTGGAGCTTTATCCTCCTGTAAGTTGAATTAAGTCTCACTAGTGTGAGTTTTATAGAAACTCTTCACTAAAATATATGTCATTATCTTATAAAACATGATTAGTTTATTTAATCTCAGGATAAATCTTGCTATTCAGAAATATATATGATGATGATATATATAAATATATTGGTAATAAATAAAATGATAGAATATTAGGAAAATGGTAGAGCACAAATAAAAGTAAAAACACTAACACATATTTACACACACATCAATATTTCGATGCTATTATAACATCTTCATCAGAAATATTGATGTGTGTGTAAATATGTGTTAGTGTTTTTTCTTTTATTTGTGCTCTACATTTTCCCAATATTCTATCATGTTATTTATTATTATTATTAGCCTCGCGTCTTACTACCCGTTCGGGTTATACATGCTTACGCTAATGTGTTGTGGTAGGGTGATTGTGAGATGAAATAGAGGACCTACAGTTTAACGTGGAATTCGAACCACGGTGGAGGCCTGGCATTCCCCACATTTACAAGATGTCTTGTCAGAGGTGAAGGAAGGGTTTGGTAATCAGATAAATCTATGCCGGGACCGAGGATTGAACCCCGGCCGCCAGCGCAGAAGTCTGACACCTTACCCCTAGACCGCCAGGTCACCTCATTTTATTTATTACCAATTGTTTTTGCTCCATGCACTTTATTTTATACATAATATATAAATATATGTCATTATCTTATCTATGTTATCTTGTTATTCAGAATATATATATATATATAATTTTTTTCTGAATAACAAGATTTATCCTGAGATGAAATAAACTAATCATGTTCTGTAAGATAATGACATATATTTTAGTTTACTTAAGGATTCTAAGAAAAAACTAGTCTAATCAAATACATGCACACACACACACACACACACACACACACACACACACACATATATCTATGTTCATATTGTTCCTCACCAAGCTCGGATTAAGGCGTGTGCTGTGCACAGGGGCCCCCAAGGTTAGAAGCCCCCATCCACCTGGTAAATAAATCGCTTTGACTTGTTCATATTTATTTTGTGATAGTATTATATTTCAATAATTTTTATGTTTTTTCATAAAATTTAACCCAAACTAGTTTATAAATTCCCTAATCGAAGGGCGCTGGTAGTCTGGTATTACGTGCAGTTCGACAGTCCGTGTTTGAAAATAAATGCAACCTTTGCTTCTGGCAAACCAGAAATACTACATAACTGCAGACAGTACCATTGATGTTTGACAGAAAAATAAACATTGATTTTATATTGACAAACATTTCTGAGGTAAAGTAATAAAATTGTTAATATTAAAGAATTAACTAAATGCGATGTGAGATTAATAAAAAAACCTAATAAAACACTGTTTACTATACTAATACTATCTATTTTATCTGCAGACGGTGGATTTCATAAAATGCAATTACACTGAAATAGTCTATGATTATATAATGTCTAGCATTATTATATTATTAGGTACTATTAATTTACAGTACTATAACCCACTCAGAATACAATAGACTGTATAGTTAATAGTTACTATTGTATTAATAAATAATGAATATTTTAGTAACAAAATTAACGATACCTGCTCACTATGATTGCTAAATGTTTGCAAAAAATTAAAAAAAGATTGTCTAGAAATAAAATGATCCATGTATGTATATGTAAGATTCATAATCCTTCATTG
Organism: Timema shepardi; assembly: GCA_902151425.1. NCBI lineage: Eukaryota > Metazoa > Arthropoda > Insecta > Phasmatodea > Timematidae > Timema > Timema shepardi. The sequence goes on along the minus strand of CABFVX010000086.1, from coordinate 81,111 downwards.
GGGAACTAACTTCTAAGGGCCCCAAGCTCTACTTGGCTCAAGGCCCTCAAAAGTTTTAATCCGGGCCTATTCCTCACGTCTCAAATATTTAACAGTCAGCCTATTGAATTACATCATGGTCACTAATTTTACCTTTCCTGTACCATATGCACAGTTCCTCCTGAAAGAGAAGTGATCACAAAAGAGCGCCTGTCAGGTGCCTACCGATTGTCTGCATATTACCTTGCCAAGATGGTCGGTGAGCTACCGCTGACTGTGTGCCTGCCAGCAGTGTACCATCTCATCTCGTACCCCATGCTGGGGTTTCACAGCCCTGCTGTCTTTCTCACGCTTCTCGGGTTCCTACTCCTCAACACCATTGTCGCACAGGTTGGTAACAGCACTTACACTATAATAACGTGCATTGAAAAACTATAGAAAACATCGGGAATTAAAAAATATATATATTTGGGACATTTAAATGCAAGCATCGCATGGAATAAAAAGCTAATTTAAAAACCAAGCATACTGATTTGAACACTTATTTTATTCCCCACACGCTTTTTCACCTTGAGACATAACTGCATGGATTTTTCAATCAAGGTCAAATCATCCTGGTTTTAATATAACTTCATACGAGTTAATTTAATTTTTAAAATGTAATTCACTACTCTAAACTAACCCCGTTGGTTGACTAACCTCTTGATTTAGTGGTCAGCTCCCCTAGTTATTGATCCAGAGATCCTGGGTTAAATTCCTAATGTTACCATAGGTATTTTTCCTGAAAGGGGAACTGTTCTTATGGTCACCACAGTCTGGTTTAATTAGGCTTAATCAAGAGCTAAGATTTCGACTGGCACATAATCACTATCATCACATCATCTTACAGGATGTAAGATGTATAGACAACCTCCAATGTATATTTTAGGTGAGGATCTTTTCCCACAGAGTGGCTAAAAGTCTACATACATGGCTACCAAACAAGATATTGTATTTCTCACTGTCATAAAAAAGAAGCTAAAGTGGACCATCCACGTACAAGTGCATCTCAGCTCAGTTTCCAACTACCCAAATTCTGGGTGGGGTATCACAAGTCGGGCTTGGTGTCAGATGAGCTGAGTCTGGCTGGACTCGTCAGGGCAAATCGGTGGGGTTCGGCTCATAGCTAGCTCGCTATTGGCTTGCACACGAGTGGGGAATACAAGCAAGATTCTTGTATCTACACTGCAGACAGTGTGATTTTGTTATTCAGAGGGACTATGTCGGTTTAATTTCTAAATAGTTCATGAGTCCCGAGGTTTTGACAAAGTTTTTGGAAAAGTACCATCAATTGCTGGCTCTGTGTAAAATTTGCAGCACAGATTATTCTAATAGGGGAAAGCGGGGTGAGTCTTGAGATTCACTTGTGCTGTCCATGCGGGAAAAATTCACCTATGCTAATTAGGGTTTATTTAAAAAATATATCAAATGAAGAATTATGAAGACAGGAGAAGAATAAAATGAACTATGGAGGGAATATTTTGAGAAGATGTTCAATCTGGAAGAGGAAAAGGAATGAGAGTGAAGGAGAAAAGCAGAATATCATGAAGAATAATTATCATATAAGAAGGGAGTGGGTCCCAAATGGAAAGAAGTAGAGGATGTATAGGGAAAAGCACCAGGTGTGGACATAAATAAATTAACTGTGAAAATAATAAGAGCTGCATAAAAATAATTATACAGGATGCTGAGAATGATATGTAAGGAGAACAGGATACTAGAAGACTGAAAGAAGGGAACTAAAGTACAGATTTTTATGAAAGGAGACACAAAGAAGTGTGCAAATCATAAGGGAATAATGCTTATGTGGCATTGTACAAAAAATACGAGAAAATATTTGAAAAGAGAATAAGAAAGAAAGTAAAAGGAAGGCAGAGAGAGGGACAGGATGAATTTATGGAACAGATTTGATCTTTGCTATATGGCAGCTGATTGAGAGAAGGTATGAATTTGGGAAGGACTTGGTAATGGTATTCATGAATGTAGAGAAGGCATATGATACCGTGGATAGAAATAAAATGTCTAAAGCGATGGATGAGGCTGGAGTGGAAAGAGGAGTTGTAATGAGAGTGAAGAGTATGTATAAGGATAACATGAGCTGTGGTGGGCGGAGTGGTTAAAAAAAATCGTGTGAAGCAGCGTAGTGTTCTCTCACCACTACTTTTTGTAATGGTAATGAAAATGGTCAGAATAAAGTGGCAGAAAAGAATGAAAGCTATGATGTTTTTTGACAATTTGATGGTATGAGTGGTGAAGGAAAGTACAGGAATGGAATGAGAAAGTGAAAGAGTGGGGAATAAAGTTTAGCATAGCAAAATGTGAAGTGATGGTAATGAAAAGGAAGAGGATAAGGTCTAGTAAAGCTATAAAGTTGGATGGAGAAGAGCTGAGAAAGATACAAAGTGTAAAATAGTTGGGAAGACTGATTGAAGCGAAGGTCGGGAGTAGAAAGGATCTAATAATAAGAAAGCAGCAGGGGGAGTTGTTTTATAGGTGTGTAAAATACTTGCTTTGGAGAATAGAAGTGCTCTTGAAGTGTGAGGACTAGTTGAATAGTGCACACTTTGCACCCATATTCATACATGCAGCAGAAACATGGACGTTGAATGTAACAAAGACTAGGAAAGTGGAGGTTATAGGAATGAAGTGTGTGAGGAGAATGCTCTCTGTCATGAGGAAAAACAGGATTAGGAATGAAACTATTTGGGAAATCATGGAATACAAGAAGTACATGCGAAAGTAGAGGGAGCAAAAATGAGGTGGTAAGGTCATGTAATGAGGATGGAAAGGAGAGAATACCAAAGAGAATGATGGAGATGACGTATCTAGGAAAAAGACAGCAAGGGTAACCAAGAAAGAGATGAAAAGAGCAGATAACAACAAGTGTACAAATGAGAGGAGAAGAATGGAAGCAATTAAAGGACAATGAATGGTATATATATAGAGGAAGATAGAGGAATTTTACTAAAGTGAGCTGGCCAAAAGCTGTAAACAGATGTTGATGATTAGTATATATATTACTCATCTAAACCATTGATATATTCATAGTGTACAGACATAAAGTTGTTTGCCAGCATGAGCATTTCTGACATCTCTTGAATGAAAACCAAACTATGAGGGCGTACAATTTATGGCTGATAGATTGGCCAGCTGCCACTATAAGGGTTAAATTTTATTACTCTCTAGATCATTGGTTCCCAACCTGAGGGGCGTGAAGCACGTTGGGAGAGAAGTGGGCAGGAGCTTGGAACAATTCAGAAATGACATTAAAAATCTTATATAAATTGAAGATAATTTTTATTTAAATCATTTTTATTAAAGTTTGGGCTGCACCTTTGGCAAATGTCCTTTATTCAGATTTGAAAAAAAATTTAATCTTAATGTACTGATGCTATTTTTCAGTGTGAAGAACAAATAAGTAATATTATAAAATTGGCCCATGGAGCCCGGGGAGCACATTTTGAAAAACGCTGTCGTAAGCTACCATTGCGGCCACGTGCAACACCACCACTTAATCTTCAACTCTCTCATAATAACTAAATAGCATTGTCGACTTGAATTGGAAAGAGATTTGCGGTGTACTCTGTCAAACATTAAACAAAATAATCAAAAGTGATGAAAACAAAACAGTGCCAACCATCATGATAACCTTGTAATTTCTTTCTACCATTATCCTGCCAGTGTTATTTACATATCCCAAAAAATAGTGGAGATTCGATTATCTACCAAGGGGGACATTACATGAAAAAAGTTGAGAACCACTACTCTAGAATATTTGGAATAATGTAAACTCCTTCTTAAAAAACCTGATGAACACAGGAAATTTGGTATTGAAAAAATAGTGGCAACCCTGATTTTATTTCAAGGGTGTATTGGTGTTTGAATTAATGGTTTTCATACTTTTTGCCAATAGAGATGGAAGGGAGGAGGGGGTCTGTACTTGTTTTCAATGAGTCAACACTAGTTAGGTCTCGCATACAAATAGATCACTAACTAAGATGCGTATAAATGGGTCTCACTGACTGAGATACATACATCATCATGATCAATAACTGTTTATTAAAACTACTCCTGCTTCTTTATTCTGGCCACCATTCTTACTCCCTTATTTACTTCCATTATTCTTATCTCTCTCGCACACTTACTGTTATAATTAAAGCTTCATATCTTGAAACAGGCCGAGAATTCAAGTTAAAAGTAATTAGGATAACCAGTAAACCAATATAATTTATTTGGAGTATAACTAATGGTTGAGAGAAAACACCAGTGGTGATTAGTAACCTCGAGAATCGGGCAAGCAACCTTGAATGTGGGGGCAGGGGTAAAATATTCCAAGGCTTGTTATCATATTTAGGCATTAAATTATATTTTAAGTAATTTTAGGGGCATAATATGTATTTAATTACATGGTCTATTGGTTAGAGTTCCTGGCTACAGATCCAGAGGTCTTGGGTTCAATACCTGGGGCCAAGGTCCGTAGCCAGCCAATAATTTCAGGGGGGGTTTGGTGAGCACATCCCCCAATTGCTGGAAGATAAAAAAACATTATAAATGACAAACAGTTCTAGAAGTTCTCTGAATTGTTTTTTATGATAAAATAACCCCCTAGCTGCCGAAGGGTAGGAAATTGTCTAAATATTAAACACTTTTTGAAGCTCTGTGAAGTTTTTTTATGGTAAAATAACCCCCAAAATGCTGAACGCTAGGAAAATTTCTAAATATTTAACACCTCTAGAAGCTCTTTGAAGTGCTTTTTATAATAACACAGCCGCCTAATTTGTATTAACCATAAATAAAGCTATATATATTTTGTTCATAAAATTTCGCGGGGGGTTTGAACCCCCAAAACCCCCCCCTGGCTACGGCCTTGCCTGGGGGTTCCAAGATTTATCTGTGAATCAGTGGGTCTTGAACAAGGTTAAACTCAGCCTTGTGAGTACAAATGAGAAGCTATTTGAATAAAGAAGTAGCAGCTCCAGTTTAGAAAACTGAGATTAACAGCCAGAGGGCTCTTTGTGCTGACCATGTGACACCCCCTATCTGCAAAGGTTGGCACTATCATCGCTAATGGTGGCGGCCGCTTGGTCAGTATAGCTCACTTGCAGGCTCACACCATAGAGTTCAAAATGTATTTAATTATCATGTTGAATACCTACATAAAATTATGCTTAGTTAAAATAAATATGACACAGAATAAAAGAGTTTTTAAAATAACTTGTATAATGTGAATCAAGACCTGTTTGATCATTCCTGATCACATGACTGACACTGCATGAGTGTGCCTGCGCCAACATTTATCATCTATACCCCATTATGTAAATGTGCGGATAACCTAAAACCATTTAGAAGAAAACAACTCTATCGTTAGGCATACACACTTATAAATTAAATGATAGATATGTCAATTACTTTACATTTTAACGAAACACCCGATTAATTATATATGTGTTTCTCCCAGAGTGTTGGTTTCTTCGTTGGAGCATCATGTATGGACATGCAAGTGTCAATAACCATCAGCGCACTCTACACGCTGGCCACACAACTGTTTGGGGGATATCTTGCCACCAACATCCCCTACTGGCTTAAGTGGATGCAATACCTGAGTATGGTCCACTACGCTTACCAGAACATGCAGATTGTTGAGTTTGGAGAAGGAACACCCATTCAGTAAGTTGCTGCTTTAAAAGTTACGGCTTAGCACATTCTATAATGGTCTGCCTAGTTAGTGTCTTCCTTGAAAAATGAACTATGTTTATAAAAACAAGCTTAAGTATTTTCTATAAAATAATATGAAAGCTTATTTTTATTACAGCTAGTATTGTAATTGTAGTTTATAATTTTAATGTCATACACTGATTGTTCCGGCTATCAGTGACTTACACTAATTTATCTGGATACAGGATGATGAAGGTTAAATTTAATTAATGTACTGTAATAAAAAAAATTGTCCTATATTTGAACCTCGTCCTGCATGGTCAGAGATGGGTGCACTTTCACTTAAGCCGTCAGGATATTATCAAATTGCTACATATCTTGAAACTGGCCGAGAATTCAAAGCTAATCTAAGGAACCATGATGGAAAAATAAATGTTAAGGAAATGTATTATTCTTTATCCTGAGAGAGGATGAGGGAAAGCCAAATTGTGGGAGCGGCAAACAACCTTGATCGAGGATCAAATCCCGGACTTTTTTGAGTCAAAATAAAGCCCTCTATTGCACATTCAACTCTGGCTGACATCTTATGATAGCATTTTATTTAAGTAAGATAGATGTATTAATTTATTTTACATTTATTTTTGTTTTATCATTTATTTTTGCAGGTGTGCTCCTCAGTCCAAATTTGATGTTTGCGCCAACTCTTCTCACATTCCTATGGCGGACATCTTGAAAGCTCAGGGTACTAGCTTACCACTGTGGGCTAACACCATAGTGCTACTCCTCTTCCTGTTGATATTTAGGATCCTCGGTTATATTGTACTCAGGTACTTCCGCAGGCCCAAGTGACGTAGTGGAACATAACTTGCCAAGTTACCTTTTTTTAATTTCCTTTTTAATTTTTGACTGCCACCAATTTTAATTGAAATGGGACAGGAGTAAAACAAAGTATGGCTGTGTCGTTATCGTTATTTTTATTATATATAAATATATATATATTTTCCTTGCGGACAAGTATTTTTTTTTGTTCTTCATTATTCGGAGTTCACGCGTCTCGTGCGGGATGGTTTTCTTCCTCTGGCGGTTGAGGAGGAGAACTCACGAGTTAAATGTGTATCGCTGTGTGGTCTCATTCCTATGAAAGAAATAATATCAGTTCGATGCTAGTGGGGAACTGAACCTATGTTGTTAGTGCCTTTGGATGCGGAAAGAAAGAAAAAAAAATGTGCCAAGAAGCAAGTAATGCTTGGCGTAAAACTGCCAGTATAAAATAATACAAAATCAATGCCCAATGTGTTTTTCTATTATTCAGTACAAGTGTTCAATTAAGATAAAAAATATATTTCATGAGACTATTTGAATAAATCTACAAAATAACTATTATGTGATTATAGAAGGATTTGTTCTGTTTTCATATGCACAGCAACGCTTGAATGTTTTTTACAGAAAACACCACAAAAAAGTATTGTTTTCTTGAAAATAGAAAATATGTTTGATAAAATCCCACCTCAGCGTTGTTTACAGTAGGCTACCCACTTCGACAAAAGATATAAATTTTAAAAATTAGGAGCTTAAACTTTATTCATTACAGTATCATTCATTAATTGTTAAAATTGTTACCGTATAATAAATATCAAGGAAATGCATGGTATAATTTAAGTAAATACCATTATCTACAACAGTAAATAAATACCATATGCACACTAGCTGCATAATTTTACATAAAATAAATAGAAATATATTATTATATATCTCCCTTATACAAATATACGTACACACTACCTACTGTATATATAAACATTTAAATATTTAAGCAATTTATGTTGTAAGTTTGTGGGAACTATACATATGATTTATTTTGCATACAATGTATAAATGAAAGTATTTATGTGTAAATCAAATGTAGGTGTAAAGCTAAATCCTAAAATAGCTTTTTTTGTACCCAAAACCTTAACTCACTGTATCGGCAGAAAGTGTAAAGTTTGCCGGAAAAAAATGCAGTTTTAAGATATAATAAATGTATGTGGTAATTTATTTTTTATGTATGTGTATGCACGATTATGTCTCAGGACTTTGCAATATGTCAAACATGTAAAAAAAGAAAAAGGTTATAAAACTAATTGCTCTGCTACTATTAATTTCTTTTCCTGGACTGTTGAAAGTGGCAATTCAAATTTTTAATAGTAATGTGTTTGTGGGAAATAGTACCTGTATTTCCAAGTTTTATATTTGTTTGAAAGTTCACCTTTGTTCATTTGAATTGTCAATCACAGTACGTGTTATTCTTTAATCTCAAATAATACAACACTATAAACATTCTACAACACCTATAGCCTATTTGCATTTTTGTTATTCTTCAAAAATCATACAATATAAAATCCTATCATTATTATCATCAAACTACCTTGTGCAGATGTGATTAATGATATACAAATTATATTATACATAAAAGACAAAAAAATAAAATAATAGAAAATCAGATAACCTAGTCCAATAGTGTTTTTGAAGGCAAATCGCTGAAAGATTCAATAAATACCATTATTGATATTCATGTTGTTTTATTTCATAGATCACCTGTTGCCAGAAAAAATTATAAATGGTGAACAGTTCTAGAAGCTATTGATAAAGCTATTTGGTCAAATATGTATCTTCATGAATTAGAAATTAGAAATTCTCATTATATCTTTCTATATAAGGGCAACCTCTTTTCGCTTTATGAGGTAATTGTATTATATTTGGAATAAGGTACAGAAAAGGTAGATAGAAGCATATAAAAGGGACGAACACAATACGGCTTTTACAATGAAAAGAACAACACGGTTCATACTTTACATTGCTGCCATTACCTCTTTGTCCAATGGTAGCAATGTAAAGTGTGAACTGAGTTCTTCTTTTCATTGTAAAAGCCATATTGTGTTCGTCCCTTTTATATGCTTCTATCTACCTTTTCTGTACCTTATTCCAAATATAATACATTCTCACTATATGTAATTTTTAAAACATTAGCCGCTCCTATCTATTTATTTATCAATTGTGAGGCCACATGTTATACAATCACTAATATGTGAATACACTGGTTTTATGATCACCAAAATGTGTGGACGCGGCCATATGATCCCTGTGAGACTACAGTGTGTGGGGTCAGTCAGGATGGGTTGAATGAATGGCCGACGATTAATGCTAAAGGGTTTATTAAAATAAAATGAACTACTACAGGGTCGTCATAGGGACAAGGACACAGACTAGGAAAGAACAGATCCACAACCACTAGGTTAAATGTGTTGCGCTCCTTTTTGAGGCTTTACTCCTTCAACTTTGGGATCGCTAGGTGCAATCCCCAGTGACAACAGCGCAATCAAGTGAGCATTTTCTAAACGACTCACTTTAAACTTGAATTTACTAGAAGGCAGATACAAAATATGAGCTCTTCGAAGCTGTATAAACTTGGCCCCGCCCATGAAAGCACTAACGACCGGACTTTAGTGCAATTGTTAATGCTACGTTAGTGCTGCTCAATAAACACAAACAAATTCGTTAGTGCTACATTTTTGTGGAAGCTATAAGCCAAAATCATTGGGAGGGGCCAAGTTGACGTCAACCTGGCCCCGCCCACCATCTTATGTTGCGGTATTAACCACAAAACCCAAAGCAATAGTTAGTGCTACGTTAGTGCTGGTCATTGAACACAAAAATGTCGTTAGTGATACATTTTTGTGGAAGCTATAAGCCAAAATCATTGGGAGGGGCCAAGTTAACGTCAACCTGGCCCCGCTCCATCCTAGAGCGGTTATACACGTACCGATATTGTCAGCGCCGATATCGTTGTAAGCACCAACACCAGCAAGGGTGCTTCTACACACACCGACGAAATCGTTGTCCGTGAATGAGAGGCGGGCAGTTTAGTGAGTAGTGCTGAGCTAAATATGGCTCCAGTTAGTAATAGGGGATTTCTTTTATTGAGATCTCCGAAGGAGATGACATCAAAACCGGAGAGAAAGAGATAGCCGCAAGGAATCTTGAACTCCTCCCCTGTTTTTTCCCACAAACAAACTCTGTTCTCTACCAATTTTATCAAGGTCACAATGTTATATGTCGGNNNNATAGTAGCCGCAAGAAATCTTGAACTCCTCCCCTGTTTGGTCCCACAATTACACTCTTTTCTCTACCAATTCTATCAAGGTCACCATGTCATATTTCAGTGGTCGCCATGATAATGTTTCATCTCTTGTAGGGGTCTGGTGAATTTGAATTCGCATAAGGTTAGGAAAGTTTTCATCGCAATGTTCTGGGCACGATAGAGAAGGTACATGAGACAGTAATGGCCGCAAACCTCTGAGACGATGCTTTGAAATGGTAGCGTACTATGAGACGTGCGGGAAGTGTTTTTGCGTATAAATGCCATATGTGACTTTATACGGAGTAGAAAACCATGACTGTCAAAATATTCTCCCACGCCGTTCTTGTCGATAAAGATGGCGACCCAATGCGTCCCAGGCTTGGTGTGTGGATCAGTGTTGATGACAAAGGTGGTAGGTCGAGCTATTTATGCAGGTAGTTGATCAGCAGGGAAAACACCCGATTGTACAGAACGGAACCACGGGGTTGTTTTCAGCGCACGTCTTATGGTGTGCGTGTCCATCTTCAATCGTCCAATCTTGAAGTCCCCAAACAATGAAGGCCGAACAGAAATTCTATACAGAGCTATGTGCCATGCACATGGTGCGGCCCAATTTAAGTGTTTTCAAAGACGAACAACCTATGTCGTAAAGATCTAGAACGGGTGTAGGCATGTATTTGACTAGAAACTTTTTCTTTTCTGTCCCCTTGACGTAGATGCTTTCTGCACGCGTTGTGGCATGGGAGATGAGGGATTCAAGCAGGCTGTAATCCACATCACTATCCCAGAGAATGCCGTGCAGTTTGTTGACGATATAGTCGGCTTGCTTTTTAGCGGCGGCTGAAAGTTACTCGATAGAATATTGGGATTTAAACACCCAATGTTGAAGTAATGTACCGAATACAGATAAAACACTCAGTTCATTGACGATAAACTCTTTTCTGTCGTCGATGAAACTCTGGAAATCCACAATGACGTCCATGATTTAAATGACAAGAGTAAGGGGCGGGAAGTCGCATAATCAGTCACGACGTTTCTTTCCTTGTAGATGGTGATGATGTTGACAAACTCCCCATACACGATACAGTTGACGGTTTTGGTGAGAGCTCTAGTGAAGCTCACTTTGATGCTCAGAGAGACATTCCACGTCAAATTCCAATGCGATGTCATGTGGGCGGACATATCAGGTGTGAGATCGAAAGCCATGAGATGATATCCCTTAGGGAAGGCTTCCCGTGTGATGTCGCTACCTCCGTTTGAAAAATTGGGCTGTAACGGTTTCGACGGCACTTGATTCCCGTCCACGTACAGCGAGAAATGGTTCATGCCGTAGGTTTGGAAGTTGAACGGGTTCTTGGAGGCGTCCCTGTTGAACGCAGCGTTTGATACAAATCCCACGATGCATCGTTTGGGTAACTGTCCGTTGAATACGTTGTCCAGTGATTTACTATGCACGCCCGTAGAAATCGTGAGTGTTTTTACTTCCACATGGATGATGGGATACTTTGCGGGACTGAAGTTTAATGCCTTGTCATATGCCAACAATATAGAAGGCGCTACTTTGACACGTCGCACTAGAAGGACGGGTTCAGTGACGTGAACCTTAAAGTGAGGCAGTTCAGGGACGGCCATAATACTTAAACCCGTCTCTGGAACGGACCAACTTGACTTTGAGTTCGGTGCAGTTCAAAAGGTATTTCTCTTGGTTAAATACGTCACCGTGTAGATACCCCAAAAGATCCACCTATTACTTTTTGTGGTGAGACTGCGATGGGCCTCAAATCCATTGTTGCCGGCGTTAGCCTCCTCAAAGGTTCCGGGGCTGTCTGCGAACCACGGACCTCAACTCAAATGTGTTATTTTGGCGTCACTGTTGTAATTGAGCAACGTTTCAATGTACGATCTATAATCATACGTGTTGCTGGGCGGTGAGACTAGTTTTTGTTTTAAAAATACAGCCACCTGTGTGAATAGCAAATGCAATCATTTGTTGACGGGAGCGATCTGATCCATCTCAGTGATAGCACCACCGTCGGGTTTCATGATGAATAGAATGATCGATATAGAACTTGCCTTGACCGGTAACGGTAAATTCGATGGGTGAATCATTGGTGAGGGAAGAAACAGGTTTGTACTCGAGCCACTGTCCACTTTCAAGACTGGTTTGCGTGGGTGGGACGGAAAAAAGATCGAGTTCACTGTTGGCACACTCGCAGGACTGGGAGTGTAGAAACGAGATATCAACTGAAAATATCTACCGCCTCTTTCTTGACCTATTTGCTTCGGGCAACGACAGAAGACTGACGTCTCTGCTTCTTACGTCGCCCTTTATATCCTGACCGGTCATCAGTCTGTCGATCTTCTGCTCCGCCATACGTTTCAGGTTTGTCCCAGCCTCGCTGACACGCTGGCGTAGGGCCTCTTTGAAAGAACGACGCTGATTGGTGATGTTGGAGAGCACGTCGATACCCATATGAGGTGCTTGTATTCCAATGGCTTTAGCGCCGCTTTTCAGCAACGATACGACGCTTTTGAAAAGGCCGCTGAAAAAACTTCCCATCCCGTGCCTGCGTTCATAAGGAACACCGTGGTAGATCGAATATATACCTGTTCCAGCCTGGTTGACGTAGTATCTTTGGTAGGGACAGTTCATGTTGAGCAGCGTCGAAAATGAAGTTTCACACACACTTTTCCAAACTCGAATTGTACAGGTTCATCAGTATCTGTTTTTATATTGATTTCCAGGCTTTCAATTTCCCTTTTAAGTAGGAGTACGTAGTGCAATGGATCATAGCTAATTGTCTTATGTATGTCGTAGAGATAGTTTGTGTTGTTGATACCGACGATACGTAAAAGTGGTGCCACAGTGTCACCCATGGGCTGAGGATCGACGATATTCGTGTTGATGTACATTTGCGAAGGCAAACCTAGTAGAATTTTGGCGGCATATGGCGATTTTTGGACTTTGATCAGATTAGTCTTAAGATCGAAACCGAGCTGTAGACTTAGTTGAATTTATAGAGTCAGCAGCTGTATATTTGGTGAAGAAGAAACAACGTCCACTTTTTTGTTGGGGTTTGTGTACTTGAATACAACTCCGGGATCCCCTTTAAACACCTCTACTTTGTTTAGAATTTTGACCCATTCATGGCTAGTGCTGTAGTTTCCAAGAGGGATGTGATCCTTGAAAGTTCGTTCCACGCCGTTAGCATCCACCCAGTTGTACCATACAATATTTTGGCCCTCGGGTACGGTGGTGAAAAAACATCAATATTGAAATTCGGCGAGAGCGACTTCCCATTGGCCGTCGAGTGTACGATGGTAGGGTAGTTGTGTGGTGAAATTCGCAAGGGTATTTTTTGGGAAATATCCCATAGAGCTGTCGCTCGACAAGTGATGTAAAACTGATCCTTCATGGTAAGGTGCTGACGTAACTGGCAGGAATCCAAGAATTAAACTTGGTGGGGTAACCTTTTCACTGCACATACACTTTCTGTCTGGTGCCTTTACCCTTGAAACGTAGTATTTTATCAACTTTAAAAGTTTCGGGAAGACGTATGCGTTGTAATTCGGGTTCGTAAAACGTTCCTTCTACTTCCTAGCCGTTAAGATCGGCCAGCCTGTAGACGACTGGTTGTCACGACACTGCTGACTTTGAACATTTCTTCGCTCCAATTGATTTCGTAGCCCTTTTCAAACAGCATTTTGGATTTGCTTATACGCACCGTGTCACTGACTTTCGTTTTTGGCTTACTATTAGGGTTTGAACGCCGTTTGCCGTACAGATTATCTCTGACTTGAAGCACATTGGTTTCTGAAACGTCGGCAGGCGCCATCTTTATACTTGTCGTACGGCATCTAGTGACCGTTCCGAGACCAAATGCACCCCCTTGGAGAGACAATCGGAGCCATCTGGTGGCGAGCGGGCACACTAGGTCACCCCCTCCCCGTTCCCCTCTGAAAAACCCACGGTTGGCCAGTAGAAACGATTCTCCATCCCCCCGAAACCCTCTAGTGCACAGTTGGTAGAACAACCCTATAATTTCCAACGTTCACAAGAGATCGCACCAGGGCAAAGGGATCTACTAAACCAAAAACTTCACGGAAAAAGGTCAAAAACCAATCTATTTTGTAAGCATATGTATAAATGTTGTATATAAAATTGTTAAGAGTAATTATAAAAGGGTGAAATATATGTGTCTAGCCTAAGTTTAGATATTACTCTTAAAGGAGGGGGAGGGGATTGGGACCAACCTCCCCCGGCTGATGAAAATTGTTGATCTCTAGGGATAACGAAATAATAAATCATGAATAAATATTCAGAACAGCTGAAACTTCAAGAAATAATAATGAGTTCAATTAATTATGTTAACTGTTTCCAACCCTCCTCTAGCACTCAGAACCATCGGGGCATTTAATTCCTTTTCTAACCCAGAAACCCCCACTGTCTTCTACACCGCCTCCTTCTCTATGACCCCTCCTCCCACTCGTATTCAGTACTGTTTTAATAAAGGAGGGCAACGCCGAATAACCCGAGCGGAACAATACACTATCTTCAAAACCTTTCTCCCTTCTGCATTGTTCCCCCTTCCACCTGCGTCTTCCTCTTCCATTCTCCCACGATCTCGCTCTCCCTCCCCCGTACAAACTTTCCGACTACCGAACCCTGACCTCCACAGACCCACAACGGACCCACATCTGATGTCTCAACGACAAGAAACTGCAACAACGACTAATCGACCTTGGCCTGGACACTTCCCTCCATATCCTGTGCCTACCATCTAAGAAACAATCGGTATACCGTCTCTCAGACTTAAAATCCCTTCCCGCTCGTCTGTACGGCATCTGCCATTGTAAATATTGCCGGGAGCCCATTCCTAAGGACATCTGGAACCAAGATTCTTCGGCGGGCCCCCATCTTAGCTGGTACCTTCAAGCCCGGATCATCGAGAAGGAAGAGAGAAGTAAGGAAGTCGCAGGAAATCACACACGCCTCCACCCCTCCTACCATGAGTCCACTGTCCGCCCCAGGAACTAGTACACCACCCATAAATTCACTACCTCCTACCAAAGCCCGACGAGATAGAGATCAAGGCAAGTCCCAAAGAACATACTGGAATGTATTGCGCTGTTGTAACCGTCGATGAGATCTTGGATGACGTCCACATACCAATACGTGCTATTTTTGGTAAAGTAGTGCCACATGCGCCCTTTCAGAGTTCTATTAAATCGTTCGACGATGTTTGCCTTCACGTCCGGATTATGAGTGGTGTAGTAATGCACGCCATTTGCTTGACAAATTTCCGGACTAGTTGTTCCGTGAACTCTGTCCCCTTGTCCGTCTCTAAACTTAGAGTTTTATGGACACTTTGTTTGAAAATGTCCCGAAAGTCGTCTCTCACGACGCTCCCCGTATTGGATGGACACTTCCTTGCCCAGGCCATCTTGCTAAACATGTCGATGACAGTGAGCAAGTACACGGCACCGTCGTTGTATTTTCCGAGACTTCGTATATCGTTGAGATCGTCAATGTTTGACTCCACGTACTTGTTGCGTGGAAACTTTTTTATCACTGGTTTGTGTAGGGTATAAGCGTCCTGCGCACGAAACCATTCTTTTACTTTGTCGGGATCTTTAGTGAACGACTTTATGAGTGACGCCGCCCTTGCAAATTCTGCAGGATGAGAAGGGTCGTAGTAGATGTCGGCTAAACGAGCCATTAAGCTCGGAATGGCAGCCACATGTTTTCGTCCACCCTTTTCAGTTTCTTCTTCTTAGGGCGTTAAGATGGTGTAAGTGGTTGGGGTACTAGCGTTGGATCTCTAATGGACGCCAAACGTTTTGGATTTACAATATATTATTTCTGAGCGTTTATTTTTTGGAGCACCGTGAGGAACTCTCGCCACCCAGACGGCTCACTGTGTCTTCTTGATCTGACCAGATCGTTGACTAAATCAACCATATTGGATCCACGCAGAGGAGTATCGTGAATACTCACTTCCCCGTTTTTGTCCCAAGAGATACCACCTCGGGAAATAATATGTTCTAGTAAAAGTTCAGCTTGTTTATGTACCTGTACTGGTACAGTATTGAGTACAGCAGGGATGGGAAGTACAGACACTTCAGGAGTGGTTGTGGTGTTATTTTCAGGTGGTGGAAGGTGTTGACTAAATTGCAGATAGCGCTGTAGCACTTGTTGGTATAAAGTCCATTTAGACTTGTCCTCAAGTTTTGAAGCGAGAATTTTTTCCATTTGCTTGTCCAGCTCGGAGACCACTAGATTTGTGGCTGATGTCACTTGTTGGTGGTGTTGCTTGTAATGGTGTAATGTTTCTGGGGACACCAATATAATCTTTTTCGTGTGTTCCATTATCTACTTGTTGAATAGGGACTCGAGGACACCGCTGATTAAAGGGGCTAAAAGTAAGGGTAGGAACGCTCCTCCTTTCTAAACGAGTAGTCATCTATTCTTCTTCTTCCAGCACTCTCCTCGTTTGACCAGCTTGTGCAACACCGGCTTGTGAGTACGTAACTTTGTCTTATGTGAATTTTCAACGGCACTCGCCCTTTTAAAGTGTTGTAGGCACACTTGCAAACAGAGTCAATCAGTTTCTTGTCGGCCGTTTCAGCAAGGCGACACGTTGCTGCAGGTTAATGTGATGCATTGCACGTAGCATAGGAGCTTGCTTCAGCACTTTGGGACTCATGATTATGAAATGATCTGTAATCGGGAAGTGTCGGTGTTTTTATAGCTTTTGCGTGGTAGGTACACCCAGCAATCGGCATTTGTGAGGGTTCTATATCTGAGCCATTCGGGTGTACCTTGTTTGAAATCTAACAATATATACCCGTGGAGAGTACTTGTAGCATCAGTGTAAGCCTCTTGTAAAACACGGGGGTTTTCAGAACAGACTTGACGTGCAAAGTGTTGAATCTGAGCTTTATCCCTGGGATTTTAAAAAAGCTCGATATAATGTGCGTTTAAGTAAATGTCTCTTTGGCCCTTGCCCTGGTAGAATACATTATGTGTAGGGTACATGACGCTAATATTTTGATGGTAGTATCCTTTAGTGAAAAGATCGATGACGACTTCGTTGGCTTCACGTATCAGGTCGTCCAAGATAATCAGCTGTGGAAAGTCTTTACAGATGTAATCCATTTCTGGCAAACCCTTACAGAATATCACACGGGTACTTGACCCGTATTGTTCGAATCCTGGTTGCCACAAAGCATAATTCCATGTGATTTTATCAAATTTAACGTCACACATTGTGTCCAAGTGGCGGATAAAGTCGGCTACAAAATGTGACTTTCCACAGCCGGAAGGGTCGTCGATGATGGCTGAAAATGGATGTTTAAACTTGTTCATAATGTTTGAGACTAAGCTTATAAGCTAAACGAACTTGTGAACCATCCTTAACCAAATTAAGGAAAAGCAGGAGGTCTAAAAAACAACAAAATCTAATAGGGTCAAAAAAGGGGACAATAGGAGCGAGTGCTTGGAGTTATGTGCTTTGAATATTTCAGGCCAAACATTCGAAAACCAGACCTCGCAACTCCCACCAGTTGCGGAATTAAATATAAGAACGGTCTATCTTAAGAGTCAGACTATTAACTGCTGAATTAAGTTTACCATAAAAGAACTTGCATATAACTTAACCTCATATACCTAGAGTATGGTAGAACAATATTATGAAGTAGAGCAGAATTTGTGTCAAGTTGGTATTTATTTGCCAAACATTCAATATTGTGAGAAAATATATAAAAAATGTTATGTAAATGATATTCACAAAATATCTGGGACGTTATCAAAACGTTCGAGTACTATTAACAAAATTATAAAGTTTGTATAATAGAAAACATCAATCATTTAACTTGAGCGTCATTATTACAGACAAACCATATAGCATGAAATGGCTTCAGCTCGTTTAAAGGTTATCTCAAAATTAGTCATGAGTTCATTAAGTTACTAGAGAAAACTTATCATCAACTAAGTTATCCTTACATAGTTAATTACCAGCATGTATTTCCCATCAACACCCAGAAACGCTTAAACAAACCATATAATATTTACCCTAAATTATATCCACTTATTAACATTACTTCATAGAATTCAACAATATTTGGTAAAAATAATAAATAGTTTATATATTAATATTGGGACGTCGTTGATAAACAGATAATTTATTTAGATTCAATAAGTTTAATGTTCCCATGACCATGTTTTAAGTTTTATCCAACAAAAGAAATCAAATATCAGAATAGTAACAACATTCGAGATCGATAATATATTCAAAGACAAAATATCAATAACGCCCAAAGGTTTATAATCGATTATTATCCACAAACAAAATACAGATCGACTAGCGATATAAACGCCTTGACCCTGCAACTAATTAACATAGCAAAAGTAAGATGAAATTTAAAACTATTATATTTATGTTTCATATTTTAAAGTTATTTAAAAAATACCAAAAATGAATTTATAAATTTAAATTTAGATAAAAAGAAAAGTTAAAGAAACTGAAAAGAAATTTAGATCTTACATTATTTTTTATATAATTGAAGCCGGAGCTTCTCCGTCTCCAAATATGATTTAGTTTAATAGTGACGTCAGGTTGCCCCACCGCCACTATATATACCACACAACCGAGAAAAAAAGAGAGACAAAAAAAAACAGGGTGGGGGGCAATCAGGAAAGATCGGGAACATAGCATGCGTATGACAACATAGCTTCTACAAAGTTCGTTAATGTTCTAGATTATTTCTAAAGTAGGTTATCTTCACAGGACAAGTTCTTTATTACTCAAGGTCTTTGGCACAATCACATCACAACATTGGATATCAGTGTTATTTTTGCCGTGGTTCCGAAAAGGTGTGTCTGATAGTCACTCGCGTTAGTGTTCCGTGTGGTTCCAGCCGTCATACAAATGGGGTAAGCTTAGGCTTTTCTGTGTTTACTTATGCAGTCCAATGCTACACTTGTATTTATAGGACAGGAGGGAGGAGGGTGTAGACATTAACACACAAACATAACAGTTTTTATAATATTTATTCACACAAAAGTAGCTCACACTATGAAAAGTATACATTGAATATTTATTTACAAGTATATCTCACACCGTGAAAAGTATACTTAGCATATTTGATTTTTTTTTAAAGTAGATATTTATTGAATATATCTTACACATTGAAGTAAATTATACATGTTTAGGTGTAGAGGAAACAATAATCAATTTCTTGAGCTCGTAGAGGCAATAGTGGCCGCTGTATTAATTTACAAAGTCCAGTTTAAAGAGTATTTGAATATATGTACACAACCAGATGGTTTCAATTTAAAATATGTACAAGGAAAAAAATTGACTAGGATTAAAATATATACAAACAACTAATTCTATTTGACTAGAAATAATCAGGTAGGTGAAGAATTGTACTGGCGGATAAAAAAAATATAAAAAATGTATACCGGGTGCATAAAATAAATCAATAAAAAATATGTGTGTTTTTTTCAAGAAAAGAAATATGAAAAAAAATCTAAAATCTTTGAAAAATAGTATGTCAGTGGTACTGTCTATAGTGAAAGAAAAAAAGGTGATTATTCAGCTCGTCTAAATGATCACGTTTTAGTTGTGGCGAGTGCGTTTACAAAGACTCTGGTACCCAAACGGCAACGTATTATAATCATCGGTTAACCTACGTTTGGTGTACACGGCCCGGTAGATTTTTTTATGTGAAACGGTACATAGAGTCGCAAGATATTTTCTTACAATTTTGTGTGGTTACTGTATGTATCTTTCCGAGGCCTGTTCGGTGACCATGGCTTTCAAAACGTCAAAATTAACGTCGTTCCGGTGGCCATAGCTTATGGTGATCCCGTGAACCTTGCACACAGTTTTTATTTTGGCAGGATCGCCATCAACACAAAATCGGTACACGCAATTCTTGGGACCACCAGATACAAAGGCGCTAATGTAGCTTCCCGGACTATAATCTTGAAGTTCATCAGTGAGGTCACCTAAAAAGTCTCCAGTTGGTGGACTCCAATCGTCGGGGCGTTCCGTGAATAGAACGTTATCTGTATCGTGATACAAAATGCGGTCGCCTAATTTTTCAAAGATGCTGTATAAGTGCAACCTAGCCATATCAGTCGTGTAGCATGCCACCGCCACATTAGTGTTAGGGTTAGGGAGCAACGCGTCACTCGCATCCTTGTAATTGAGAAACATAACTTCATCATTAACATCAATGACGCTGTCCACTGTGATATACGGATCCGTCAGGTATTTATGGATGTCCTGATAGTCGTTGACAACGGCTTCGTGTGGTAAATCGGGTCTTTGCCCAAACTTTCTCCATAGCGAATTTATAAAGCGTTTATCCAGATTGCGGAGACCAGGGTTTTTACAAACAGAGCCGAAATTGAGATTTACCCTTTCTCTTTCCTCATAATTTTGAATTAAGCTAACTTCTCATCTTGTGCGGTACACCACCCTGGCCATCCACTGATTCTTGTTTAATTTTCAAAAAAGTATCAATGTACCCGTGAAACAATCCACCCGAACGTGTCTGACGATCGTAAGCAGATACATTGTACTCCCACACTTCGTGTACTGCTTCAACGGTGTAGCCTTTCTCAACGGCTTTCAGGAATTCATCAATCAACCAGACGCCTGTAAACCAGTGATCTTTTTTTTTTGTCGTTGTGCTGACACGCGTCTTGGTTTTTCTCCTCCCCGCATTTCCTGCACAAGATGAACATTAACTTGTCGTGCATCCGTATAGGCAATATGGGCATGAATAAATTCCGCGGAGGCGTCACAGCAACTTTGGCTAAGCATTATACTCGATCAATAGATGGGCAATTTGGTTCCAAGTGAGTTTTGGGGTGGGCGATGGAAATTTTTTGTACTTGCAAACGTAATGATACAATGAACACACATTCAAGTACTTGATCTTCTCTTCACAAGAAAGGTCTGCTTCGTGGAACAGTTTAATACAATTTGTACGCCCGCCAAAGAATGCGTCCCAAGGGGGCCTTACGGCCGTGATACACTGTCAGCTGCTCGGTGGTCACACTCTTCGCTAAGCGGCTGGGCAGAGAAGATGCTCCCAGCGCTCACTAGGGATGTCGTGGGAGGAGCGTCTGGTGCCGTGGATTGCACGCCAATAAATAAATACAAAACTCCAACGCCCAATCCCAATCCTACGACAATAAACAGGCCACACCAATAAAAAACTCCAAAGGCCCGTCCGAGTCCTACCCAGACATAAATAACCAATGAGCCCAAATAAAAAAAGCAATGAGCATACATAAATAACCATTGAACACATATAAAAAAGCAATGAACACAAATGAAAAGCAAATGAGACAAGAGTAAACAAGTTTGTAACACTGGAAAG
>CABFVX010000086.1:35301-59798 GCA_902151425.1 Timema shepardi | reverse complement strand
CAGGAGGGGGGTGGGGGAGGAATCAAGAGAAGGGAATGGGAGGGGGAAAACCAACAGCCAATCAGATAACAGGGGGGGCGTGGTCACGTGACCAAATGCTGAAGAAAATGTTGGAAATGAAGTATGTGGGGAAAAGACCACAGGGAAGGCCAAGAAAGAGATAGGAGGAGCAGATAGTAGAAAGTGTTCAAGTGAGAGGAGAAGAATGGAATAAATTAAAGGAGGAAGAGTGGTGGAAGACTAAAGGTATATGGAGGCATTATGCCCTTTACATTTCCTGATGAACTGAATTGCTTGACTTGAGGCGCGACTACAACTACTTGACTTGATAAAGTACTAACTACTAGAACATTCCTTTAGTTAGTGGCTTACTCCACCGGTATACCATAGAACCAAGGAAATGTGATTATTAAGGTGAAGTTCCTGACATTATTTTCCGGCTGTGCTTCATCTCTAGCGTCCTTTGTTCCTATACGAGTCACATTTTCCTTTTTTAGATTAGATACTTGTCTAGTTAATTGAACGATGGCAGTTTGTACTCATTACTTTAATGGTAGTCATATTAGAAAAAAGCAGAGGTCCTGACTTGGTTACTGCTGGCTGCTCGGCTCGTCTGCTGCAGATGCTGGTGCCTTGGTGTTTCACAGGTTAGGCTGTTACTATGCCATTACTTGCTAGGCAATCTTAGTGCTGAGTCAAAATGTCTTGAAATAAAACGTCACCCATAGTTTATTCGCTCCAGGTTTAAGCAACTTTTGATAATGTTGCTAGTTCCAGTTTTAATTTGATACCACTGTCAATACCCTAATTCTTAAGATACCTCTGTCAATAGTTCTAGTTTACTTCTGACATCACTTTCAATAGTTTGTTTTCTTCCGACACCATTGTCGATAGTTTTAGTTTTCTTATGACATTCCCAGGGGCGGCTCGTGAAGGAGGGCTCTGGGGCACCACCCTCCCTGCAAAATAAATAAAAAGAAGAAACAAGACATTTTGAAATTCATACAATTTTTTATATCTTTTTCATTATATAGTGAAAAACATAAATCAATTTAAAAAATCATTTTATCTTTTTCCCCATTTTATTGAGGAAATTAACAAAACCATAATCGCGCCAGCATGTAATATAAAGTGCTCATATGTTAACAAGCTCTGATGTGGGCTAGTTCAACAGCGCCCCCAAGCTCTGCCTGTGTCACAGGATGGCTGCCATGACAACCTGACGTCAATTTCTTTGATCTTGCCGAGTTTTTGGGGCTGAGCTTTAGTGTGGTTTGCTACCAGTTGTAGTCAGTCGGCTATAAGGCGTTGATTTGTATAGTGTGTGTGTGTGAGACGCATTTTCACTTGTGTTTTCGATTACT
The DNA here is from genome assembly GCA_902151425.1 of Timema shepardi. NCBI lineage: Eukaryota > Metazoa > Arthropoda > Insecta > Phasmatodea > Timematidae > Timema > Timema shepardi. The sequence continues at coordinate 58,434 of CABFVX010000086.1, read as the reverse complement.
TTAGTGAATGAATAATGAAAGTTTCTGATATTAAAAAAACTGAATTTTGGTTCTTTATCACTAGAAGAAAAGTTCGAAATTAAAAACATTGGAAGGACAGTAATCAAATCTTACTTAAGAAACACCATGATTGAAGACAGATTAAATGCTTTGGCCAATAGAACTGTCAATGATTCGCGAGATACCAGACAAAAACCTATGATTAGGTTTTTCTTTCAATTGATAAACTTACTGATACACTAATAATCCTTGAAGTATATTGTGTGTATATTGTTATATATATGTGGATTTCACGATGGACAATCTTCGACTTCGAACCAAGTGAGTTGTTATACTTTTACTAACTTTATCCTTTTAATACTTTTTATAGTGTAGTTTGTCAGCTAAATATATGATGGTAGAAAGTTGATATAAGGTAAGCTGTTGTCTACCTATTTTAACAATTTTTAAGAGAGGCTCCTCTCTTAATGTTGAATCTTGAGTCACCACTGTTGATAGTTGTAGTTTCCCTCTGATACTACTGTTAGTTTTAGTTTCCCTCTGATACTACTGTTAGTTTTAGTTTTCTTCTGACACCACGGTCGATAGTTTTAGTTTTCTTCTGACAGCACTGTTGATAGTTGTAGTTTCCCTCTGATACTACTGTTAGTTTTAGTTTTCTTCTGACACCACTGTCGATAGTTTTAGTTTTCATTTGACACCATGCTCGATAGTTTTAGTTTTCTTCCGACAGAACTGTTGTTAGTTTTAGTTTTCTTCTGATACATCTATCAACAGTCTTATTGAATTTTATTATATACTACAGTGCAAAATGTGATGTAGTCAGTAATAATAATTGGTTATGTCTTAAAGAGTCATCAGTCCAAGTCAGTCCTTCTGTATGCTTATATTGGTGGTCTAATTCTACATCAAAATGGTCCTCAAGCGTACCCGTGGGATACACCCCCTCATCTCAAGTGAACTAGTATCAGTACTTATAGTTTGAAAGTTTGTCTTTATTCCAAATGTTTTGCTTAGTTCCAAAACACACACTGATGTGTAACTATATAGAAATGTTGATAGTAATAACATATTTGGTACATTATTATGGACTGTTTTACATTTGATAGAATCAGGCTTACAACACAACAAATAAGCACGTCTACTATGTAACATTGATGTTACCTAAATGTTACTAGACACCAACATCTGTACACTCTTATGACTAAAATATTGCCCTTTGTCATATCTTGACTGCTTGAAATTATTATATAACCATTTATTTACAAGTTTTATTTTAATCAGTTCACTTAATTTAATTTAGTTCTCAAATTATAATGTTCTCTCCTTGGTAAGCTTTCAAAATGTGTTTCAAAAAGTTTAAAAGTGATTCATCTCTACTCATTCTTTTCCAAATAACCTTTTTATGTTGAAAATTAGAAACATTAAATTCTTTACTTACACCTCATAAGTAGTTGCAGTACTTCAACTTATATTCTGAAAATTGAAAAATGACACGACACGGGAATCGAACCCGGGACCTTCGGCTTAGTACGCCCCGGGTTTGATTCCCGTGTCCAGGTGTCATTTTTCAATTTTCAGAATATGATATCTATGAGGGACTATCCCCACTAAAATGCATTAACAATAGTTTCGGCTATTTGTTTCATTAATACTTCAACTTATGACTAGCAAAACCATCCTTCTAGCTCCACTTTAAACATAAAACATCCCACTCCTAGTAATTTGATGCACAGCTGAAGTTTCATCGCAATTTTTTCCCCCTACCTTTAGTGTAAAGCATTATCTAAAAAATGATAATTTATAAGCAGAACCTGTTTAGCCATTTTCAGCCTTTAAAACATGGTATTCAAGCACCATTTACTTTTACGATTTTTCAACTTGCCCAAAAGCATTTGGAACAAATTAACCAAACAAGTTGAGAAGTTAAGTAAATTTTAATTTCATTGTATGTATGTGTTTCTCAAGAGTTGTTTTTAACTTATGTAACTAGGAACCAAATCGACTAATCCTTAGTATCTGCTATATTACAATTCTGTGTGTTTTTTTGAGCAAGTATAAATATAGTATTCACAGGACATTTTAATTTTTCAATCATCTTATTTATCGTACACTCATGAATTGTAACTGAGTATACCAGTCGAGAATTCTGGTGCTGCACTACTTCTGCTTGTAGTATATTTCTTATTTTGAGATAACTTTTCAACAGAAAATAATTACATATGATAAAGGTAAGAGGTGAACATAAGATGACTCAGCTCAAAATAATCTGCTAACAATAATTTATTTTCAAAAAATGTCTTCTGAGAATTCATGTACATTATCTAAAACTTTTACATTAAAGAACATATGTGACTATGTACAAAAGAACTGGACAGATATTTTAAACAGTTATTACAGCAATATACATATTTAATACCAATAAACATATGTGTTTACACAAAAATATAGAGCAAATTGTAAAATAACACAGCAGCCAATCTCATTAAAAATAGTATTTATCATTGTATAACATAACAACATAATAAGGTGTAAGTAATGATCAAATAAACATAATTTTTACTATACTTATATGTTTGTGAATTAATTTTACAAATAATAGTAAAATATACACAACACTTCTAATGTTCTTAAATTTCAACAATATTATGTATGTATTATACGTACAAGATTGACTACTTAAATATCATATATAAGGTGTTTTTTTAAAAATTAAAAGTCGCTTTGCTTACATATTGTGCATGTACTCAAGAAATAAATTGATACATGGTATCAGAAATTCAAGAATACTTTACAAGTTACATTCACTTTTTTTTTTATTTAAAGGATAAGTTAAGTTTTATAAAAGTACTTAAAATTTTGCAGCATGAAGTGACATTAATAATATGCCCACTGTTGAACATTTTGAAAAATTCTTTCTTCAATATGAAGATAATTACTGTTGGCAAAAATTGTATCATTCTTTATAAAAAATGGATGGGATTTCCCCCCATTAAAATGAAGTGGTACACCAAAAATTAACATTATCAAGATAGACTTAAGTGTTTAGAGAAATTATTGAAATAAATAATTCCGTTTACACTCAAAATGATGACAAACTGTTAGAAGTAAGAACAGCCAATGCAATGATTTAATGAAGATTTAGATAGAAAAACGTCATAATTTAAAGTTAACCCACAACTTTTTGTAAGTTTTTTTCAGTTATAAAACTTAGAATTCTAAGGAATGAACATAATATGACTTTTACAATGAAATGAGGAACACAGGTCAAACTTTATACTGGTTCCACTGGATAGAGGATTTCCAAATTATGTCCTGTGTTTGTCTTATATATATATATATTTATCGTTCCTTTTATATAGTCCTATTTATGTGTCATGTTAATCTTTAGCAATATTATTTTTTATTTACTTAGTTAGGTTTCCTATTTTAGGATGTTATGTTTTACGTTTCACTCTCCCCAGATGAATTAGGGAAGAACAAAACCTAGGTTACACAAGGCAGCCATTACCTACCACTATGTCCAGTGGCAGTAATGTGCTCCTCTTTTTAATGTTACTATTGTGATTTGTTCATAATCCTTCTTCAATGTATAACATCATGTATCTTAAACATTGAAAATAAATTTTCCTTAACTAGTATGGTTTTTAAATATTATTTTATGTATTTCTTTGATTTATATAGCTTTTGACAGTTGTAGCAAAAGAAATTAAGTTTTTAGCAATTGTGTGAAATAAACTATAAGAAAATTCTAATAAGTGATAGTTTTTGAAAATGTACATGTATATTCATATGATTTAAAAAAAAAAGGAAAAAACCTCTGAAAAGAATCATCAAGTAGAAAGAGTAAATTAGAAAATTTTAAGTCCAAGTTGTAGCAGCGTCCATTAAAATGAAAAACTGTTACAAAATTTAAGTAAAATATCACCTAAAATGTGGAATATTAAAACTACTTACTATAGCTTTTCTATGAAAATTTGCTAGTTTGAATCGTTTTGAAACTTTATTAAAAAAATTAAAAATAAATATTGCATTGGTTATTCCTGCTTTTTAACTACAAATAATCAACTATTTCACTTTAGAATAATGAATGTCTATTATATCCTGGTTACACTAGTTACACACAGTTTTTCATAAAGAATTTCTTATAACAGCCAACATCAAAAACATTATATTAAACAAAATAAACAATTATCACAAGCAACATAATTACAGTACAACAAACCTTTTATAATATATTTCATATACTTAGTTCATTAGTTAAAAACTACTATTTTGAAGTATTCCAACGTGCAATGATTCACTTGAAAACTGAATATAAGAAAAAAGTATAACATAGCTGAAGAGAAATAAAGAATTATGACAACTTAAGTATTAATCTGGACATAGTTAAGACAAGAATATTTACCTCTATCTTCACCGTATATTAAATGTTAGCATTTAAAATTATTTGCATACATCTAAGAAATAAAAATTATTAGTATTACAAAATATTGTGAGAAAGATTAGAGTAAATAAAAGTTATGTCTTCAGTGAAATAAAAATAAAATTTCAAGAAAATACATTACATTTTTAGATTCATACAAAACATTAGATTTATGGTAATTTGCTATAATTTAGCCTACTGTAAGAAATACATGAGAATGTTATGAAAAATTCAAATGCCAAATATTAAGGCGAAAAAAATCTAAAATAAACACCTGCCAATATTCAAAAGAAAAGATATATTAGATTAATTTTGGTTTGCTCTTAATACATATTTACTTTAAAGTTTAATTACCATTAGAATTAAAAGTTTGGGTAAATAATATGAAAAACAATCATGTGAAATAAAAATGTATTCAAACTTGAATCAATGCTGTTAATTTATAAAAAGGGATTAACTGCACCAACCACTTTTTTGTTTTACAAAACTTAAAGGTGTCAACATTATAATATGTATAGTTAATTTTTTTCAATAATGCTCTTCTCTGTGTTTAACATCTAGTGCTAGTGCAGAGAGTGCTGTAACACAAGGTGCAGAAAACCCCTTCCACTTCTGTGACTTCACCCAACATACAAAGAGAGTCATGTTTCTGGGGTGTATAATTATATTTGTGTGCTGATAAGCAAAACCTTTTTAACAAAGTGAATGTCAATCAACTTAAAATATCCATCACAAATCAAATTATTTTGACTAGTGCCATTAAAGAAGGGCGGATAGAGGAAGAGGTGGTGGTTTACTTTTCCCACCCTTGGCTCAAACTTGCCTTAATCACAGATCCAAACTGTAGTTTTATGTGCAATTTGATAATTTAACAATGTTGTGACATGCATTTGTGGGAACATGTGATAAGACTTCAACTTCTTTTGGTCTGGTTTTCCGGTGATGAAGTTTGAATCCTGGCTGGGTGATATGAAGGTGGCTTTTCCTAAATGGTTCTCCACTCAGTCTTCACACAAATTCAGGTACATATTCTATAAATGCTACCTTCCTTATTATTATTCCATTTGTGGAGAAGTGTTATGGTAAGTTGCTCGAATGTATTTTAAAAATCCTGTAAATCAATGTTGCTTTAAGTTGAGAATTTAATCTCAAGAACATAGTTGTCATATTTTCATAAACTGCATAAAATACAAAATCTAGTCTTTATGTGAAAAAAATGAAATGACTCAATAAAACAACTAATTTCTTAGGAATAATTGTTTCAATATTATATTTTTAATAGTTTTAAGAATACCTCATTTGCCGGGCCAACCTATTGGGTTTTTTTTGTTTGTGATTAGTTGTGTAATGAGTCCTTTGAGATTAAAACTTTTCTAAGAAATTTTCTCGAGACTTGTAAGTTGATGCAATATTGGCTTCAACAAGATTTTCTTATAACAATAGCTCGAGATCTACTATTTACATAAGATGCTATAAGATAATATATTAAATTCACCTTTTAGGGTGAAAATTGATTTACTTAGAGATATTATTAATATATTCACACCCTCACTGTTAAACTTCTTCTGACTGTTCAGTATCTTAGTAATTATTTTTTTATGTTCTTATTTGATCTATCAATTTCCTAGATCTTTCCTTCCTTTGTTATCTCATTTCAGAAGTTATATTGTGTGTTTCCCACTCCCCCCCTAAAGATTTCTGATAGAATAAAGGACTTAGTTGTAGTTATTGATTTTATGTATGAAAGCCATTATCTGCAACAGTGTAAAAATGTGAAATGTCTTGATCATGAAAAGATCAAGCTAACAAAACATATGCTTATCAAAGTAAATAAAATTCACTAAAATTATAAAATATTACAACAAATTTCAATAAAGGCGGCAATAGACTATATTACCTATAACATTTATATGAATATTATATTCTCCCTGCTGAATTTTAACTCTTCTCAAAATGTAAATGAGTTGCAACTATTCCTTTGTACTTGACATACAAACATTTTTCTAAACACCAAATAACTAAGTTATAACTATTATGATAGAAGAAGGTGAAAGAAGTCTAGGAACAAGAAAAAGGAACCAACACAATGTAGCATTTCATCATAAAACACAGTCTAACACTTCACTTTGCTGCTCTTCGAAGAAAATTCGAAGAAAATCAATCATTACCGCTCAATCCCCTGACATGAGATTCACTCTTTCAGGACTCCTTACCAGTGAATGTGAAAAGCGCAATGCAAATTTATAAAAAAGGAAACAAAATAAAAATAACACAAAAGGTTGAAAAGAAAATTGGTAAAAATAATTCAAGGACATATAAATAGAAAGCTGTAAAAGGTAGGGGTGTAGAGTCAGTGTAGACTATGAGACAAAGGGCCAGTTTCATAGTCAAATTTAGTACGCCTCAAGTGAGGCGCTACACTAAGTACAAGTCGACCCTACCTAAACTCGAATGGAATGGGCCGTTCTCGCATAGGAAATTGGCCCATTCCATTCTGGTTTAGGTAGGTGTCGTCATCTTCTTAGTGTAGCACCGCACTTGAGGCGTACTAAATTTGACTATGAAACTGGCCCTAAGTCTCGCCACACTTTTTATTGGAAGGTTAAGAGAAATAGATAGCAAAGGTTTATATGCTATTATAAGTTTAAAAACAACCCCCAAAGAGATAGAACTTGCAAAAGTGCTTCTTGCACAGCGAACATATTTTTTTCTTTAACTTCTCCTATTGAAACTTAACACACTTTGTGGCAAATTAATTTTATTAAGATTGTGATCTCTTTAAGATTTCCGCTCCTCTTCCCCTACTTCAGGGGTACCACTATTAACTTCAAGAAGACGCTATTCTCAACGAGTTGACAAATACTGCTGTAACGTGGTTGTGATAGGGGTGAGGGAGATTGGAGAGTTTTATAGGAAATAGGATGCCTAGTACTTGAGAAAATTATTAAGAAGACTATTAAAGCATTAGAAATCTTTATCTACTACCTGAGCTAAAATTATATGTATCTATTTTAATTACAAAGTTGTCAGAAAATATGCTAAACTAAGTCAAATATTCAAATCAATATAAATCACTATTTACTTTACTTAAATAGGGTTATGAGAAGAATTATTTCACACACAAAAAATAAACCCATTAAAAATGAGTTAAACAATAGAGATAGTATTTTTTTAAATTATTGTATAAGAAATCTGTAACTATGGGAGATTTTACCCTTTGTCCACTAGAGCATTGCCTTTCTAATCATTATTGTTAGTTACAATTTATTTTTATTCTGAATGTTGTTGTTTTGTGTACTGTGCATGTTAAAATTATTTTTAAAATAGTTTCAATATAGTTTTAAATTGGAATAAGAAGAATTTATACATGATATTTTAAGTATATCATCATAAATTTTGTCTTGTATGAACAAAATAGGTGATATATAAAATATGTGCTAAATTGTCGGCTAGAGATCATTTAAGATATTAGGTAAGGCGGCTGTATCCATAATTTCAATCACCTCTTCTTCATAATGTTGGCTACGTCACTAGTAAAAGGTATGATTAACCACATGTGTCTTAACATATCAAACACAGAAAATTTGCAAACCTCCAAAGAGCTAACAAACATGTGGAGTAGGTTGCTTGTTTTAACATTAAATCACAGACACGGTTGACCACAAATCATGTCTAAATTGCAACACCAATCATCTATTTTCTGAGTTTAATTTTCTTGTGCACATTTCACTTAAGTTACATGTTTGTTTGTTTTTTCCTGTAAGATATAAGGATTTCAACACCCATGCAACAGATTTTTGAACAAGTTGGTCAGAAATGGTGTGGTATAGGAAGGTTGTTTTAAATGAGAATAAAATATCTTTAGTGGGTTGTAATAATGGGGAAAATTGTTGGCAATGGTTTAGTGAACAGAACGATCCAGAAATGTTTCCATTATGACACAAGTGGTTAACATTACGGCCAAACACAGTACATGAACGAATTGGATTTGAATATATAATACATAGCTCTTCATTGTGAAAGCAATATAACTAAAGTATAATAATTGTGTATGAATTCACCAATTAACAATTAGCGAATACTATACAATTTGCTTAGTTTAATTAATAAATCCACTCGAATCTTTAAAAAATAAGACAAATATCGCTAAGAAAATTGATGCAATAAACAAAAAATATCTTAGTACTTTCAGAAACTGTAATACAATTTCCAAAATTATATAATACTAATTTAACAAAGCCTTGAGTAACAGGACAACAGTTTTATGTAGAGGAGTATTGCCTGGGTGCGCAGAGCTTGTTAAAAATATATTATCCAACACTGGTCCCATTTGTTGAATCATACATAAGTTCTGTTTTAAGTACCTCCCATGGGATTGTATTTCTGTTGATATATGGCCAATGAATGTTCTACTGAGTGATGAGAACAATTCACTAGTTTAAACACACTATGTGTACCCTGGCAACACGCAGCGCTATCATTGCAGGACAAGAACCTAAGAGTCTACACATGGACTCATAAAATCTCAAGAGAAAACATCACGTGTGTGACTAGGATTCCTCAAGTGACAAATTTGAAACTTGGACCAAATATAATATAGCAATATGATGAATTTTTCTAAATGTAAATGAAAATAATTTTGAAGAATAAAATATGTTCTGTCTGATGCCATGGCAGAGGTGTTCTAATAGTTGTAATATTATTATGGTTTTTATTCTGCATTGGAAATAAAATAATACTACTGTTTTATATTTCCATCTATATTCAACCACAAATTTACATTTGATAAAAAAACATATAAATAGTAATTTTAGTCTTTTAAGGGGCAGTTAAAATAGGAGAAAGCCATTTCAGCAAATAGTTACTTTAAAATAAATGAATTAAAAGTGACCAAACAATGTTTGAAACAGAGATTTTTTCAAACAAGAGTTATTGTTTGATTAAAATATATCCAAATTCCCTAACAAAGTATTTAAACACAGTTTTTGTTTGAAGTATTATTTATATGTGAGTGCATTGCTGGCTTTTGAAATGAATCTTATATTTATTTCAATCAAATTGTTTGAAACAGATCCTTAAGGATCAAAGTGAACAGTTTTAAGCTACCCAAATTTTAAATATAAAGTATATACTTGAACTGAAATTTTGAGAGCAAAGCATATCGGTAATATTTAACAAAAAAATATAGTTAATATGTATTCAAAATAAATTAATAATAATCAGGAATTATACTTTTGTATAATACATATAAATTAAATACAAAACTAGGAGATATCTAAATTATTTTGTTTCAGGTAACTAGTTATCTGGTATTAGAAGTCCGCACCAAAGTTAAGTGTATACTGGCATGCTAAACAACTCTCAGGAGGCTGGGATTTAATCCCTGACCTGGTGCACTTAGGGTGTTTGTAATTCTCTCTCCAGGCAAATGCAATCTATCTGTAAAATTCACCTTCCTTAAACTTTTCTCTTAAAGAGCAGGCTCACTGAGACTTAATTACGCTAAGATAGAAATAAAACTTTTCTGGAAGTTTAGCACTTAAAAACTGATAAAATATATTCAAATATAAATAAAATAGTGTATGAATGTATCTATTTACTGAGCCAAATGTTGGTGTAAGCATGATGAGTGTTCAAATATTAAAAGCACATCCCTACGCATGTGAGATGTTCTACAGAAAAAAAAAGAAAAAAAAATCAGAACAGGTAAACTAATTAAGTAAAAATTGAATTCAAAATGGAGTAGGCTAGTGTTTTTCTTCAGTTTCCCTCTAATTTTTTCTAAAGGCAATAATGCAGAAGTTGACCTCGGTAGTCTTGGGGTGAAGTGCTTGCCTAAGGACCCAATGTTCGTGGGTTCAAAGAAATTATCATGTACTGATATAATCAGTTGTTTCAGAAAGTGCTCCTTAAATGCCCCAAACAATTTTTTTTAAAGTCAAAATATAAAAATTATGTTTTTATTTAAGTGTGTGTGTGTAACTATCTAAGCCATAAGAAAAGAATGTCACATTTGTGCATTGTATTATTCCCACATTGTTCGCTATTTTCCTAGGTGGGTTTTATTCACTTTATTTTCAATGAATTATTTTTTTCAATTTTAACTATTGTATAATCATTTAGCCACTGAGCCTCTTTATTCAAACAATAGGCTATGTTCTATAACTCGCCAAGTTTTCTTTGTGTTTCTTCTGAAGATAATGCAGTATTTCAGAAAATCAAAAACTATGTTTAGCTACTTCAAAATGCTCAGACCATGGAATTGTGAAAAATGCATAAATATATGAGGTGAGAATTTATTATGTTTTAAGAATCATTTCAGGTTGGCTTACTTCTCTATTACATTATACAAAGATCCCCCCCCTCCCCCCATTTTCTGAGTAAAAACTTATGGGTTTTTCCCCCAAGTTTTCTAGAAGGAATTTCCATTTTTATAGGCCACTTAGATTCGAGTATAAAAATAAATAAATTTAGCTTGTCATAAAATTGACTAGAATGAAGCCATGTAATTTTTTAAAAGTGGATGATAACTTTGATAGTATAATAATTTTAGTCATTATGCAACTCAATATGTGGGATATCCATGTGTCCAAATGAGCATTTTGAGCAATTTAACTCACTTTTACTACAAAGCAAGTTACTATACTGTTTTCATATATTTCAGAGTCATTTGCAAAGTTCAATTTTACTATATTTTACCATTCACATGAGTTATTTGTAGCTATAGATTCTTCCAAATTGGGTTCTCAATCTGCCCAAACACACAATAAAACACCTGTCTTAACCAAAATGTCACCACTGACTAGACTACCAGCATAATTCCTCTACTTTTATAAGTTTTCAGATCTAATCTTTTTGAGCTCATTTCTATTCATATTTATCTAATAGATGCACTTAGGGAAAACGAAAATTTTGAAATACTGTAGAAAATTGTATTTATATAGTTAATAAAAGCTTCTACAATTAGATATTTATGCCACACAAGGCTGAAGTAAATTGTGTCATATTTAACAAAGGTGTTGTAACTTTAAAAAGAAATATTTACAAGAGGAATTTTATTTTTCAGACTGAAATTATAAAACAAAATGATTATGTTTATAAAAACAAATCTTGTGGGTGTGTGAGTGAAGATTGCAGTTTTCATATACCTGAGAGGGTGATGTCAGATAACACTCAACATTACAATTATACACAACTTTCAATTTTAAATATTGTACATACAAATACAACCACAATTCAACCTTCATGGCTTCGGAAACATGGCCAAGATGGCGGCACATATCCTCTGAGGGTTTGTCTCGTCAGGGTAAATCTGCATTGCTTTCTGCACTTGTTCCTCAGGGAAAATGGACGCCAGGTGGTAGTAAAGTTTCCTACGCGCGTTGTCGGGGTTGGTCTGGAAATGTGAGGGTGGAGGCACATTGGGGGGCCAAACGGGAGGGGGAGCTATGGGAGGCCACACCGTTGGATCAAATGGGTCCGAGAGCAGTGTGGGTCCTTCCAATGCCGGTGCACACAGATTCAGCTGCGGGTCTGATGTGCTACTGAGACGGTGCATGTGTCGACCTCCTGGCGGCTTGGAAGGAGGGGCAGGAGGCCACGGTCGATATGTGTCCGGGGCAGACGCAATACGAGTCACGTTTTGGTGAAGGTGCTGATCCCATGCAGCAGGCATTGGGCCACCCCCACTCCCATGCCTTGCAATGGGACGATGTGAAGTGGGCTGACACTGAGACTGTTGTATCGTTTGTGGTTGTCCAGACGCCTGCGTCATGTACCTCCTCATACGGTGAAGACGGGGATCAAATGTTGGGTTAAGTGTTAGCTGGCGCTGAAGTTTACGATGCAAGTTAGCCCCCGCCACATCACCTCCCTCTGGGTCAGTCAAGTGCTGAGTGGCAGCCACATGGGACCCCAAGCCCCCGGAATAAACAGGCCATACGGGCTGGTCTGACACAGGCTTGTTCCACTGGGCGTATCCTGGTGGTGGGGCAGACATCTGGTGTACACCCACATAATAGGGTCCCTCTGCCATATTCTCCACGCTACGGCTCTTTCCAACGCATGAATGGGCAGGATCCCCCTCTGGAGGAGAGCTTAGCCCCAGAGAAGGACCAAGGATGTTGGATTTAGTGCGAGCAAGAGGAGTCTTCCTGAGAGCCCCACTCTGCTTGGAGTCCTGCTCTAGCGAGGAGGAGGGCAATGGGAGACTCAGAGACTTACCCCCTTTCAAGTGACTTCCTGAAACAAACATTACTACAAGGTAACCAACATAACAGAGAGCATAGAAATGTCAAATAGTAATCATTAGATATGGGTTGAATACACTTTTTATCAAATTAAAATCTTAATTTTATCTTGAATATTAAACTTAGGAAAAATTATAGTTGTAAGAGGCTAACTTTTCAAAATTGGTGTGAATTTTCCTCCTTCAATTTTAATTTTATCCACATCAATTCTTGAGATGATATATAAAATCAAGTGATAAATTTACCATAGTGTAAATTTACATTCAGTTGAGGGGCCAATTAATGGTGCAAGGTTTGCCTGTTCGATTTGTCCAATAATTGTGTTGGGTTAAGCTACTGGTAATCATCATAATAGCTCAGATTAAGAAAAAACAAAAAAACTTTTTTTTAAATCTTAATCTCTAGTAAGCCTGCCTCTCTGTGAAACCCACCTGGACTGGAGTCTCGACTGTGGAGCCCTCGTGCTTGCAATTGTTTCTGCGCCTGCTCCAAAAGTCGTTCAGTCACAGTCTTGTGAGGTAGTGGCCCGCGCTCTGGATGGTAAAACTTGCATTTGTTACCGTATGTACATTTCTTTCCATATGGACAGGGGGGAGGTGGATCCCCGCGGCGGGGCTGTTTCCGCAAGAAGTTTTCCAGCGTGGGGCCAGACCTTCCCAGGGGATCATCGGGTGGCATGAACCTTTTTAAATAAACATAATAAATAATAATATATAGTTGATTATAACTATATTAATTATGTGAAGAAAATGAAACACAATTTTTTTAATAGGGTTTTCTTGTGTGGCTATCCTTTGGGTATTAGCCGCTAGCTCCCAACTATATTGAACAATGTACCACTTGTAATATTATCTACACTTTCCAATACTCCTAGATGTGGCTCAGATTGTGTTATAACTTCTTCTTCATCTTCTTCTAAGTGAAAAATTAAAGTTTCCATAATTTTGTTTGTTTGGCTATCAATTGATCAGGACCATATTCAGCTAGATGGTTTTTGGACATTAGGGTTGAAACTTCAATTCAAGATAAATTCTTTAAAACCAACTAAGAAGAATGTCTACTCCAAACACACACAAAGATTTTTTTTTTTTCAAAATTAAAGTTTAAAATAAACTACTATGGTTAATTTTATATTAGATGTTTGGGAGTTGACATCAGAAAAAAATAAGTAAAGTCTGTTCAGCGTAGGAATTGATTTCTGAAAGGCCTTTTTCCCTACCAGAAATCTATTATATAGTAGGATATTGGTAGGGAAAAAGACCTTTCAGAGAGTAATTCCTACCGTGAATGGATTATAGTTGTCCTATTTAACAAGCCACATGTCGTTTGCATTTCTATATTTGTTCATTTTTATAAAATATATAGCCATTCTGCTTGTTCATAAAAAAGATTTGACCAAATTATTACATGCATAATATAACTGCAATAGTTTTTTTTAAATGAGCCCCAAATCCATAAAAAGACCTGCGTCACTTTTACTAGATTTAACAGCTTTTATTTATTACTTTAATTACATCCTTATGGTTGATATTAGATCATTTGTACAGTCGTGGACTTTTTTTTAAGTAAATATATATCTAAGACGGTTTTAAATTAATTTTAAATATGCATTTATTTATTAAATATGAACACTTTCAAACACGGTGTACAAATTGGTGTGCTATGCTTTGCTTAACCCCTCAATTGCTATGAACACCTATACAAGGTTTTTTCTATGCCACTTGTACTTGTGCTACATGCGTGTTTACACATTTTCAATGTCTCTCTGGTTTTTCTATTACAGCAGATATGCTAAGTGTTTTTATTGTATGTTAGCACAATATCTGAAGTGTTTAACATACATACTATGAATGAAGATGGCTGTGTCAACTTTTATGAGTCTCTGACGGCAGCAATCTCTAGTGGGCTGATAATATAAACAATTAATTTCTAATAATGTATTTGTTTGATTTAGAGCGGTATTTATAATATTTGTAGGTGTTTAATTGACTCTATTGAGAATTTAGTGATGATTATGATCATGTGACAAGTACAGCTGAGAAAACTGGTTACTCTTAATGGTACAATGTTGCCGTCACTCCAAATTTAAAAATAAAAGGAAAAAGTCACTACATGAGAACAGGGTGTAATGTCACGCATTATGTGATACAAAGTTTAGGAGATTAATACAAAATAATAATAATATCATCATTACCATGCATAAAAATAAAATATATAAGAAACATACTTCAGTGTTTTTTTGGTTTTTTACTCTAAATTATGTTTTAAAATTTATATTTTTTGAATTTTAACTTTGTGGTGAAATGCCCAGTAAAGTATTATTGCATTCCTTAAGCCTTTTCAGCAAACAAGGGGTTAAGGTTCAAACAATTCATATTTAGTATTCTGAAATAGTTTATAGATCTTGTTGGCTTATGAAAATTTTGTTTTCAGAGGATTCTAGGTGTACAAACCCTTCTAAATTTTTTAATAAAATTATCCTTACCTGTCATTTACAAATGAATACATGAGTATCCTCTCCTCAACAACTTTCTTAAACTCCGGGGTTTCCGAAGCAAGATCTCTGTAATTATCATTGGAAACAACGATGCCATCAACATCGGCCGCTAGTCGCAAGATGTAGCGATCATCGTAACAAACCATTCGCTTTCCACCGACCAGGCGGGATGGAGTGAACACTAAGCAACGGTCTCGCTCTAGTTCTAGCAGGATTTCCTGGTCTGCAACATAACACAAAATTAAAAATACATATATTTTTTGAATTTCTCCTTTCATAATGTCTATATTTTTAATTTTTAAAACTAAAATGTTCAAGACAGTATGGTGTGCAATTTGAAATTCCAGTTTTCAGGAGCCCTGATATTATAAGCTCTAGAAAATTGAACATTCACTGTTAAAACTCAGTATTTATTAGGTAAGGAATATAAAAAATTATGTTGAGGAGTAACAGTAGAAGAAAATTTTAAAAACAAATTGATTTAATTAGTAAATTTAAGCATTTGATGACTCCCCTCAAGGTAGTCATCAGTCTTCTGATGATTTAAATACACCGGAGTAGGAAATATATATACCAGTAATGGGATTGTCTGGCCGCGAAGATTCTTTGCGCCATTTTGGAACAAACACAGTGATGTCCTTATGACCTCTGGTTCTGAACCACTCGACGCACAGTTTGATTCCACGGCAGGAGAACACCTTCTTGTTACCATGGCTGGAAGATAATTTTACTTTAAACAACACTATTTGAATGTCATGATCAAACTTACAGTTGAAGGACCAAAAGTCTGTAATGAGGCTAACTTAAATAATATTTTTAGATGTCTTGAATTATTATTATTAGCACCCGTTTGGGTTATACACACTTACACTAATGTGTAATGGTAGGGTGATTGTGAGATGAAATGGAGGACCTACATTTTAACGTGGAATCCGAACCACGGTGGAGGCCTGGCATTCCCCACATTCACAAGGTGTCTTGTCAGAGGTGAAGGAAGGGTTTGATAATCAGATAAATCTGTGCCGGGACCGAGGATTGAACCCCGGCCGCCAGCACAGAAGTCTGACACCTTACCCCTAGACCACCAGGTCACTTACAACCTACTTATTTTTTGTATCAGATCTAATATCAATTTAATCAAATCAAATTTGAAATTTGTTAATAAGATACTCTCCTGATCAAAACACCCACCTCATAGCCACGTTGCTGCCATCAATGACGACAGGCCGGAGTGGGGGTGAGGGCTCATCTCCTTGTTCTTCGAGAACTTCATCACAACCCTCAGGTGTGACGTCTTGCAGGCGAGGTACCTGGGCCCCGAGCTTGATCAGCTCCTCTAACAACTCGTTCTGCCCAGGGTTTGGACCTAGCTTATGCAAGGCTGCTTGCACTAGCTTCTCTGTGTAACCCAGCTGAAAGGACAAGTTTTGATTAGTTTTCAGAGACACTTATGCCACTAGAAACTTGAGATGAGGTGTGAAAATGTGATAAATATCTAGAGCAGTCATGTAAATAAAAGATTCGTTAAAACAAACTAATTATAGAAAAATAAACAATAATCAGACTATTTTGGTCTAATCAAAAAAGAATAGTGACAAAAAAAGTTTAATGCAAGTAAACTACCCTTAAATCAATTTATTTTGAAGAAATAAAGACACATTATGATATGCAAAATAATCTACAGATACCAATTTTGAACCAAATCACTAAAGCCATTTTTTTAAATAGTCGAAATAACATCTGTAAATTCCAAATAGTATAATTATTTATCCTCCAAAACAAGTACTGTATAAATCTTTATTTGTCATGTTCATATCAAACACTCCTCAAATAAAAATTTTAAGTAAAATTCTGATAACTATTTCCAAAATAATTTTAATTTTCAAAAATCACTCAATAAAAGACCCTTTATCAAATTTTTACCCAAAACAAAGAATACAGTGTTATTTGTTTGCTCGAAGAGTACCAAGATACTCATTTGGAGCTAAATTGTTATAGCCATTTGTAAAATATTTTAAGTTTTTGAAAAATCAGTCATTAGTAAAATACCCTTTAATGACTTTTTGTTCAAAAACCAATTATATAGTGCTGTTTTTCATGTTAAACAAATCCTAGACATGCATTTCAAACAAAACTGTTAAGACCATTTTCAAAAAAATTAATCAGTAGCTTAGGTACATTTAATTAAAGGACTAGGGTGGAAAAAAAAAGCCCTATAATATCTAAATATCAAGAGTGAACAATCTATCAATCTGTTTTGAATCTGTGGCCAAGGACAGACTGACAAAGAGAAAGAATGATAAAATCCACTTTCTTGGGTCTGTGTTCACATAAAGCGTAAAAATTTGTCATAATCTCGAGATTGATTTTTTCATGATCACAATACTTTCTCTTGATATGAGGAAGTAAAAATAAAGGAAGGTTCTATTGTTGTTTAAGAAGGAAGAATAAGGTTATACATAAACATTATTTAAATACTCTGTAAGGTAGCAGTCTTACCTTGACAAACTACACTACGGTCACTTGGGAACATTGTTTGCCAACATTGATAGGAAATTGTTTCCCAACAAGATGTTTGGAAACATTTAAAAATATATTGTTTTGTGTCCAGACTATAATAATAAAACATTGTTTCCCGTCTAGAGTCCAGTTGAATGAAATGTGTCTGCCAAGGACACAGAAAAGAAACAGACACTCAACCTTATGGAAATTTTGCTGCGCTCCTTTGGCCAGCTTCAGTCCTTCAACTCTGGGCTTCGCTAGTGTCAGTGTTGAGTGATGATAGGACTAACCGCAGCAATCCTAGTGTTGAAGGACTCAAGCTGCCAAAGGGAGTGCAACCATTTTAACCTGTAGTGTGAGTGTCTGGGTATATTAGACTGTGGGCAAGGAGAATGCTTCTATGGCTTATATTATTATTATTATTATTATTATTAGATCCGCGTCTTACTACCCGTTCGGGTTATACACACTTATGCTAATGTGTAATGGTAGGGTGATTGTGAGATGAAATCAAGGACCTACAGTTTAACATGGAATCCGAACCACGGTGGAGGACTGGCATTCCCCACATTCACAAGATGTCTTGTTAGAGGTGTATGGCTTATAATTAAAAAAATTAGTGTGCCCTCTTTGAAAGTGCACAAGAAGGACTTTAACTTTTTTTCTCCACTTAATTCGAACTGAGTACTTTTGGCCTATTTCATTATAAATATCTTTTTTTTCCCACGATTTTTATAGTCCATGAATATCACATCTCACAAAAATGTGTTAGTGTGAAATCTCTCTACAAGTTTCAGTGTATTTTCGGTTGACCACAACATGAAAAATGACAAATCAGGAGCTGATGTAACCTTTGTGAACAGCATAAGCAAACTGGTCCACATTGTTGCCAGGAATATTGCAAACATATCCAGACAAATAAACATATTCCTTGTAATCCATTTGAAATGGATGAGAAGAAACATGTTTCATTCTTGGAAAACACAACTATTAGTTTGCAAACTGTTTCCCAATTGTTTGCAGGTTTGCAACAAATGGCCTAATGCATACTAAGCTTTATATTATAAGCTATGTCAGGGGTCAGGAACCTCCCCCCCCCCCTTTTTCTTTAATCAAAGAGCCAAATTAGTAAAAAATTAAATGTTGGGAGCCACAAATATATTTTCATATGATATATAAAATAAGATATTTAAAAATTGCTATATTCTTTCACACATTTAATTACAGTTATAAAGTACATACTGTATGTGCAAACCTTTAGTGTAACTTTTAAACTCGAACTTCTGAAGGTAGCTTTTTCAAGTTTGGAATGTTATTTGGTGTTTTTTAACTTTACTAATGCTTTAAACTTTCGTCTGTTAGCCTGCTTAGAAACTTATTTTTAATCTACTACATTGTAGAGAAACATTGTCCACAAATATATGTTGAACCAAAAGTGTCAATAGGTCAATAGCAAGCTTTCGGGAGTGTGCATAATCGACCAATAAAGATTGCCAGCATTTGAATATGATGTCTTGTGGTGTATTCTATGTAGAAATAGGGTTTGTTTCAACTTGTGTAACCATTTCCTGTAGTTTGGCAGACCATATACTTTTATTTTTATTTTCAAAATTTTCATTTGTAGTTCTGAACTCTTTATCCCAGGAAAGGCTTTGACATACAAGCATTTCTAATTGCATTTGAATGGGTGTAATAGAAATTCCAACGTCTCTTGATAATTCCCAAAGTCTTGAAATCTTCCTTCGCATGATCTTAAAATATAAGTTGCTATATCACTGAACACGTTACAGTTTTTTTTTCATCTTCACAACTTAATTTTGATCTAAAATTTATCACTATTTCAAAATACATAAGTTCATCTTTGGAAACATCTCCAGAAAACAATTCTAGTTTTTACTCAAAAATAAGCACTTTTAATAACTATAATGCAGTATTTGCTTTTCCTTGCAACTATAGATTTAGCTTGTTAAAATGCTCGATCATAGCAAACAAAAAATATAAATTTTGAAGCCATTCAGAATTAGTGAGACATTTTGTGTGTTCTCTGTAAAAATCTTTGGTAGTTAAAAAAAACTATTATTTCTTACAATCACTCTGAGAATATTTTAGTACCAAACCTCTAGGAAACCATCTCACTGCTGTAAATATGCGTGAATCCATATAGTTGCTATCCATTTCTTGTAGCAGTGCAGAACATTGCCTGTGATTTAACACCTTTGCTCAGATAAAATTAACTACTGGAACAATGCTCATAACATTTTTCAGCTCTGGTATTATTCCTAGAGATTTTGCAACCAAAGCTTCTTGATGCACAATACAATGAAATTGAATTATTTTATGAGAAATATTCGTGGAGAACAGTTTAACAAAACCTTTGTTTTTTCCAATCATTGAGGGTGCTCTGTCGTATTGGATACTATACAATTGATGTCAATATTTCTGTTCCTTAAGCAATTTAGGAAACTTTCTAAAATAGCTTCTTCTCTAGTTTGTTTGTTCAGTGATTGTAATTCAGAGTTATTATTCAATACCTGGCGGTGTTACATATCTTGCCATCACACAACACTGTGAAATGCCACTAAAATCTGTGGATTCATCAATAGCGAGCGATAAAAACTTTGCAGAGTTAATATCAACAACTTGCATATTTGACACCACTGTAGATATAATGTCAATTCGATCTTTCACAGTCCTAGTTGAAAGAAGCTAATCCTTAAACTTTTTTAAGATATCTTTATTTTTAAAATCTTGAAAAAGAACTTCAGAAGCATTCATTATATGTACATTGTTTAAGAAACTCACTGGAAGTGCAAGGTTTTCCCAACTTTGTGATTACCAACAACAGTACAAAGCTGGCTTGTTTTCTTTCATAGCTCTTCAAGAGATTTTTGTCTGTCATCACTCATCACCCTTGGGCTGATTATTATTAAAGTCTGAATGCTTTCAATGAAAGTGTCATTCAACATGGCTTGATTTAATGTCTTGAAGTCACAAATGACAAATTAATCATGGTAGTAATCCATTAATTTCTATAAAAGTAAAACGCTCAGTCCATATTTTATTAAATTTTCTGTTTTTGGCCATATTTTTTTTTTCAAGTTGTAATAGTTGAAGGGCTATTGACTAAAATAAAATAACACTTTCCACACAAATATGTATTGTACACTGTTACAAAGTGAAATACTATTTTATTAACGAAAAAATGTATGATCAACCCACATGACTATACCACCAATGAGCAGTGAACTAACACAAATAAACAAGTCAGTGGCATCCCCCACTTTCCTCAACATCCTTCCTTGGTGGTCGCACTTTGAGCTTCCTCCCCTGTGCTTTCTCCACAACCCTTAACTTCCACAGTGCTATGGTAAAAAAAATTATCTCTTCTAAGCACACAGTGCACGAAATAGGTGAATCATTAACTAACATGGCTCTGTTACTTTTGCAGAAGATATTGTTTAAAAATAAGTATTCAAGAATTAGAATATTATAGTTTACACTTTTATGTGTTGTATGCAAGCCATATTAATAAATTTAAGGAAAAGGATTTCATGAAAAGAACCACAGTTTGTCAGGCTAGGAGCCGAATGTGGCCTCTCAGCGTAGATGATGGGTACATCCACATTCATAAAGCAGAACCAATTGCTTACAATTTTGCACACAAATAAGTTTAAGATTCTGTGCTGATCTATGGGTAGAACCAAATACAATAGCATTGGGTGCGGGTGTCCAGCTAAAGGTAGAATACAACAAATTTGGAAAGGGAGAAGGTTGTTGAGTGGAAGTAGCGGATTACAATGTTTCAGGGAAATCTCACAAATATACTCTCTGTAAACGTGTGAGCCCCCTGCTTCCATTTTAATCTATGATATGCCTTATTGTTTTTTTTTATAAATGATAATTATAGTTATGTCTGAACATAATGTTTCATTGGCAGACATAGTACAACTGTAACACATTTTCCCGATCCTCAAAATCTGTCGCACTGTACAAGTGCACGTGTTGCCCCCACCCCCAGTTTAGATTTAGGAACTTGCTAGTCGTGGCTAGGATTACTTATCATTGACACACCATGTCTGACATATCAATAAAAGGTAGCTAAGAAATCTTACATACTTTAATCTCAATGTGTTAGATTTATTAAACATTTTAGAGGGTATTTTTCCCATTTATTGAATGTTGCTGGTCTAGGTCAAGTTGGTTTATAAACTCATATTAAGCACCCAAACATAATAATACTAAATGATCTTGCGCCCCTTGATGGCTGAGTATGTTGTACCTTGAGTCCAAACTCCACCTTGGCGGTATAGCCAGCAGAGGGAGGCTGTTGACCAGTGCCAGACACATACTCCTCATACTCCGCCCCCAAGGTATCAGACGCTGTCCGGCTCACATCTTGATGGGAGGCCGCGTCCGACACCGTCCGACTCACATCCTGGTGCGACCCCGAGTCCTCCGCGTCATAGTCAGAGTCGTAGCTGGAGTCCTCACCCCCACCGTAAGAGGTCCTGTCTTCCCGCTCCTCACTGCAGAGTGTATCCACATAGCTCTGCAAGCACAATATACCAGGCACCATCAGTACTAGATCTAAAGAGTGCTTGGATAGTTTGGCCAGTGCAATACAAGATAACAGGACCTATCAGTAATAATTATAGTGTCCTTTGTGCCATGTGTATCCAAATAGTTCTGTGCAAACACAAGACAACAAGCACTGGCAGTACTATGTGCGAGGTTTGTGTAGCAAGTCCAGTAAGAACTGTACCCACAGCTATTGGAGAACAAGCCCCATCAGTCCAAAGCATTGTCTTTGGTTAGACTTTTGTGCTAGTTCTGACTATAAGCGTTTTAAACTCGATAACCTAAGACAACAGAAAAAGTTCTGGGAGGGCGGATTTTAAGAGAATATAACAGCACTTGCATGATAAAAGGATGTGAAACTACAATTGGTAGGTTGTAAAAACACCACCAGTGCATTCAGTTGACCCTTCCCAAATTATATATAGAAATGGAAAATTTGCCACCTTTTTTAAATAGAACAAATACAATTGAGACATCCCAAGTTTTAAAGTTTATACTTCAGTTTAATTTACCCTTAAAACGTTAAAGCCAAAAACCTTATCAAACGAGTTACAATAAAGCAATAACTACGAATGCAGTTATCTTCTCACACTCGTGTGTCTATCAACTATAGCGCCTGAGCGTTAAGTTGTGGTGTCACTAACGTCGGCTAGCTGTAAGCTTCAATATTGTAAAACCAAAACCTTTATCGAGTTGTTTAGTAGAGACTTACATTATTTTCCCTGGGGTTCGATTAACTAAAATGTTTACTGTGAAATTGTCATTTCATACATAGTGTTACAGATTCCTAGAGTCGTTCTAAAATATGTTAATATGAGAATTCAAATATGTGTTTGAAAGAATGACATCAGACGTTAATGACACAAGCGCCCCCCCCCCCC
>CABFVX010000086.1:11640-27572 GCA_902151425.1 Timema shepardi | reverse complement strand
CCCCCCATCACTGAAAGTGATTCACGCCCCCTAGGTTGGGGACCGCTGGCCTATAGGATGTCACGTGAAAGAAACTACAGTAGCCCCATGGATTCTTTGGTGCTGACTGACAGCTTACAGCTGACTTCTGACAGTCAACATTTAGGTATATACCTGAATTTTGACCGTAAGAAGTGACAGATGCTAAACACATGTTTTTGCAGATTATATGGTTCGGTGTAGGGATACATAATTTGGTCCGGTAACTTTTCAAAGCAGTCAGCTGTGAGCTGTCAGTCAACACTAAAGAAGCCACGAGGCTACTGTAGGTAGTAGGTACGGGTGGAGCGAGGGGGTTAATATAAAGTCAACATTTTTTCTTGGCATTTCCAGGGACACTGATGGGTGCAGAAGGTAGTTGCCATTTAAATGGTACATAATATAAAAGTAGCCTACCTCATAATCACGTTTTTAAAATTTATGTTTTAGGACAAGTTAATAAATGAAATCTATGAAATGTAGCGATATATATAATCTAATCAACGTGGAAATATACCGTACAGGAAAGTCTCACTTACACACAGACAAGAGTGGACTGACAGTGTTTCAATATGACGTTCATAAATACCACTGAAGCTATGTTTTAGTGTAGTGTAAGCTGAAGTGGTTTTTATTACTAGTACATTTAAACCCGATGCCATTACAGCTACATTATCAATGATTGCGTCGCTATTAAATCCACTTAAAACATTAGCTTCTACTTTATAATGCCATAAGCATAAAATGCTTCCAGAATGTTAAGAAAATCCGACAAAGTGATGCTTCACTTGATACTTGTGTAAATGGCAAAGCTAGTAAGTCAGGACTCACTAAACAAATGCCTATAGCTTTAAAAGCAACTCCAAGAAACAACAAACGGGACAGTTTACATTTAATGGGATCGTGTATCTTCACAATAATTTATGTATTCTGTGCATTCTTAGGCGAAGGCCAGACTGGGCGAGCGAACGACTAAAATATAAAATATAACACATGGGTTGTAATGAAAGGTGGCCAGACTGGAGCGTACGAGCGAGCGACTGAGCACGAGCGTTAGACCCGGTACAGTCTAGTTTACAGGCGCTAGGCAATATTATTGTATGTTGGTTCATGGATTGCTGGAAAACTTTATTTTGACATTTTTATAACTATCAATAGGTTTAGCACCCTTGCTACTAACGGCCTAATTTAATTGGTAAGGTCATAAACCATACCTAAATATATACATGTAAAACTGATATGTTAAAATACTTCAATATTATAATCAAAGTAGGCATTTACAAATAAGAATCACCATTAGCGTGGAGAGAGGATGAGAGAACTAAAAGAATAAATCCGGAACCTCCTCGTCAACAACTATCGAGAGCTATTTGCTAATCACGCGCCCCCTCGCACGCTTGTAAGTCTGGCCGAACCCTTAATCATTTAAATTTTTGATTAAACTTTTAATAAAAACAGTAGTTTAGAATTGAATGAATAGCTTTATTTAAGTTTAAAAAAAACGGTTGACAAATATTAGGTGCTGGCTATGATGTACATTGTTTCCAGATTTTAAAATGAAACTGTTTACCAACTGACTTTATAACCATTTATCCCCGCTCAAGGACCGAGGTCTTATTTCGGGGACGAATGGTCACCTTAACACCCTCAACCCCCCCTGCATGTAAACAACCGTTAATGTGATATCCCTTGAGATAGAGCAAGAGCTGTTACAACAAAATAAACAGACGAGGGTAGACATAGAGCGAGCTGGGATCGATAACTTGGCCAGACATTCTTTCTCCTGTCTCTCCTGGGCAACATGTATACTAAGTTTTAAAATACGACTTATAAAATAATGTATTCTTGGACAATACCACTAAACACTGCACTCTCAAATCGAGCACTTGGATAGCTGTAGATATTATAAACAATACATGTATTTGTCCACATCACTCGAAATTGAACCCTGGCACGCTAGACTTGTAGTCAGCCACTCTAAATAGGTTTAAAGCGTGTTCTAGACCCCTGAAGTTGTGCTGGCAGTATTAGCTAGTGTTGCAGCAAGTGTCAAGAAGTAGTGGACCCACTATACACAGGTTTACAGCGTGTTCTAGACCCCTGCAGTTGTTGTGGGAGTATTAGCTAGTGTTGCAGCAAGTGTCAATAAGTAGTGGACCCACTATACACAGGTTTACAGCGTGTTCTAAACCCCTGCAGTTGTGGTGGGAGTATTAGCTAGTGTTGCAGCAAGTGTCAATAAGTAGTGGACCCACTATACACAGGTTTACAGCGTGTTCTAGACCCCTGCAGTTGTGATGGGAGTATTAGCTAGTGTTGCAGCAAGTGTCAAGAAGTATTGGACCCACTATACACAGGTTTAGAGCGTGTTCTAGACCCCTGCTGTTGTGGTGGGAGTATTAGCCAGTGTTGAAGCAACAAGCAAGAAGAAAGTGCCAGCTTGTACCAGGATGTTATGAGATGAATAGAGAGACCTGCGCTCCCCTCGAACCAGCCCACACACGCGCCAACATTTCGACATAACATTGTGAATTGTGAGCACACAAAGCACTTTCACAGGCAAGCAAACTTGTACTCGGTGAATGAATAATTTTATCCAACAATCTTTCGATAATCACCAATACGGCAATACTTGCTTAGGTACCTCTTACAGGGGCGCAACCAAGATATGGGCTTGGAGGGTAGAGGCTGGGGTAAGGTCATCAGGTACCAACAAACAGATAAAAGTAAATATTTTAGCAATGATTGCCTCTAGAAGCAATTTGATCACTATACTCAAAATGGAGTAAACTACACCATAGCATTATGTTTTAAAGGCAATAAGGATGTATTATTATACCCAGTTACTTGCTTTACTTTCTACTTTTTAGATAATTAGGACCTATTTTATCATAACCCAACTAGTTATATTCTATTTAATTACTATAATAAACGCTGGATTGTATTAAAAATAATGTTTTTTTTAATGTGCGCACTAATTTTATGAAATTATTCGCATAGTTTTTGATGATAAGGAAAGACCTGTAATTAAACAATTAAAGGTGTCGGGGCAAAAATATTATCGCCTACATACATTTATATGGGCTAGTCTCATTATTTAAACGTCTATAAAATTCGTAAAAAATAAATAATATATTCGTTCATATTAGCTATCCTAAATTATTGAATGATTATAAAAAAACACATAGATTAAGAGGGAAGCTACCATAAATTCATGCGAGCACATTTTTTTTTATAAAATGAGGGTTATGTTTTCCCCACAACCCCGTTACTTTTCTTAAATATATACGTCAAGTAATGTGATCTGCAGCAATAAAATTTTATAGAGCTAAAAATACCCAATATCTATAAAATAATTATAATAATACGTGGGACAAAAAAAAGTATTTTCTAAAAATTTATTTCTGGATAATTTTTATTTACCTGTGTTACAAATTTGACGTCGATCACTGTGGTGAGGATTGTTTGGTTTTACTCTAGACCAGCCACATATATGATTGTTTTAAGGTGGGGTTGTAGGGGACGCTAGAAAAGCAAGTGTTTATGCAGTTTTTATAGCAAAATAAATCAAATATTGCTTCAGTACAAATGTTGAGTTTAATTTTCTCAACATGGTGATATCAACAGTTGTTGAATATCTGTCGTGAGCATAGCAGCATTAGATGACAAACTTTTTAAATCTAGTGAAAAAGTCGTCATGAGATTCCAGGATGCCCTTTAGAGATATTCAAGTACTGTTGATAATACCAAGAGAAGAAAATTAAACTACGTTTCTACTGGAGCAATATTTAATTTATTTGGACTAAAACATGTTTTTATATAAAAAGTGCCAAAATACTGACTTTTTATTGCTTTTCCTGTATCCCCAGCTAAACCTAAAGTATTGTTCGCAACATTTGAATGATATTGACACAAACATAAGTTCAATTTTAATAGTAATAACCTTATTTGACAGCTAGAAAAGTAACTAGATCTACTTACCGTATTCATACGTCAAGTCATGTGATCTGCAGCTGTCGCTTTTGATAGCTATTATCAGTAACTATAAAATAATACTAATAAAATAGCAGAATATTTTCCAGGTCGACTGCAAAAAATAGGTTTTATTTTCTCAAAGAGTCTTCCTATGAAAATTGAACTGTTGGTCAAAATTATTCAGCTGTAATAAATATACATATTTCGATATAGCACGTGCCCTAGTTCCACCCCCCTCAATTGGTTGCACCCCTGTTGCATTGTTTTAATTTGAAATAGCTCCATGTTCGTTCGCAGATGTAGATCAATAGTCATAATTTCAGTCCTAATATTAATAAAGCAGACTATTCAAAATAATAAGACATATCATCGGTTACATTTCCCCTCGCTTGTGCCGTGCAATACAAAAACAAATGTTTCCATACGCGTCGCACAAAAATTCAGGAACGTATTAAAAAAAGCGAGCGTGTAAAACGATAAACGCAAATGAGTGGGTATAATATATGCTGACTGTGGCTAATTGTGACGATTTTTTGGGTGTAGATATAGGATGGAAATAGTACAAGATTGACAAAATATTTCAGAATTTCCAACACAGTAACTCCCCCCCCCCTTTTTTCCCCAAAAAACTCTAAAGGTTTTTCAGCATAGCCTAGTCATGCCTTACTAAAGTAAATAAAATAAAATGAACAAGGGATTAAGCCTAAAACCAGAAGACATTTTTTGAATATTTACATGTCAAATACTTTACAATGAAATAAGAAATATTATTTTCTTTTAAAGTGAATAACATGTACACTGAATGTGAGGAATGCCAGGTCTCCACCGTGGTTCGGATTCCACGTTAAACTGTAGGTCCTTCATTTCATCTCACAATCACCCTACCATTACACATTAGCGTAAGTGCGTATAACCCGAACGGGTAGTAAGACGCGGTGCTAATAATAATAATAATGATAATAATAATAATAATAATAATAATAACATGTACACACTACACTCATATTCACTCTTGTATGTTTTGACTAAACACCAATCTTAATTTAATTTTAAATTGTGTATGTGGGGAAAGGTGGTTATATGACAGCCATGGAAAAACAATTTAAAGGTATTTGCATTTTTTTTAATGTGAAGGTATTTGTATTTTTAATAAATGTAAAACTATATTTTTATTTCAAATATGGTTCAGGAATAGGTATAATAAACTTTGAAATCATGTTGATTACTAGCCTTTTGTGGAGAATGACCCGACTATCGATCAGCACCATCGTGTCCGAATTTGGATACTTAACGGGTCACTCGTTATTCTTTATAATTATTTGTTCGTGACCATCACTTTACCAAACTATTGCGACTTTCTGAACCATTGTTTTCTCACGTCTTACTGGTATAACTTCAAAATACAAACAGGTATTTTGGTTAGTATGTACAACTAACTTCATAACTCTTGTCATCAATCTAAAAAACCAAATGAGCTGGCGTTTGAGACTGTGACATTTTTAAAACGCATAATTTCGCTAGAATTCCATTAGACTTTAGATGAGTAGAACGTGTGATTACCACTTTTTAACTTTCATTTTGTGAATCATTAGTCCAAGGCGCTAAGGAAAACAATGCAGCTAAAAACAAATCACGATATTTATGTTTAATATTTGGGTTTGGGGGGGAGGGGGGTGCTTCACAGTTTAAGAATCTGTGAACACTTCTAAAAAGGTCACACCTCGCTACAGTCAAGTAACCGCGCTGAAAATATCCAACCTAAGCACAGTATTTCTGGACAACCTGACGAACCAACAATTGTGGATAATTTTATACTTCACCCAGGATCGAACCATAGTCCCCTGGACCTGTAGCCAGTCACGGGTGATAGACGTTAGCGGCCTCCTGATGAAAACAGATCTATGTAGAAAGTTGGGAAAGCTTGCGAATAATCCGGGAGAAATTTTGACGCAAGTTCAGAACAAGCAGATACTTTCTTAATATAATCAGCACCAACAATTTGTCAAGTTGGCAATAATGGTGCCCCCCATACAAGTTCATAGTTGGTACACTTGATCATTGTGTGAATACCGTGACACAGCCCAACTTTCATAAGAAAGTTACTAGATATACTTTCACGTATTCATACGTCAGGTCATGTTATATGGAACTATTTTGATAGATATTATGAATACTTATAAAACTACATTAATAATATATTAAAATACAGTCAATTTTTTTTAACAACACATCTTACTACTTGTTTAGGTTGTACACATTATGTAATCTTTTTTTCCCATCCATTACAGTTTCCATCCTGTGGCCTGGGTCAGTTTTTTTATTCAAGCCATATATTTTCCCCACTACCGGATTGCTAGGCCTTCATTAGTCTTATAATCAAACTTAATATTAAGACGGGCACAACATCCAGTCCCCAACCATTAATGTATCAATGTGAAACGGTTAACCCACATTTCACCAATGATACATTTTTCAGCCATGCCGGGAATTGAACCTGAATACAGACGCGCTACCAACTAAGGTGTTTGATACACATTATGTTCCAATTTCGCTAATGTGTTAGGCACTAGGAATGTTGAATTTAGAGTAAGTGTACCCGCATTTACGTGAAGAGCAGAAAGGTTCGGGGAAAACCAACCTCAGTATATTGGACCGGGATTCAAGCCCCGATCTTTGTGTCATTATCAGTCCAGTCAGTACAGTGCGAGAGAGACGGCTTAAGAGACCACGCGGGCAGCAAAGCAAGTACTATCAATGTTGAGTGTAAAAAAATAGGTATGTTTGTATTTTCTAAAGGGCCCTTCCTATCAAAATGTAATTATGATAAATAAATTCACGCCACCACTTAGTGAGGTCTTTAAGGAAAATATTTTCCACACGGCTCGTGATTGCGAAATATTTACACAACATATTTTGCTACCGCTACCAAAATATATTTGATGCATTAAATAATAAGTTATATAAAAACAGAGCTTGTAGCGTTAACTACGTCTAAAAATGGTGTAACTATAAGATTTTGATAGGAAGGAACACATAAACAACATAAAAAGAATTGCGGTCAATAATAATAACATTTTACTCTATTTTTGTGTTATTTCATAATGTTATAAGTATTTATAAAAAGTGACAACTGCAGATAACATGAGAGAATTAAGGTTATTTTTATGTCAATTTGACTTTACTTATGAGATAAACGTAGTGTCGGGGTCTAATTAAAACAGACAACGATACATTTCACTTAAACATTTAAATTAATTGATACATTTTACTTTTTTTTAAATTCTGCGTTGGGTGAGAGCTTTCATAATATTTTCGTTGCTATTTAAATAACTTAAACATATACGGTCATATTCGGGTAAGAATAAATATTATAACAGAAACAAAGGTTACTAAAACTATAGTCCTACATCTTAGGTAGGTCGGTAGAGCATTTATTTATTGAGTTCGGGTCCCGGGTTCAATTTCCAGCATGACTGACAAATGTATAATTAGTTAAATTAGTTATTTCCTTCCAAAGTGATGAATTAACAACGACCTGGGGACTGTTTGTTGTTATGTGTTCTAGAATCAAGTTAGCATTTAAGTTGTGTGCTGATATAATCAGTCGGTTCAGAAAGTGCACGTTAAATTCCCCACCCCCACCCCAAAAAAACCCCATACCTTAAGCAGCTTTCATAAATATTCTTACGTCAAGTCGTGTGAGCTGCAGCTATCACTTGAGAATTAAAAAAAGTACCATTTCAACACTAGTAATAGACTCAAATGTTATCATTCTTGAGCAAACAGTAATAATATGTATTTTCTAAAACTACAGGTCTATGAGAGATATTCAGGTAGCTGGGAATACATGTCTGGGGGAATAGATGTCTAGGAGAGAACTACAGGTATGGGGAATACAGGTCTAAGAGAGGTCTACAATTTTCCCAGATTAAAAAATATCAATATGTTAATTTTTATTTTCTTGCGGCCCCTTGGGTAAAAAAAGTATCGTGATCACCAAAACAAAATCTAATTCTATAATTCAATTTCTTGGGGAGCTTTTGGAATTAAATATTTATTCCTAAAATTAAGGGTAGTTTACTTAAGGGGAAAAAAGAGAAAAAAGTAAATTATCTCAAAATTCGCTCTAACGAATTTGATTAAAATGATCTAAACAAGAATAAACAAGAATTTAAAAAAAAACAAGTGTGTCAGAGCACTTCACAAAATCGCAAAACGTTTAGATAAAAGTAGTGGGTTTAACTGATTTATGCTCTTCTACTTCAACTTTGAAATAATAAATAATTCCTAGATTCTCAAGTGTCTACAGATTCCAACTAATGTTTTCATGATTTTTTAATTAGCCTACTTTTCGTCTAGGCCTACCGTAATACGCTTCATATAAAAAGTCGAATAATAAGATGTATTTATATACACACATATGGTAGAAACGCCTGCCAATGCATCAGGTTGGGCTATCAAACTAAGAACTAAATGCTCCAAAACAGGCACGTGTAAATATTTCACCCAAATTCTGAGTGTCCGTTAGTCCTTAAACTGACATAGAAGCTTGTATAGATAATCCTTTATCTGTTACAGCTAAAGAATGAACCGAAACAGTTACATCACGAGATAGAAATATATAATTGGTATCGTTTAGCATCGTCAAAATATAGCTCGGCTACCAGAGATATAACACAGAGGTGACCTAACTAATCAGTAACACCTGGGTTATAAACAAAGAGGTAAGGCAGGGATGAGAAAAATACAGTGATACTTCACATTTGAAAAACCACCCCCAGTTCACCCGGTCGTGATTCGAACCTCGAGAGTCAGTCTCGTTTTGTATGGTTTGCTGGTGACTGGGAGAACAATGTTTGAATCTCGGTCGTTACCACCGGGAATGGTTTTTCCTCCTGCGGTTTATCACTGTGGTTTTCCCATCTACTCTTCTTATTATTACGGGCGCACTTCCTATAAATTGCCTTTCTCATCCCTAGCCGTCAAATTAAACCATTGAAATACTCGCATGGCAGGGTTGAAAAAAAATAAAAGCCCAATCAAGTTGGGTTATATTGGGATTAATTTAATGTACTAGATATGATAACTAATTAAACCAATAAAGCAAATATAGTATCAAATTAATCGGGATCAAATGAAACATATTTTAATTTTAATGTAGTATTTTAAGGAAAGACGAGTAAGACTTTGTTGGCTAGTGGATCTTAACCTAAGAATGTGGATATATGAACTTAACCAGGCTTAATCTATTACCACTATCTAAGTTAATACTTGAAAAATTTTACATTCTGAAGTAATCAACAGGTGAATTTTATAATATGTTCGGTTCATTGAATTTAAGCCCAGGTTTTACAAAACAGTTCTGTTTATTTTAAATAAAAACTAGTAGTTTAAATAATCTTTGATATTTTATAATAAACTAGATTAATTTACTAAAGTGATTGATAGCAATATTTCGTGAGAGAAAAATAAAATACTCTAATTTTATTTAGCTGTTTAGTTGGCAGCATAGTCCCGTTAATCAAGAGTGTTACTTTACAGGGAAAATAATGTTCATTGATAATATTATATTACATCAAAGCTGTAATATTATGTTTAATTTACTTAGAATAGGTGACCTGGTGGCCTAGGGGTAAGGTGTCGGACTTCTGTGCTGGGGTTCGGGGCTCAATCCTTGGTCCCGGCACATATTTATCTGATTACCAAACCCTTCCTTCACCTCTGACCAGACATCTTGTGAATGTGGGGAATGCCAGGCCATCACCATGGTTCGGATTCCACGTTAAACTGTAGGTCCTCCATTTCATCTCACATATCACCCTACCATTACACATTAGCGTAAGTGCGTATAACCCGAACGGGTAGTAAGACGCGGTGCTAATAATAATAATACTTACAATAGACAATGGTCAGAAAAATTCTCATTAAGGATAGATGTTTTATATTTTATTCAAAGTTTATTTAATTCAAATGCTAATTTATCTGTTACATATTTCTAAAAGTAATGAATCATATTTTAAACTAGTTTAATTAAATAGGTTAACTATTTTCAAGAGTCAATCACACAATAGTGCTATGCAAAATAAAATAAGTGTGTTTTATTATTTTTAAGGGTTTAAAAAACACAGGATAAACCCTGTATAAAATTATAACAGCCCTGCAGTCCCAACCTTAATTATTTAGTTCGTTAGGTTAGATATCTGATGCAGTTACCAAATAACACCAACATCCAGAAGAGCATTCTTCAAGGCAATTGAAAACATCCCGTTGTGTAAATGCAATGAATTACATTTATGTATAAGTAGTTGTAAATGTTAAATTCCATATGTATTATTATTATTATTATTAATAATAATAATGGAAGATAAGGTAGGATCAACTAATAATAGAAAGTACAGACCTAATGTAAGAATAAGACAATAGGTCATATAATATGAGAAATAAAAAAAATTAAAAAAATCGCACCTCGCGAAGATTCAGATATTCACCAGTATTCAAAGCCTATAAGTATCCCACCGATCCTGACCGTGTCCGAGGCTCGTTGATTGGACACTCCGTCCTTGAAGCGCCGGGACGGACGCGGTCACACGCCGAGCTGGCTTATTATAGAACCGGATGTACTAGAGTTCACACGAATGGAACATGGCGCTAGAGGGGCGTGAGGAGAGGGATCACAAGGTCGCCCTCGTTATCACAACATTCAAGGGGTATCAGCTGATAAGGGCAGGGGCTGACGAACCCAGCCCAGTGACCAAGTGATCACTGCTGTTCGACACCCGTCCCCATTCGATTATATTTTTGTGCACCGCTTCGTACTATCCGTACTATCCGGGCTAGCCAGATATTCAAACTGTTGGGGTAGGGTTGAGCAAGGTAGAGTTTAAAGGAAGTGCACAAACATTTGTGTGGGAAAGGGCTAGTGGGAAACAATCTAGAAAAAATCACTCACAGTACACCCTACCTAGATTCGAACCCCAAACCCCCCCCCCACCCCCCCAGCAGCGGAGAACCAGAGGGGACTGACACCTTAGTTTGTGTGTACCCCCCCGGTCCTGACCCCGGTTTGACTATTATATAGGACCCAGAATACGAGTCTATTTGTCCTCTTTCCCAAAATAATAATCTAGTGGTAAGGCATCTGTGTTTGTATTTATCTAAGTCTTAAAATTAAGTTAGAAAATGTATCTAATAATCTGCACAAACTTTTTTTTTAATGCTTTAAAACAGTGTGCCGATTTTTTTTGGGTAGATTATATAAAGCAGTGGTTCCCAACCTGGGGGGCGCATCCCTTGGGAGAGGAGCGGGGGAGGGGTGGAGGGGGAAAGTGGAACCATTTAGAAATACTAATGTTAAAAATCAGCTAAGAAATGAAGACACTCTTTATTTAAATTAAATCACTTTTCCAAAGTAAGATAATTTTTTCTTGAGGTGTTGGCAACAATGCCTGCCAGTAGTAAAACACAACATTCGAGAACTGATAAAAACATAACAATGCCAATTATCACACTAATTTTCATCCAATTTATTTGTACCCTTAGTGCTGTTGCACACGTACCGATATTATCGGTGTCGGCGCCGGCGCCGATATCGTTGTTAGCACCGATACTGGCGTGGGTTGTTGCACACACACCGACAATATCGCTATCGGTGCTTGAGAGGCATAGGCAGTTTTGGGGATGGTGGCGAGCAAACAACATGTAGAATAGGTTTCTTTTGTTGTGTTTGCTTCATCTCCGGAGGAGACGACGCCCAAACCAGAGAAGAAGAGATTTTGGGTGCATCCTATAGTAGCCGCAAGGACTCTTGAAGGCACTTGCTATACTCTTTTTGGGAGATTCCCAGAGGATGAGGGGAAATTCTTTAACTACCTTAGAATGAGTACTTCTACATTTGACTACATTTTGAATCGTTTGGCTCCTCACCTCCAGCATCAATGCAAGAATGCAAGATGACAGCTGCAGACTAGTGACCACCTGCTCTGAGCACTGATATCGGTGTATTTGTAAAGGGGGCCGCCGACATTGCTCCGACAAGTCGGTAGTCGTCACGATAATGCTGTCGTGTCGGCATCGTGTGCAACAGGGCCATAAGATTACATGGAATCTCACTACCACCGATATCGGCGCCGGCACCGACACCGATATTATCGGTACGTGTGCAACAGCACTTACGCTGAAAGTGTTGCATTAATTTTTGTATAAATCAGTTACTATAAAAACCAATACCTTAGCTCAGCTGGTAGCGTGTCTGCCTACTGAGCTTAGGGTCCCGGGCTCGATTCCTGGCAGGGCCGAAAAATTTACCATTGGTGAAATGTGGGTTTACCTTTCCACAGTAATGAATTAACGGTCGGGGACTGGATGTTGTGCTTGTCCTAGTCTTAAGTTAGATTATAAGGTGTATGAAGCTACGACAGGCCTTGCAAGCCAGTAGGGGAAATTATGACTTGAATAAAAAAAACTGACCCAGGCCGCAGGCTGGAAACAGTAATGGATGGAGAAAAAAGTGACTAGAAGGAAAACAATTTTTTTAATAACTGTCTCAAAAAAGATGAGGTGGGGGAGTGAGGGGCGTGGATTTGATGATCTACTAAGAGGGGCATCAGCTCAAAAAGGTTGGGAGCCATTGATCTAAATTAACAGAATTAGAGAGATTATAATGAATATACACCGGTAATCGTTTGTAAAGGGTCGGTAACATGATCGCAGACATAGTCCAACTTTCTTACGAATGGATTGGATATCTGACTGCTGGACAAAGTTAATGGCTCTACTTTCCGTATTCATACGTCAGGTCACGTGATCTGAGATGTCACCTTTTATATAAATTATCAATACTCATAAAATAACACTAAAGATACAGAAAATACCATCAATATTAACTGTCAACAATATATTTGTATTCTATTTTCCAAAGTCCAGTCTTAAGAAATTCCAGATTCGAACTCCATCATCCCGAATCAAAGTAAACAGATGTAAGATAAATGATAATGATTTACCGTTTGTCAAAGGTTATTAGTTCACATTTTATGTAAATTTTTCTTAAAAAAGTAAATTTATGGCTATCCTAGTTCACCAATTATTAAATGCATATTTTTACAATCCTGCATTTTCCTTAATTACTTAATAAAAATTGTTAAAAACAAAGCCTATGTGTGTCTGTAACTTGTTTATTGATTTTATATACTGTTGACAAGATTAATTGCAGGATTGATGTTTTCTAAGTAGACTATTTTATTTAGCATTAAAAATAATGTTTGCAAATGCAGTAGTAATGCAACGTATAATATAAAATACACTATACACATATTTTGTGTATATAGTTATATTTAAATGTCTTCTTAAATAAAGAAGGAGAAAGCTAAATTTTGTGGATCCGACTCTAAAAATTGTTTAGTTAGCAAATCTGAGTTATTAGAATGGACACAATATATAAAACATAGTTTAAAAAACCTAATCACAATAACGCAGGGAATCCAACTTGATTTACGGGTACCTTGTACTTGCTTGTACATTAGCTACAGGTAAAATAGATTGGTGTACCTGCGTTTTCCAGTTCTCGAATTATAAATAATAGATTGAACAATTTGTTAGGTAATACTACACAGCTTCCCTACGATGTCACGAGAATATATATATATTATTGGTTATGATACGCAAGTTTAAATGTTCTGACAGCTACAAAGATAACTAAAAAATTAGTAAATTAAAAAATTAAAAACTTACCAAATAAAATCCTCATAATAACAAATATCCAAAGGTAAAAATAACACCAACACAAAACACTACATCATAATGAATGAACAATATATTATAACAATTTTAGTAGCATTTTAGCACCAATAAATTATAAACTGTTGTAATAAAACTTTTTTTTCAGGCAACTTAATACGTTTCATAAAACTTAAATAAGTTAGAAAACACAACAAAAAAAGTATGTGTCTCAAACATAAACCGAACCAAAATAGTTATTAAATAATAAATACAATTCCTAAGTTTAAACTAACTCAACAATGAAATGTCAAGATATTTTCACACACAGTAAACATAATATATCGTTATCATAAGCACATAAAGATATAATATGAGGTGTCAAACTAAAAAAAAATATATATCAACGCGTCTAATTTAGATTTGAATAATAAATGCTAGCCCACCTTGTCTACTACTGTCATATCCCTATGCGCGCCACAAATGCACTGAAGCACCGTCCCTTCAGACGTTCTAAAACTCCAGAGCGCCTGCGCATATCATACGTCACGCTGCCGGTTGACCAATGAGCGGCCGTCAAGAGCATCCGGGAGATCGCAGTGCCACCTGCCAGCCGGGCCGCTGACCTGATTAACAAACCTCGGGCCCCCAGCTGATTTCGTGATGCCACTTCCGGGTCTGAAGGTCTTTTAGTTTTATTATTTTCCCTCTTGACACAAAGTTTACTCGGATTCTTAGGAGAGTTTCGTTAGTCNCCCCAAGTTCACCCGAGGGAGATTCGAACCTCGATCTCTCCGTCCTCGGCAGTCTAGCTCAACAAGAAACTAGCACGTTAGCTAGCTACGCCACAGAGGCGGGTGATCCTACTAAGAGGACAGAGAACAAAAACTGACGAACAAATATTTACGAAAGTTTTAAACCTTTGATAATGTGACTTCTTTATCGTACGGTGAGTGAGAGTGAGAGTGAGTGAGAGTGTGTGTGTGTTTTGATAAATATATTTCTATGAAATACATTTGAAATATTTTAATCACTGTGGAACTTAACTCAATTTTTTTTGACATCCTCATATTCTGGAGTATTCCATTCCATCTATACGATAATACAATACAAAGAGAACTATCCTCATAAACGTCCTTTCGTCCCTCAACCTCAAAGTTCGTGGAAGGTTACAAATTGTTGCGCCGATAAGAGATTTCGATTATGCAAATGTGAGATATTTACAGTATCAACGCAGCCACGCGCACAATATACCTCTCAATTATAATGTGGGCGGGAAGACAAAAATAAATTACAATTTCTATTTTCGTACACAGCCTTGTACACAAAAGCTTGACGTCAAGAAGTTGTGTAATGTCAACAGGTATTATAAAACAGACTGAAAAAATAATCACATTTAAGCTCCTAAAATGTAACCAACCAAATAGATAAATTAGGTTTTTCAGAAACCTACATTTTATTAGTAAAATATTAACAAAAATTAAATCTAGAAACAGCCAGTATTCCGAAAACAATGCTGGACCAGCATATAGAAAAGGGCGTCTGTCTCGTCTTGTCTGGTTTAACGGTGACAAGGTCGGGGTTTGAAACGCTGGCGGGTGTTTTGGGGTAGTTTTTAATAACTGCCATGCAAATGCAAGTACATTTCTTCTAAATCATAACTTACGCACCCCTATCTTATTAGTGTTAATATGCGGATAGTCCAGACGGACGGTAAGACGTGGTGGAGCACTGGAAAACAAAAGGGCCCCTGTTGGAAAGATGCGAAAAATACGTACGGTAGTTTATTGAGAGATGATTCTAGAACGCAGCCATGGCTTCTGAATGGCGTCTTATTTATTTCTCTTCAATAGTTTTAACTTTTTATTTGTGTTTATGACGCTAATGAACGTTTTTGTGTTGACGCGTTTTAAGCCCGAAAAAGAGTGGACGTTTAATCGATATCATTTTGTCCGGATTTTTGTTTCATAAATTAAAATCTCGTGTTCAGCCAAAACAACTTTTCTTCGATGATTACGATTCGGGCTGTTTATACCCCAAAGAGTGTTTCGCCATTTAAAAATAGTGTTCAGTTATGTGCGGAGGCGGCGGCCGCACAGAGACCTTTCCTGTCCACCACGTCTTACTACCCATCCAGGCTATTCACATATACGTTAAGGGACGAGGAGATTAGAATTGTTAGAGGAAGAGTGCTTGCATTTGTAAGGCGTGGGGGGGGGGGGGGGGGG
>CABFVX010000086.1:0-11545 GCA_902151425.1 Timema shepardi | reverse complement strand
GGGATAAACCCCCTCAGTAGGCCTACATTTGGTTGGGTGCCCTACGGTGCGGATATCATGAAATCTAGTATACTGCTTTTTTTTTCCGAGGTTCGCTGAGTCGGATTAAAATTTCTCTCTGGCCGAGGTGATTGTTTTAGTTTAATTTGAGCTCCTTCTTTAAAATATGTCCAAGAGTTTATTTCATCATATGTTAGTAGACGCGAGTCCCAAAGATTACCCACAACTAAATCAACTTACAAAGGTGATAGCGATAATTATTGTACGAATGCTTGTAGTAGTTTACACAACAACTACCATACTATTGTAAATACAAGTTTATGTACTTGATTAAAATCGGTAGCTCCTCTACCTAGGGATCTAAGGGTTCCAAGTTCGATTTCCGGCTAGGTTGAAAGTTATTGTACAAATTGACGACCGGTGAATTGGGTGTTGCATCTTTAGTTATTTAATTATCTTATGTTAATGAGCCCCGCCCCGGTGGCGTTAGTTGGCTAACGCGCTTGTCGTGTTGAGCTCGACTGCTGAGGACGGGGAGATCGAGGTTTGAATCTCGGTCGGGTGAACTGAGGGGAGTTTTTCATAAATGGTTTTCCACTCTCTCCACGCAAATGCGGGTTCACTTCCTCTAATTAAGCCTTCCCAATTCCTAATCCATTAGAGTAATTAGTACTTAAGCGTATAACCCGAACGGGTAGTAAGACGCGGTGCTATATATTATTATTATTATTATTATTATATTAATGAGGTGGGATGAGGAAGATAAAATTTAGAAGAAATTTGCCCACATTTGTATGAAGGTAGAATGGGGGGTAAAATATAAAGAAAAACCCCACCTTCAATACATACGACTGGGATTCGAATCAAGAACTCCCCCTGAATGGTAAACAAGACCATATGAGCTTAACGTTTTTGTCCAGATGGCCATCAGCACAGTTCTAAGAATATTTTCCCTTTCTTATACGTAGAAAATGTTCTACTAGTCCCACAAGTAAACAAAAATATACAAACATAAATAATTAGTAGATAAATTTATGAATTTCTCTAAGCCGGTAGAAATTGATTTTAAAAACACTAGCATTTTTTGTATTAGTTAGATAGTTGTATTAGTAGATAGTTGTATTAGTAGATAGTTGTATTAGTAGATAGTTGTATTAGTAGATAGTTGTATTAGTAGATAGGTCTAACACAAAGATAATTTACTTACACTATGGGGTGGAGATGACGAGGGTAGAACAGAGGAAATGCAACCCACATTCATGTAAAGAGGGGTCGGGAAAAATGCATTAATAAAATGATCACATGTGTAAAAATCACCCTTAAGTACACTCGACTGAGATTTGTAACACAGGGGTTCGCACCTGGAGGAGGAAGGGCGAGGGCAACAGACCCCCTCCTCCCGCCCTAAACCTACAACTCTCTAAGTGTCGGTGTGAAATTTCCTCACTAAGTTATATAAATCCTCATACATGGACTTTCGCAAACAAAAAGTCATATACATTTAAAAATTAAATGTCCAAAAATTTTTCCTTTTCTAAATTCTCATCTGCCTATTTTGTTGGCCACATGGTCCAAGAAGCCACTCTTGTTATGGACTGACGATGAAGAGGCAGGAGATCAAGGTTCGAATCCTGGTCGGGTGTATATTGAGGGTGGTTTCTCACTCCCTCTACACATGCATAAAGCCTTAACTGGTGGTAGGACGATGCAATGCTAACAAAAAACTTCGTGTAAAAATAGTACAGAGTTTTATCTGACTTGGCTCGGTTGGTTTACGAGTGCATGACATCTTTTTAGCTATCGCGTATCACTGACCATTCAGCAAGTTCATTCATGGATCAAAGGGGCTCAAAATTATGTCTGAGCAGTGAGCATTATGCTTGCGCACGCCTACAATTCAAATCTCTCCCCTCACACCCCCTCCTCCATTGATACTCCAGTCTATTTAGAGACCGAAACCTTAGACAGTGTAAACACCGGCGCGTGTCAAGCGGTTATGCCACAGTTACTTTGTTTTTATAGCTTATTTGGAAAATAAGCATTGACCTATCTCATATATACAAATTGGATATTTTTGTTAAGAAAAAAAAGTCGTGACACACGTTATCAGATATGAGACAGCAATTATCCTCGACAGGTTAAAAATAGCCAGTCGCACAATACAACATTCAACCGAGTTGCTTGCGTCATTTCCAATCTCATCAGATCAACTATAGGAATACAGTTGTGTGTTTGTTACCTTGAGTAGGTGCTAGTCGGACATATGTTCATGAATCGTCGACATCCATCAATAACTCGAATTAGATTGTTTTGACGATAACAATACTTCTCTCTCAGAGGGATCACGAGAAATTCATAAGATGTGTGTTGAGAAATGAATATAAAACATAACATTAATAATTGAAGTATGGCGTCGTCCTTAAATTACCTAAGAGTTTTTGGGGGAGGGGATGATTTAGTATTTTTTTACGTCCTCTTACGAAAGAGGGAATAAAGTGTCGGGATACATCTTATGTCAGGTTTTTTTAATCAATATTTATGGTAAGAAAAAATATTAAAATTTAAATATATTAATTATAACACTTCATTTATATTTAATTTCTCGCTCTATTATCCTTATGTATAAAAATAACTAAACGATTAAAATAATCTAATTTACAAAATCATAGCAAATTATGTGAGAAAGATAAGGCGAGGGTTGGGGGGTGACGTAAAATCTTACGATCTCTTATGTGGGGGAGGGAGTTCGATTAAAAATCATGAAAAAAGCCTTAATTTTAGGATGACCCTCATTGCTGTAAAGTACAAAAGTTTGTTAATTTAAATCAGAAGTACATTGAACTTGTAAAATTGTAGATTAAAGTCATTAGTAGTTAAACTTGACTAAACAATATGGAAATTGGCATTGATAAAGTAGAACAAAGTTAAACGCTGGGAAATAAAATTAAGGTGAAAATTCAGTTGAGTCATTCATTACAATTACAAATGAAAAGACAATCCGTTGGAAATGCATTAAAAAGTTACTGTGTGAGGAAATGTGGAATATATTATCTCTTGATAATAAGGAATGGATTCCAGTGAACCTAGGCGTTAGCCTAGGCCCTAAGGAACAAAGGCTCTAGGGGCGCATTCCAACAAAATGTTGCTGTAGGCCCTGGGGCCCAAAGTTTCAAGGGGGGGTTGTTCAAATAAAATATTGTTGTAGGCCCCAATGGCACAAGGGTTCTAGGGACGCATTCCAACAAAAAAAATTTTTAAATAATGATTTAAACTAAATAAGTTAATAAGTATTTCTAAATAAGGAAATAATATTTAAATATTTGATCTAATATCGAAGAAAAAATACATTTAATTTTTTTTAGTACCGCGTCTTACTAACCGTTCGGGTTATACGCTTTTAAAAGGTCGATTAACAACTTAATCGCCTTTATGGTTTTATGACTTTGTCGGCAAATCATTTTCATCATTAAAAGCTTTCTAATATATTAAGAGAGAAATAATTGAAAGGGGATACTATTTTTGCACACATTTATGAAGCAAGATTAGGTGAGGAGGCACCCCTTGTTTTGTATTTCTGTAATTTTAATTTTTTTGTTAGGTATTTTAGAGCCCTATTATTATTATTATTATTATTATTATTACTATTATTATTATTTTGCGTCATGCAAGGGTTGCGGTTTATTTTTATTATAAATAATACAACTGGGGTGCAAATTCTAAGTCTCACCTAGGGCGCATGAAATCCTTGAGCCGGCACTGGGTGGAGTGATGGTGTATTTTCCTAAATGGTGTCCGATTATTTTCCTACGCAAATGCATACATTTCCTATTAATTCTAACCTCCTCACCCCACCTCATTAGTGTAAATAAACGGGTAGTAAGACGCGGTGCATGATAAATATAATATTTTTAGTCAGCCGGGTAAAGACGTAGGGTCCTCACAAAAAGTAATGAAAATAAAACTACTAACATGAGCTTATCAGGGTAAACTTAGAATCCAGTGAGTTTTCAGCTCAACAAAGAGTGCGCGACACTTTGTAAGTGTGGCAACCGCGTAGTCGGGCGATCGTGGTGCCCTTGTCTCCAGCTAGGTGGCAGCAGAATTGCTACGTGGCCGACTGACGAGAAAACTAGGACTCGCTCACCCCGGATCTGCGGCGGCAACGAGGTCTTTGCCTTTTGGACACACACTCACGCCTACACTAGGACTCAAACCCGGATCCTTATCCACCGACGTCCACAGCACGGTATTGTTATTATTAAGGGTAGATAAGGGGTGAAGAAAGAGACAC
Source organism: Timema shepardi (assembly GCA_902151425.1). Lineage (NCBI taxonomy): Eukaryota > Metazoa > Arthropoda > Insecta > Phasmatodea > Timematidae > Timema > Timema shepardi. Next base: position 7,254 of record CABFVX010000086.1, on the reverse strand, counting down.
GACATTCCTTTGGGAAGTTTTATATCATACAACACTAGTATCTTATACATTGCAGTAATATGGTTTCCATCGACATTACAGTAGATTTGGAGCTTTATTTAAATTATAATTCGTAGGGGTTCATCCGCAACGGCGACTGGGAGGTCTAAGGCGTTGAAGGGAAGATTAAAGGTCAAGATCCGGTAAGATAAACAGAGGGTGGTTTTGCCATCTTATCTACACGCTGATGCGGGTGTAAATATTTTTAACTACCCTATTCTTGTCGCAAACAGACCTTTTATATTAAGATTTAAAATAATTGCACATAAAAACACATTTTTTAGAATTCAATTATTAATTTAACATTAATTAACGCGATTGAGTTGGTGACTTTAAAAGTTCGTGTGTGCTTAGTAAAAAGAAGTCCAAAATAATATTCCTAGCCAGAAATTAAGGTTATGGGGAACAAGGAAAGGGGGATGTATTCTGTCCCAATTTTTTTAAATGGGAGCTTTAGAAGAACTTTTAAATTTTAATGTGTAGAACGATATGCCTTTTGAAAGACAAGCGAAAAGTAAGCCTGTGCTTTCGACACATACTCATTGCTCAGTATTATAATAATAATAATTATTATTAGCACCGCGTCTTACTACCCGTTCGGGTTATACGCACTTACGCTAATGTGTAATGGTAGGGTGATTGTGAGATGAAATGGAGGACCTACAGTTTAACGTGGAATCCGAACCACGGTGGAGGCCTGGCATTCCCCACATTCACAAAATGTCTTGTCAGAGGTGAAGGAAGGGTTTGGTAATCAGATAAATCTGTGCCGGGACCGAGGATTGAAACCCGGCCGCCAGCACAGAAGTCTGACACCTTACCCCTAGACCGCCAAGTCACAGTATTATTATTGTAGTTGCACAAGTACACAATGTGTGTTGTGTTTTTATTAACATTATTTGCGATCTTTCCCTCTCTAGGGTGCGCCACTCTATGTTACAGCAGATAAAAACTACCTTCTTACAAAATTATGGGTGCAAGAACGAGCGACTTGGCGTATGGATACATTTGAGTAAATTAATTCATTTTTGAGCTGTCGAATGGATATGTCCAACAAAACCTGGACTTGAATGTCGAGGGGGCGAAGCTAAACAGGGTGCGAGATTTTACTAATGATTCGAAAAATTTTCGAAATTCCAAAATTTCTTGAGTCCCGTACTATTAGCTGTGAATCACTTCGAGGAAAAATCTCATTTTCAACACTAGACTAGTTAAATAAGAGTTAATTTTACGTGTTTCTCGTAACATCATCTCAGTCACCAGTGAAGAAAACACGCAACGGTGGTCACGCGGGCAAAGGTGTCAGTTTAGTCCCAACTGTCAGTGATTGGGAGGTGGAAGTTCTAATCCCAGCTAGATGTATTGAGTTGGTTTCATTAACTTAAAAGTTACATGAATCTCCCCTCCACGCAAATGAGGGCAAATTTGATCAAAACTCTGCCTTTATCATCTCAACCTAATTAGTATAAATATTCGAAGAGTCTGGGAGTATAATAAAATGTGATGCTGACAAAAAACAACACAAAACAACATTAATACCCGAATAAAACGATTGGTTCAAGTGTGGCCAAGCTGTGGACCTTATGCACTTTACCTGAAGACCATCTAAGTCAACCCCTAAAGATATAAAATACTCACAGGTCGGACACAGCTTGAAGATATATAAATTATAAATAATAATACTTGTTGGAGAACCTACAGATAAATATAACCCTCAGGTCGGCCACAGCTTGGTGATACAGTAATGTTGTTGAAGCACCTACAGATAAAGACCACCCTCAGGTCGGCCACAGCTTGGTGATACAGTAGTGTTGTTGGAGCACCTACAGATAAAGACCACCCTCAGGTCGGCCACAGCTTGGTGATACTTTCACGCCACGTATCCTATCCTATCACTATAATAAATATGAGAGTGATAGGATAAGGTGAATTAAAGAAGGGGACTAACTAGTTAGCATACCCATGAAAGCCAAAAGTGAAGAAAAATAATCAGAATGATAATTTATTGACTGTCCAAAAACACGAATGTAAATAACACATTTATAAGATGGATACACTATGAACCATTTAAATCTATACTTCATTCATGGTAGGAATTACTCTCTGAAAGGTCTTTTTTCCTACCAATATCCTACTATATAATAGATTTCTGGTAGGGAAAAAGGGCTTCAAGAAAACAATTCCTATGCTGAACAGACTTTAAATTGCCATCTCCGGCTTTCCTCGAAAATGCCAATATAAAATTGGTTCAACCCCCTAGCATCACTATCATCATCATGATCATGATCACAGCGCTACTGACATGGGAGAGAGTGATGATGAGGAGAAAGGCCCGCGCGATGTGAAGTCCTCGACACCCAGATGAGCTGACAGGAAGTCCGGGTAAAGAGTGGGGGGAGGGTCCTTTCTTGTGCCTGCCGGATGTCCTCTCTTCTCTGCTCTCCTGACCAGCCGGAACAACCTACTCCTCAACGAGGGCGACCGAGCTTTGCGGGGAGGGAAGTGGGTCACCCGCACCAGGGCGGGAACAACACGTCTATCAAGGTTAGACTGAGACACCCTGATTGTGTTCAGAGAGAAGGTGACGTGGACGTGTGCTTGTCTTTCGACCCCTTACCCCGCCTTCCTTCAGTGCTTAGCGTCTTACTACCCATCCGGTCCACCCACCTATTTACAATGATTGAGTAGGGATGAGGGAGGTAGAATTTAGAGTATAGTAGGATTCTGATAGAAAGGAACTTTTGAAGAATACAAATATATTTTTTGTTGTCAACAGTGATAGCATTTTACTATATTATTAGTGCTTCTTTATAAGCATTAATACTTTTTCTTAAAAAGTAAAATGACTTGAAGTATGAGAAATTATAAAAGTAGTTTTAGTAACGTTTGTAATTGTTAGATACGGTCTTTACTACTAAAATCCTACTACAAGCGTACCCGCACTCTTGTGAAGAACGAATGGATACTATAGCATAAGCCGAATGAGTAGTAAGACACAGTGTTGAAAAAAATTGATAGTCCATCTAGGATAATAAAACATCCTCAACGTATCCGGCCAGGTTTTGAACCTACGACCTTCTTGTCACCGGAAAATACCAACAGCTTAGTCCACGCATCTACCGGTGTGACTGCTTCGAATGAGTTGGACCAATCACATCTTTATAAGGAGCCTCGCTAGAGAGAAACTGGCTCGAAAAGTTTCTAACTCTACATCTATATGTTCATAAGTCAAGCAACGTACTTTGTGGCTGTCACTTTTGAAGGGCAGAGGAAAACGTTACCAGATTTAAGATAATTAAGGTGACCATTTGTCAATATTGTCCAGAGTCACGCTGGGGGAGGGAAGAAATAGGCTTCAAAGTATAGTCTAAACTTGGCAAATGGTTTATTTAGTCTCTCCTCACCGGCGGCGGAACGCAAACGTTTTTTAATCAAAGACAACTTACTGAAAGCGTGCTTCACCGATGCTACTGACACAGGTAATACGGTTAGGAGTCTTAAATGAATGCAAATTTGTGGAAAAACTGTTTCTGGACCCTTTTGAAACAAACACTTGAGTAGTTCAAGGGCAGAGCTCACATTTCCACTAACACACAAGTTCGATTCTGCCCTTATTTTGTAAATCCTGATTTATTCTATTAGTTCTTCTTTTTGAAGGTCCTGAGGATATGCGCCCTTCAAAGCTTCGGCGTGAGTGGCTTTGGCTGAGGTGTCTACATCATCTGTTGGGTTCAAAAGATGCGAGAATAATAGTGACAATTCTGCCATTCTATCAGCCAGGTTACGTAATTCAGACAAGAGCAGATCTAATGTATGAATGAACACCTGCACTTTAAATCTAGTTTCTGGAGAGTCAAACTTATAGTTAACATCCCCTCTCTCATCATGGAATTTTCGTTTCTTACGAATTCTTGAGACATTCAACTCTGGATTGAATACGAAGATCGAAGCGACTTCTTTTGATTCTGTAAGCAAACTTGGCCAGGATTCTTTCAAAAGTTGAATCTCCTCCATTAGGCTCTTCCAATGTTAGTTTATAACTTTTAAGGATTCTGTTATTATCATCGATACACTGCAAGACTTTGTACTATATTGTAGTGAGAAGGATGAATTCCAACGATTACAGCCACTCAATTAGACACGATACATCTGCTTAGCTCTCCGGCGGCATGTTTAGCTCCTCCTCAATCCTAATCAAAGAATCTAGAACACCTCTGTGATTTTCCGTCAGAGGACCAACAGCGTATACTCTTGCACTCCATCTAGTTTTCGATATAGAGTGAAGTATTATTAGTAATTTGTAGAATTTTCCTTCTCGCAGGACTGACAGAAAATACATTGTAGAGTTTCTGGATATTGCCAAAATAGGTTTTCACCTCCAAACTGGTTTCCATAGCATGTTTATCACAAATCGTTAACGTGTGCGCACTTCATGGTAAAAAAATAGGCTTGAGGACTCTTTTCAAAAATTCTTGCTTTACACCTTGAAATTTACCTGACATGTTAGAGGCGTTATCGTAGCCTTGTTCTCTGCACTGTGCTAGCTCTAAGTTACTCTCTTCTAAGACTCTCTCGATCTGTTCTGCAATATATGTATGCGCCTTTCTTCTTGTCAAAATCTATCAGCTTGATGAATCTTACATCAAAATCCCATTTTCCGTTCCATTGTATTACATATCTGAGAACAAAAGCTAACTGCAAGATATGTGATACATCAGGTGTGCCATCAACGATAATGGTATTATATTTCTTATAAATATAATTGGAGGAATGGAAAAAAACAATACTTTTTTAATAATTAATATTGTAACAACCTTTTATTTTACTTAAACTACCTTGAAAACAGGGGATTTAGAAAATAGTAAAAAACAACAACATGTTATTAACTTTTGTAGAATAAAAGTTGCTTGGGTGAGCGGGGCAAGGGGGCAAACTGCCCCACTTGACACCCCAACCCCCTCCCTGGGCGGCCCTGGTAAATTGTACTTTTGATGAGATAGGGAGTATAAGAATTGTATCGGCCAATTGGAGAGAGTTCCGTCGCTTTTATAAGGAATGCCAGGATTGTGCTACGAAGGGGGAAAACTATTTATAATATCAAGAGCTTCTTCTCTCCTCATTCAGCGCAGAACCTAAGGGGAAGAGGGTAAAGGAGTGGGACGCGCCATTATGGAGTTACACCTGCAGATATAGTTGGTTAGCTATCTTTTAAACGTCATTTACACCGTTAATATCAGTCTAATTCAGGAGTTTCAGACTTAAAAGTGCCCGATAACCACAAGTGAATCCACGAGTCAAGTGATGGGCCGCATAACCTGCTATGGGTGGAAAGAAATAAGAATCACGCGTTTACACAAGTTATCATAAAAATAGAGCGTAGTTGAATTTATTACTGAATAATTCGTGGATTTTTTCCCCACGCATTTCCAGACTTTCCATTTCTCGGCTGATGATCCCAATTTTACTACAGTATATTACTTTTCTAAAAAACTTCGCGGGCCGCAAAATAAAACAACGTCGCAGGCCCCCTACAGCCCGCGGGCCGCCAGTTGGAAACCCCTGGTCTGATTGATTCCTTAGGTTGTAAAATTGACAAAACTTGTATTCACCTTCTTGATTAAGAGTTGTAGTGCTATTAGTTTAAATTTAAACTTTAAAGTATTGTTGGATAGAAATTGAGAGCCAGAAAATGTTCATGGATGAAAGAACATGGGTATAGTCCAATGATGAATTAATCATTAATGGCCCTATTATGACAGGCAGATTCAATTTCTGTAGCTATAAACCAAATATGTGGGATAAATATCAAGGATTAGAGACTCTTGATTGCTGGTAAAAAAAACATTAAGTTATTGGATTTTGTTGAATAAAAAGTCGTTATTTCGGTATAAAAATTCTGTAAGTAAAATACTTTTTTGGGTTAAAAATGGGGACACATCTCAAATTTAGTATAGTGCTATGACTAGAAAAATTCAGCCAAAACTCGTGTTCTTGAACTTAAAATATTTGAATTTGGTCACCATATGATTGGCTATAGGGATATAAGAATAAAATTGTAATAGAGTAGTTGGTACTATTTATTTGCTGACAATTTACTACCCGTTCGAGTTATACGCACTTACGCTAATGTTTATTGGTAGGGTGATTGTGAGATGAAATGGAGGACCTACAGTTTAACGTGGAATCCGAACCACGGTGGAGGCCTGGCATTCCCCACATTCACAAGATGTCTTGTCAGAGGTGAAGGAAGGGTTTGGTAATCAGATGTATAGTTTTGATATAATTTTCATTATAATGGACAAACTTGATTACTTTACTTATATTAAAGGACAGGTGGTCAATTTCGCAAAAAGGTTCAATATCGTGTTAGTTCATGTTTGTAAAATACAAACAAAATTATTTCAAATGATTTTACATTTTAAAAAAAATGTATGGGATATGTAAAATGTTAAATGTTATAAAAACACGTATCACAATATTTCGATGTGTGTATCAGTGGTGAATAGAGTATAGATCAAGTGGTTAAAGTATCTTAGTACAAAGTGACAAAAATGACAGTAGTATAAATATATCATGTACTGGTACATAATACTTAGCACCACCTCCTACTACCCGTTCGGGATATACGCTTAGGTACTAATTAAGCTAATGGGTTAGGAATTGGACAGGTTGAATTTAGATAAAGTTAATACGCATTTGCGTGGAGGGAGAATGGAAAACAATTTTAAAAATACACCCCTCCCCCCCGTTCACCCGATCGAGATTCAACCATCGACCTCCCCATCCTCGGCAGTCTAACTTAGCACGAAACTAGCGCGTTAATTGACTACGCTATCGAACATTTACCATGGGACCCACATCAATGGTCGAATGGTCTAAGAAGGCGAACCACTCGCAAAAGACTGGACTGCCGGTGACAGCGATATCGAGGTTTGAATCCCTAGCCAGTGAAATAAAGTTTTTTTAGCCTATGTAGTTCCCCACGTTCATTCCGCGAAAATGCGGGTACATTTCCTCTAAAATTATTAATTTCTCATCCATACCTAATTTGTGAGACTAAGCGGATAGGCCTAACGGGTAGTAAAAAGTGGTGTACAAAAAAGTTACTATTGCAAAGTAGGCCTATACTAATTGTAATAATACGTAATAAAATGCGCCACGCTTTTGGGCGTCAATTGTAACAATACGGTATAAATACGCCGCTCTTTGGGCGTC
>CABFVX010000085.1:474029-514815 GCA_902151425.1 Timema shepardi | reverse complement strand
TACCCCCTCTACACCCTCCAACATTTGTTACTTAACTTTTCACACCATGAGTGAATGTCATTAATTAATTGTCACTATTACATTTCATTTTCAACACCATACATACTAAGAAGTTATTTAAACGTATGTTTACTAACTTCAATAAATATGAACCGTATAATTATTTTTTCAACATTAGAGTTTAAGTATAAGCTCTGTGTTACATAACATTGTGCCGTACCCCCACCTTGCCTAATTAACACCACGTATAGCTCTACATTACCCCTCATCACATTCACCCCTCACCCCCCAGCCTTACTTGTTTCACGTATTACCCCTAATACTAACCTATCCATTAAAGAGGAATACAAAAATAAATGATTAACAACACTCTCAATGGAAGGGGGAGTTGTAGCCTCACTCCCCCCATATAACGGCCTTTGGAGTCCTCTTTGATTTCTATGAATTGTCCCACTAATGAAGTTGAGGGAAGTTATAATCAAAGGAAACTTGCAAACAGAGCTTCGTGTGTGTGTGTGTCTCGTTTCATAGAAACATATTCCTGGTTATGTCTTTAACGATGTCTAACGGACTTACTCCACATATAATGAGAAGCTTCCAGGACTAAACTGTATTCATAACGGGCATAACTTAGTCAGGAAGTCGTTCTATTGTTTGCTTGTGTATGTGTTAGCATCGTTTGAATAATTTCAGAGTGGGTGAAACTTTAGGTGGCAGAAGTGAGCGCAAGAATTTTTACAATTTTTTTTTATAAAATTTATTTATTATGGCCAAAAAAAAATTATGCAAATATTTTTCCAGTAGCAACATAGAGTTTAGTTTTCTGCACATGTTAATATCAACAGATCTTGAATATATGTAAAGGCTGTCCTGAAATTTTGTCAAAATTTTCTCTCTTTATTTAAAAAGTTTTGGCAAAATTCCAGGACACCCTTGACAGATATTCAAGTTCTGTTGATATTAGAGTGTGAAGAAAACTTAACTCTATGTTGCTACTGGAAAAATATTTGATATTATTCTGCCAAAAAAAGGTAATTCTATAAAAAACTGTAAAATTACTCGCACTCCTTTCTGTTAAGTTAAACATAGTTTCAAACGATGCGTACCGTTGCGTGCTTTAAAAATCAGGGAGCTTAATTGAGCGTTGAACCTACGAGCTTAACGGTGATACCTTGAAAACCTTTGGCGGAAATGTATATATTTATTTATACTCCACAAATTTCAGCTCATGGCCGGTCTTACAATTCGAGATATACTTATGCTAATGTTATTCTAAATATTACAAGAGGTTGAGTGGTAAAAAATATTGAGACTTAATATTAAAACATAATTGTTAATAGCCTACTATTTTGATTATAGTTTTGTATATACATGTATTGTATATACATGTATTGTATAAATTTTGGTTGCCCAGCAAATTATTCTTCCACCTTTTTCTGAAAGTATAACCAGGTTTTAAACCTTTAAAATCTGATGGTATAGCATTCCAAAATCCTAGCCGCCTGGAAGGTAAATGATTCTTCAAAGTTTTTAGTCCGATGTTTGGGTACTTGTCGAGAAGCTCTATTTCTTGTTTTATATTTATGTGTGGAAGATATTTTGGTCACTTCTGAGTCATTTCAATTCTATAATTTTATGAGGCCGTGAACTAAAAATCAAAAGACGTCAGTTTTACATATGGAGCCACTTAAATTTTTTTTTAGGTAATTGCTAACATGATTTTTTTTTTAGGTTTTTTAGATCTTATGCTTTAAGTTTTTATTCATGCCAAGAGGAAGTTCTGAGGAGTAGTCAAGGTTTGACAGGACCAATGTTTCACATATGTTTGAGTTTACGACATTTACGTCATTCAAATTCAAGAGAGGATTCCCCTTTATTACAAATTTTGCATTCAATATGTCAATTTAAATATTTATTTTTTAACACTTTAAAAATAGACGAAATCATATGTATCTGTAAATTTTAACGTTTATTATTATTATCATCATCATCATCGTTATTACTAGGTGTGGTCGTACGACAGGTCAATCCCTTTTATCGATCAATTTCGACCGCCAATGCTCCCTGTCCTCTACATTTTCCTTCAGTTTCCAGAATTTTCTTCTTTCCTTCAAGTCATCCCATATTTGAATCCTCTTCCTTTCTAAGCTCCTCTTATCCTCAACCTTTCCTCCTATGATGTTGTGCAGAAGACAGTTCCTCCTAAGGATGTGTCCAATCCAGTTTGCTAAGCACCGAATTATCACATACAAACTGGCTCTCTTCTCACCCACTCTTCTTAGCACATCTTTATTTACCACTCTGTACACCTGATCTTCTCAATTCTTTTACAGCTCTACTTTTCAAGCTCAATGGATAGATTATCGGTAATTTTTTTATACCCTGTATTTTCCCATCAACGCTTCATAATTAATTATATTTTAGAGGTGGGAATGTATAGAGTAAAATGTCTAATAAATGTACCATAATATGTTTTATGGAGAGTGTAAAATTGTTTAGGGATAACCCACCTTAGTAGACCCTACCTACATTTAAACCCCGACCTTGCCGTCACCGGAAAATTAAACAAAATGAGCTTGACTTTTAGTCCACGTACCTGCTTGTGCGGGTGTAAATAATATATATATATATATATATATATATAGTAATTAATAGAGTAGAATTTATTTACGTCAACAAAAACTATGTTATATATTCTTTTCGAAAATTAAAAGGGTGGGAACACTTCAAAACTATCCGAGTAAAAAATTTGTTTTCGGTTCATTATTAATTATTGCATTTTTATTTTATTATTTTTTTAAATTTCATAATATCTTTAACGTAATTGATTTACAAAACTGAAAAGAAATCTCAAAATAAACTTTTAGTAAAGAATAATAATAATAATAATGGTTTGTTAAAAAACAAACTCCAAGAAAATCACGAAATCAGTTCTCGCCCAATCATCATTCTGCCAAAACAAAGCGAAATGGTTCCATCAAATATAAGTGCGTAATTTATCCCCCCCTTCTTCCCTCCTTATATCCCCCTAGTTCTGGTTACGAGCGAATCAACCAGCAAGCCCTATTTCCACGTTCCATTGTAACATTGTATTCTCTGTAAATGTGCATGTAAGTACTTGGGAAGTTGTTGGTCTGTGGCCTAGGGTCATGAGAATGTCTGAACATTACGACTAGTCAATAAGGCTTTGCCAATATCAGGTCACGGACTCAGCTTTAACAGAAAAGGCCGTAAGGAAGGTTAGTGGGGATCACGAGTTAAGGGTATTTATTTGCGGTTTTAATATCTTAACGTTTTTTTTATGATCCTCTAGTAGAAACAGAGTTTAATTTTGTTCACACGGTGATATCAACAATTGTTGAATATTTGTCAAGCGTGTCTTGGAATTTAATGACAACTTTTTCTACTAATTTAAAAAGTTTTTCACATAATGCTGCTATGCTCCTGACAGATATTCAACAACTGTTGATATCACCATGTGAACAAAATTAGACTCCCATTTTACTGGAATTAATATTTGATTTATTTTGGCCAATAAAAGAGTTTTGTTATAAAAACTGTAATACATAGTTTTTTTAATCATCTCTCCTACACTACTACCTTAAGAACTCATCTCACGACTGATTATCCGGGAAATTATTTAATAGATTACTCTTGTAGGAGAAAACTTATTTAAGTGAGACTTTCTGCACTCTTCACTTGAAACTACAACATAGGGGAAATTTAACTTGGAGGTCGATGACCAGATCCGCTGTAGTTGTGGTAAACTGTTGATTTACAGAAGATTTTTATTGCATACATTGGTTGAAAGTCACTAATTTTGAAATTGTATTTTTTTTCTTATTGATAATATATCATCAGTCAAAAGTGTTATCAAACATATCTAATAGTTATTAGTTAAGGACTACTTTACAGTTGGTTTTTTAAATAACGCAAATAAAAAAATATACTTAAGATTATTATGTTTTTTGTTTTGCGGTTGTGGCGAAAAGATATTACATTTTATGAAATAATAAATTAAAAATTATTATCTTTACACTTGTATGTTGTTGTAACTAATAACTGACCAACAAAATAAAATGTTTTAATTTTGTAAATACATGCACATGAACACAAGTGAGCACGATTTTTATGTCGTCACTACCACCACCCCACTCACCCTCCCCTACTTCGCAAGGTTCATCATTTTAATCTACGTTGATAATGAAACCTTTTAGAATATCTTGTTCGAAAATCATTTTTAAGTGAACCTTAGACGCCGCTTCCAAAAAAACAAAAATATCAAAACGGCTATTTTTGTAAGTTCGTGTTTCAAAAATCTAAAAATACTTCAAATATAATTTAAAACAAATAGTTTATTGTTAAGGTTTTTTGCTTGCTAAATGTTTTCAACTTGATTACTTAATTTTTATCTGGTGTTTTTATTTCATTTTTTTACTAAGTATTAGCGGAATTGATTTCACTAAAAATCTTCTAATTTTTTTTAAAATTATGAGTTTTTATAATATAAAAAAGTAGTGACATAGGTATTACACATTGGAGTTATTTTTGTAGTTATTAAAGGGTAAAAAAAATAATTCAGTACATACATCCAGGATTTGAATAGTGACCTTTCAGTTTCCAGCAAACCAGAGCAAGACGAGACTTACTTATTGTTGCACATGCCCTCCATCAGGAAATGTTACAAATTTAAAAAGAAAGAGATCTTAGTTAGGGAAATTAAAATTACTTGGAATTATTTTGTTTATCTTAACAGTAGTTATTTATAACGTTTTGTTTTAGACACTAATCATTCGATTTTTAAATTTTTTTTTATAAAGAAAGATTATGTTTGAAAGATTGGATGTGAACGTGGGTGAGTGTATGAAATAATTTACATATTCCAGGGTGTAGCCGTTTTTATTTAAGGTCTGGATGTAACGTTTAGATAAGACACTTACTGAAGAAAGGACCCCTTTGGCTAAGAAGAGAGACGCGTGTGTATACCTCTATGGTACGTACCTCCATAGAAGAAGAACTATTGGAGCAGAGGTATTATTTCTCTATGAATCCACCTACCTGCGGGGTGAGAGTCTATCAAATGATCGACTTTTTGGAAACAAGACTAGCCGATGCGTTAGTCATCTGGACTCAAGAGTAACTAGTTGCCTTTAGTACAAAGAGGGACAATCCCTCCGGAAATGCAGGAAATTCGAGAAAAATATAGGACGTTACATAAAAATGTTCAACCTGTACTACTTGCACAATGAGTTTTATTGATACCCATATTAGGTACGTTGTAATTTACGATAAAACATATTTTTCACATCATCATCATCATCAATAATCGTTTTCTTTGACCAGCAGGGTTTGTCTTAAACATAAGCCTCTCCATTTACTGCGGTCTTCCCACCAAATTTCTTCCTCCACGGCTGCCCAATCCCCTCCTCTCCACACTCCTATGCACTTAACTTTACCCACCTGTCCTTGGTTCTTCTTATTGGCCTCCAGCCCATCACCTCCATTTAGAGCATCTTTCTTAGGATCCTCTTCTCTCCCATCCTCTTCACATATCCATATCACCTGAATTTCGCCTTCTCTATCCTATCCTGCAGGAGTTTCCCTTCATTCTCTCTCAACTTTTAATTCCTCACCCTGTTCATCCTTGTAACTTCTCAGATGAACTCATGAATTAGGACACTTGGTGTGATTGGTTAATGATGGCATACACGCAGCCAATAGACATAACAGATTGTATCACGGCAACACCGCAGGGGAGAGTTTGCCGACGAAGACCCACAAAGACTGCTAGTGATAGCTGAAATTACATCATACGACATAGTTTCTGAATGAGAGATCACTTTAAGACTATGTAACACACACGAAAAAAAATGAGAATTATTTTTAAATTAAAAACTATTTTGAAATTTTTACAAACCTTCTCAGATATCGGATACAGAGTTGAAATATAAGACATGTCGGGGGGGAAAAGGAGGATATATGGTCAACATACTTGGACTTAACTAGTGGATTATCTCGAAGTAAGACAAACTTGGCACAGACATATTATTTATTAGGATTCTAATAGAGAGACAATTTAAAAAAAAAACGCAAACTTTTTTATTCTGTAAATGTATATTTCCTAAAGGGAAATATGTTCTTATGGCTGCTATTAAATAATTAAAATAATAAGCTTAGGTTAGCTGAAATACTTTTACTGGAACCACAACGTCTTACCGGTACAAGGAAACCGCACTTACATGGTTCCCCAATCTCAGAAGATATTTGCATATCCGCCACTGACATTAGAAGACCAGAAGTATTAAGCATACGTTAATGCGACACATTTTTTATGAAGATTGTTTTATACATTCTTGTGAATTGCTTAGAAGATTTTGTTTACACTTTCTGATGATTCTTTATAATTTTTAAGTCATTGTTTTATTAGTTTTATTTACATAATATTGATAATTTTTTTGACAATGTTTAATTAATAAAAAGTACAGATACTAGTTATTAGGGTTTACAATTTTTACCAAACTTGATACTATCGATTACTCCCAAGAACTACTTGAAAAAGTATAAACATCATGTAACCATTATTAAAATTGAACTCATGAAAGGGGAAATTATACTTATCTTATTTTATCCACTAGACATTAGAATTTCTTTTTTAATAATCATACAACGAATGTAAGATTTGAACAAAATTGTTGGTCTACATAAAAAGATACCGTAGTAGTTAAATTCAGATAAAAACCAGTCTAATAATAATATTTTTCGACCTCGATTTGAGTCTAAACCACAAATTGTAATGCTCAACCTGTATACTTTGTTTCGTTGCATAGCAAACTATGGATATAGATTAGTTTTTACCTTCTCGTAACCTCTTTGGTAAAGAAAGTATTGTGATTATCAAATAAATCTAATTAAAGATTTTGATGGATGTCACGTTTCATGACCCCCCCTTCACCAAAATTTGTGTTTTTTTAATTTGTTCTCTGCAATAGCATCTGTTACTGGGACTAGAAGAGAAACCATTTTACTGTTAAGCATAAAATATGGTATCAAGGATTTTACAAAGGTTACACAAACTTATCTATCCAGCCCAAAAATTAAGTGTTAGCTTAGAACCAAAATATAACTAAATGATTTCCTCAAAATCAGCTTTAACAATTTTGATTAAAACTTGTGTTCAGACAATGTCTGAGCTTACATATAAAATGAGGCATCTCATTTTTTCATGAAAATGACTGAGGGAAATATCTACTGACCACTTCGCATAATATTATAACTCCAATTTTGATAATAACTTTGCAACTATTTGAGATATGGAGTAAATAATCATTCCATAGTTGTAGGACTCTTAAAAATAAACAACTTCTATATAAAATAATATTTTATAAAATATATATTTTTTGAGCTTTAGATAAATATTGTTTTGTTAACGACATTGCCTACGTGGATATTTTGAAGATATTTTGCGAAGCGGGTTGCATCTTATCTTGAATCACCAAAGGAGTCTAAGCACTATCATACTTAAACACCAATGCACGAAATAGAAAAAGAGAAAATACAATTAGCAGTTCACCCTGTGACGCGTATTGTTTGTTTACTAATAACAGATCCCCTCTTTCTCTGATGAGCTTACACAGTCATTTTATATGTTGTTTGAAAACATTGACTTTCTTTTTAAAATTACCTTTTTTTTTTGTATCCTCTACTAGATAGCCATATGACACCACGGATTGTTTTAATCTACATCCTGGCATAAAGACTCATACAGGCGTTTAGCTTGACTAAACCAATTTGTCATAGTTGTAGATGATTTATAAAAATTTAATATAATATATAATAATTTATTTTTGACAATGTCATTATTTTTAGAATTATTTAAGTATTTTTTGTTTTTTGTTTCATCATTATATCTTTTATAATAACTGATTAAAACGTTAGCTCATTAATATTTGAAATATTATATTGACCTGCCATGACGCCACCGGAAAATGTGAGAGAACAAAATAATATGTTTCAATAAAAGATTCAATTATTTCATGTTCTTCATTGAAACGTGATATTTTTTTACTTTTTCGTATTAAAGAAATTATTGTAATCGTGAACATTTTCGACCTAGGTATTATGATGAATATTTACGTTTTATGTGTGTACCAACCTAAAATAGATTATTTTACAATATTTCTGCCCGTTTCTCTCTTGCTGGCCATAAATATTAAACGAGTTGATGGATATTGTTCAAACTTGATATCGAAATGCATTTTTGACATTTTTTTAAATAAAATTTTGACCTTATCTCTATGATTTATGATCATTTACTGATTAATGATCTGTTTTAAAATGGGTATCAATGGAGTATTTTACCTCCCAAATAACATTTTATACTGTGTCAAAAGTTTCCTCAAATTTTAAGGCATCCCCGAATGTAAACTAGACCAAAGTGTCCAATTAGCCTAGACTACCAAAGTAGCCTCAAGTAGCAAGTTAGCCTCTAGTGCCAAAATAGCTACACTTTTACGTTAGATATTTATTAATAGGAATGAGTATTTGAATATACAGTAGGGCCCTCATATGCGCGAGTAATACTTTCGAAAATATACCGCAGTTACGTGAAACATGTGGACAATACCGAAATATTTTATGATGTAGTATTCATGTAATAGACATAAATACGGTAAGGTGTAATTGATAAAATAATTCGCAGTAAGACATTATTAACATTAAATAAAGTAATAACGTGTATTGTATACTACAGCGTACTATTTTATTTTCTATTCTTCTTAACAATCACTGATGATGATAATGATAATTAAATTGATATGATAGCACTATGCCCACGATAGGAATATGAAATTGGGTGATGTTGTAGGCATATTTTTTAAAACTATTTCTTTCTTTAATTAAAAATAAATAAAATTGGGCAATGGTAAACAGCGGATAATGAATCATTGGAGACGGGGGGTCCATAATATAATTTCTAAAAATAGTGGAGTTTTGACTTAGGTGCAGTTTTATTTCCTTACATATTTCAACAGGACTCTGCTCACTAAATGTTTCAATGCACAGGTTGGTTGAAAAAGGTCGATTTGGTCTTAGAGGGGTGTACGACCAGGGAGGGGTGGGGGAGGAGGTTCACCCAAGGGCTTAGCTTACTGGAGGCAAAACTTGGATTTCTTTCCTTCAATGTCTTTCTTTAATTCATGTCTTTTTCGTGTACCTCACCTTTTTTTTTTATTTAAATTTTCAAGAAGAGCTGTTCTTTAACCGTGTTATATTTCAGTTCTCATGTGAAGGAAAAACAAAAAATAAATAAAATAAAGCTGTGAAGGAAAAAGATTTTACATAAAATATTACCTTTTTTTTTTATTCTTCTTTTTATTTTTCGAAGGGCAGATTTTATAAATTAATACATTATATAATCAACATTTAGTGTGTTCAATAATAATGTTATAGTGTTAGAGTACGCGAGGATAAACATTTTTTATCGTAATTTTTTTTTTCAAAATTAATCAAACATTTCTAAATTAGAAACATGAGTTTAGTTTTCTTCACTTGGGGAAATCAAC
Source organism: Timema shepardi (assembly GCA_902151425.1). Taxonomy (NCBI): domain Eukaryota; kingdom Metazoa; phylum Arthropoda; class Insecta; order Phasmatodea; family Timematidae; genus Timema; species Timema shepardi. The sequence goes on along the minus strand of CABFVX010000085.1, from coordinate 505,255 downwards.
AGTTGTTCAATGTGTCATGAGCACAGTGGCATTAGATGATAATTTTTTTTAATGAAGAGAAGAAGTTGTCGTTAAATTCCAGGACACCCTTGACAGATATTCAACAACCGTTGATATCATCATGTGAATACAATACTCTCATGTGTCTAATAAAGAAATATTTTATTTATTCTAAAAAAAAATTAATATTAAATCTATAAAACCACTGCCCTATTTCTCACGTATCTTTCATTCCTACCCTAAACTAATGATATAGAGATAAATTAGGTAGAAAAGAGATTTAATGTGCCCTCATTTGTGTAGCAGGAGAGTGTTTAAACTATTTAGAAATGATACACTAATCCAGCCAGAATTCAAACTTGGACCTCCCCGTACCTTTGTAATCTAGACAAGACGAGACTAACGCCTTTGATTGCATTCATCCTAAGTATAGATATGAGAATCCATGAGTATTTTTGTTATCTCACAGGAAAAATGTCAGGAATTTAAAACTCTTGAGATCTTTTTTTTCTTTTTTTTTTTCGCCTTGCCAATGATTCTCAGACGACGGATCTGTAGCATCCAATAATCCTGCCTCCTCCTCTTTTATTCCGCTTGGTGGGAAAAGTTACAAACCGCTCATTATGCATCTCTATAAATATGGAAATGTGTGTCTGGATCTTATGTCGACATACGGGATTACGTGATGCTGGGGGTCCTGCCTGCACTGTTGCGTTTCTTGACGTGACATCGTGACGAGCTGGATCAGACTGCTGGAAGTGTACAGTCACAGGACTGACACTACTTCATGACGAGCTGAATCAAGCTACTGGAAGTGTACAGTCACAGGGCTCACACTATTTCATGACGATCTGAATCAAGCTGCTGGAAGTGTACAGTCACAGGACCGACACTAATTCATGACGAGCTGAATAAAACTGCTGAAAGTGTACAGTCACAGGACAAACACTATTTCATGCCGAGCCGAGTCAAACTGCTGAAAGTGTACAGTCACAGGACTGACACTAATTCATGACGAGCTGAATCAGACTGCTGGAATTGTACAGTCACAGGACTGACACTAATTCATGACGAGCTGAATCAAACTGCTGAAAGTGTACAGTCACAGGGCTGACACTTTGTTATGATGAGCTGAATCAGACTGCTGTAAATGGTCAGTTGAAATATTTGTTATACACTTATTTTAAATAAACAGGTGGCATTGGAAATGGAATAAAAAAAAATTGTTTGAAAAAACTGTTTAGTAAATTACCATATTAAAATTAAATAATCACAGTAAGTGGCTAGTGATATTTAATAATTTAACAAATTAAACTAATATATTTAATTATTACAATTATATAATGAGTTAAATTTGTTTTATATCGGAGGGTGCACAGTATAGATATTACGTTTACATGCTCTTGTTTGCCCATATTTGGAGATCTTGGTTCGAATCCCTTGCGGTTGTACTATGAGTAGTTTTCTCATCATACCTTTACGTCGATTCGTGTACATTTCCTCTAGATTAAAAACTGCCTCATCCTTATCACTTAAGTTTATTGAAATTAGGATTGGGCTGAAGGGTTACTAAGACTCGCCGAAAAGTAATGGTACGATGCACCACACAGACTTTCTTTTTTATATTAATATAGACACAGAATTTTATTAGAAACTAGTAAGATTTATGACACTTAATAATATACAATGTTGTGTGAAAACTCCACCAAAGAGCATACATTAAATAATACACACTTTTATAGAAACATTGAAAAAAAGAGGAACATCTCTGTCCAATAAAGAGAATAGCAATCAATTTCTATTTTTAAAGAACTTCATAGAATGATATATATATTCGCTTATAGCTCAGAAACTATTGATTTGTATAAATTTACTACAAATAAAATACTTTTAATTTTTATTAGTACCACATCTTTTCAACTAAATTATATTTCGTATCTCAAATAGTTGCAGAGTAATGAAAAAAAAAATCAGCTTACGTACAGTACCCCCATGGCTTCTTTGGTGCTGACTGACAGCTTTGAAAAGTTACCAGACCAAATTATGTATCTCTACGCCGAGCCATATGATCTGCAAAAACATGTGTTTAGCAGATGTCGCTTCTGATGGTCAAAATTTAGGTATATACCTAAATGTTGACTAACATAAGTCAGCTGTGAGCTGTCAGTCAGCACCAAATAAGCCATGGGGCTACTGTAAGGTACCTTTAAAATAATTTTTTATAGGAAATGGAAGTTTAAATTTTGTTTGTAATGTTAAATACTTTATTCATTTAAATTTTTAACAAAATCTTCATAGAATTAGGAGAAAATCGTGTTTTACTCCCTTTACGCTTAAGGTGCGGCAGAAGGGAGAAGAAGTATTTTTAGAGTTTTTATAAAATTACATTTTTATGTCCAAAATAAATCAAATATTTTTCCAGTAGTAACAGAGTTTAGTTTTCAGCACATGCTAATATCAACATATCTTGAATATATGTTAAAACCTTTTTTATTTATTTAAAAAGTGTTGACAAAATTCCACGACACCCTTCCTTGACAGATATTCAAGATCTGTTGATATTAGCATGTGCAGAAAACTAAACTCTATGTTGCTACTGGACAAATATTTGATCTATTTTGGCCAAAAAAATGTAATTCTATAAAAACTGAGAAATATTTGCGCTCCCTTCTGCCGCATCTTAAGTAAACTACCCTTAAATTTAGTGTTAGATGTCCAAATCCAAAAACGCCTCTGGGGAATCTTATGAAAATCCTGGATATCAAGTTTTAAGTCCAACAAAAAACATTTTTTCAGTTTCAAAGAGTCATGAAACGTCAACATTTTATAAAAATAGTGATTTCAATTTTATTTCCTTACAATTACAATACTTATCTCTTTGAGGGCTCTAAAGAAAGTAAATATGTTAGGCTATAACAAGGGCAGGATATAAACATAATTTTAAATTATCTTGTTGCCAAATATAGTTTAATATTTTGCAAATGATATTTATTGATGTTTCAGTTTCCAGGCTAAGTTGAAGAAATGTTTCAATCCATAATGGCATATTTTTAATAATTTTATTTAACACTATTTTCAAATTAATTTAAAAGCAATATTTAACATTTTACAAAATAAAAAAAACTTGTGTATAACTATTAGACTTTTTTTGAATATTATTTTTACACCCACTATATTTTATGTTGGTGTTTTATTATATATAATATATTATACAACTACAATACATTAGTTATTAGATAAACCTCAGTGTTCTTGGGTTCAATTTCGCGCCTCATGACCCGATGGTCGTGGTATCAAACCCAGTTGAGATTGACAGATTTTTCTTGAGGGTTAAAAATCCGTAGCACATCTTTCTTTGGAGGGGAAGTAAAGCCAATAGTCCCATGTCAATTATAGCATGGGAAAGAACCCAAGAACAGTATGTGAAAATTACATTACCTGACAAAATTGTTAGGTTAATCTCATTCATGGAAATTCAAGTGTTCTGAAATAATCACCCGGTTCATAAAATGCACGTTAAATATCTCAAATTAATAAAAAAAAAGTAGTTAAAACAATTACAAATCTCTAGGCAAACATTGTCAATGTCAGTTTATAAATAAAATCTTTAATTGTATTTTTTAGAACAAAGGTTATACTTTGAAGTTTTTAAGATAATACTTTTTACATGCATATTCCATTATTTAGGTAATAAAAGTCCTAGCCTTTGCTATCTCACTTTAAATATCACACTTGGCTTTGAAATGCATGAATTCATATATCTATCTTATAAATTTGACGCATGAATCCTCAATTCCTTAAATCCCTCATATTTTATTATATTTTAAATTAATAAAAATCTCAAAATGATATCATGGTTTTAATTGTAAGAACTCCTTGACTTCAAATAAAATTTTTAACCAATTGGTAAAAGGAATTTTAGAAATTCAGGAGAGTAACACAATAAACAAAGATGAGAAAATTGTTTTACTGTAATTAATCTAATAAAAAAAAAGTAAATTCGTTGTTTATGGAGTAATAGATATGACAAAAAAACTAGCATAATTCAGTTCCACCAAGCCTTAAAATAACATTTTAATTCATTTTAAAATATTTTAACTTTTACTAACATTATAAATCTGTAAGGTTTCGAGTATTCAAAAAAAATTTAAGATTTGGATTCGAGATTCATATTCAAGAAATTTAACGATCTGATCACTAATATATAATATTTACAGTATACAAATATAAGCATATACATATATAAACATATACATTTATAAACATATACATTTATAAACATATACATTTATTAACATATACATTTATAAACATATACTTCCATATATATATATATATATATATAGATATGTGTGTGTGTATATGCATGCGTGTAGGTGTGCGTGAGCAACCCAATGACCAGTCTTTCGTGAGAAATCTTTCAAATAACTGAATTCGTTCTTTCAATACATTGTAACTCTATGATACAGAGCAGAGGATTAAGCCAACGTAGTTCCCGAGTGTCACTCACCCGTTCACTGAAGCACAATACTTTTGTCTTTTATGAAAGAAGATATAAAAAAAAGGTTGATTTCTTCTCTCGACCAAAGAAAATACGGATTTGAATAGCTTATTTAATAAAATTAATTTTTTACTATTTCTTTTACTATTTATGTCAAAATCTTTCGATCTGGTTATATTTGATTTTTTATCAACTTATGTCGATACACTTCTCATAGAATTGCTTCATCACCCGTGGTAGTGCGGTCTAAATCGTCAAGTACGTAATTTAACTTTTAATCGAATCTTGACCAAATATATCTTCTTGTGTATTATGTTATAATTATTGTGATATTATTTGTATATTTTAAAACATAGTGATAGTAAATAAGCACAACACTTTTATATTTCTAATTTACTTAGATCATCTCCTGGCACAGATTTATCTGATTACCAAACACTTCCTTCACCTCTGACAAGACATCTTGTGAATGTGGGGAATGCCAGGCCTCCACCGTGGTTCGGATTCCACGTTAAACTGTAGGTCCTTCATTTCATCTCACAATCACCCTACCATTACACATTAGCGTAAGTGCGTACAACCCGAATGGGTAATAAGAAGCGGTACTTTTAATAATAATAATAATATGAATAATAATAATAAAACTTAGATCATGGTCTAAGGCGTTATTCTCACAATATACGGGATTACCAATTACGGGGATATAAGGGTTTGAGTCCAGGTTGGGTGAAATTACTCAAAAATTGTTTCATATTTTCCCTAAATTCAATTGCTAGTACACTACCTCTAAAAGGGATTCGTTGAAAAAAAATATGGACCAATTTGTTTTATTTTTTAGGATTATAAAATTACCAAAGAAATGGTTCTATTTGTCCCAAACTCACCAGTTTTGTTTTACAAAGATGTGTAAAAATGGTTCATCACCAATGTAATATTTAAACCGATTCAGATGACTACAATCTCACAAGGTCTCAAAAACATATTTTTTTAACTTAATTTTTTGTTCAGTGTTTTAGATACCCTTCCAGAATACTGGTATTTAATTATAATTTTGGGGGTATGTTTGAGGAAGGTAAAATCGAGAGGTAACGAAGGCGAATCTCCGTGGAAGGAGAAGGGATGCCATTTAGGGGTAAACCCACCAGGGACTCAAACCCTTAAATTCTAGTCCCTGGCCATATAGTATGGAAAAGCTTTACGTTTTAGTCCACATATCCACCGATTATGGGGAGAGGGGACTACTTAGAGAGTCCAATTTTCTTATGAATAACCACCTGGAGGGTATTTTATCTTACCAGAACTATAATACTATTTGTAGAACTCTGACAGAGAAAGAAATCCTTCCAGTAAACCTTTTGTAAGAAAACCCACACCTTTCGTATAGGAGCCAAAATTGTGAAATTTTTTTTACTATGTTTCACTCTGCATCTGTCAAAATTGACAACATCTGTCCCACTTGAGAATTGGAGAACACATACGTTGATACAAGAGTATATGTATCTTTAGTGAATGTCATGAAAGGTTTTAATCAACAGGAAAATTAATTGACGGAACTAATTATTATTATTATTAGCACCGCATCTTACTAACCGTTCGGGTTATACGCACTTACGCTAATATGTAATGGTAGGGTGATAGTGAGATGAAATGGAGGACCTACAGTTTAACGTGGAATCCGAACCACGGTGGAGGCCTGGCATTCCCCACATTCACAAGATGTCTTGTCAGAGGTGAAGGAAGGGTTTGGTAATCAGATAAATCTGTGCCGGGACCGAGGATTGAACCCCGGCTTCCAGCACAGAAGTCCGACACCTTACCCCTAGACCACCAGGTCACCGACGGAACTAATGATACTGACAAATTTAGTTTAGACAGTTCGCCATTTAGACATTTTATTATTACTATCGTCATAATAAAAGCTACGACCACAAAAAAAAGTGTCTAAGAAGAAAAGTGCTTCATTTTTGATTCATATACATGAAATACTTTTACATTGTATGGAAGAAACAGATAATGTGTGAACTTGGGAAATGTAATTATAGTTGTGAGACTTTTCACAGAGAGAGGAGGCTGGTAATTAAGTCTAATTAATATTGTTCATATGTGAAACCGGTTACGTCCGTCACAAAAAATAACCCCCACCCCTCTTAAATGTAATTTTTTCATCCACATTTAAAGTAATTTTTATAAAAAAAAGATGAAGGATGAATTTAGTTCTTTTAGTTATTGTAATGAAGAGGGGAAGTTAGATGTGATTTTTTTAATTTAAAGAATGTTTAGGAGGTGGGGGGGGGTATTTTGAGAAGGGAAGGTGGCAGAAGGAAGGAGTTTGAAAGGGGCAAGGGGGGAAAAGCAAACTTGCGCATCGCATGTCGTTATAAAAACCACTGCAATTACCTGTTGGACGTTCACCCATTGGTCACTGTATAAACCATGCGTGCCTTTAAATCCAGCCAAACAAAGGGGATACAAGTGGTTTGGGGGGGAGAAAAAAATAAAAAGCACGGGAACGTATTTTACGAATAAAAAGGGGTAGAAGGGGAGTATCTTGAAGGGGAAAAAGTTTCCTGTGAACAATAACAAACAAAAAAAGTTTACAATATATATATAAAAGAAATAAAAAAGTATCGATAAAAAAAAGAGGCGTGCACAAAAGGTAAAGAGGAAATGACGCAGTATATACCCCCCTCTTCACCCCTTCTTAAACACTCCGCGTGTAACATTTCTAATGACTTAGTTCCGGTTAGAGATGTATGCTCATTGGTCGAAATCGCAACGTGGAGTAACTAATAGTAATAATAATAATACAAAAAGATGAACCTTTTTATTTTATTGTATAGAACATTGAATAGGAGGCGTGTTTATAATCTTCAGGTTAAAATCTCTGGTCTTCGCAGGTCAGATGTTGGTTGGGTAATTTTAATTTTTGGAGGAAACAAAAGTGGTTTAAGAGTTGCATGCATCACACACACACACACACATACACACACAAGTCTCGTTTTGCATGCGTTAACAATAATAAAATTCCCCTTAACATTTTTATTTTTTATTATTATTTTTATTCAGAAGGAAAAAAAATGGTGGATGACGTTAAAAAAAAGAAGATATTTTTGGTAGTAGTCCCTCCCCCCTTTAACAAAATAATAGAAGCAGGTAATTATATAATTAAAAATTGGGAGTGAGGGGGTTATGGAAGTAAATTGGAATGGTACCACGTAATCTTAATTAAATATTTCCTTCAGTTTATTGACTCGATAATGCCCTGTTTTAGATAATAAGTGAATCTAGTGTGTTTTTTCCGCGGTCGTGTGCCTTGTCTGGGAAAATAAACCTCCTTGGAGGGAGTTGGGGGACTATCGGGGGGGTACCTGACGTCTTGGTTGGTGGTCTTCAAGTATTTCCATGTCTTGTTACGACCAATCTGGGAGAAGTAGAAAGATCTTAGCAATTGATAGAACACGTATGTTCTTTTACCTTTTTAATTGCTGGTAATTTTGTTCGGAATTACTTGGTACATGTCTGGTAGGGGAGGGGAGTATTGGTAATGGGGAAAGGCAATTTTTCGGTTTAAAAAAAACTTCAAAAATTTCATAGGCTTTCCACTATACCAAGTTTGTCTAAAAATCAAGTAATTATTTTAAGAATCATTTGAACACGAATAAGTCATATTTTTCTAATAATTAAGTTTAGTAGAACATAGAAGGACTGTTAATGTTATAATCTAAGGATTATGGAAAGGAAAGGACGACTTGAACCACGCGTCCCCCGATGCGGTTTTCAACCAACTCTTATGACCATTGTTTATTTTGAAATGAATAACTATCAAATAACGGCTAGACTTATAACATAAGATGATATTAATAATACGCAAGGAAAGGCGATTGTATGGTCTTGCATGGATTGTTAAAGACGAAAGTTTTTTTGACTCAAATCCCAACCCCAAATTGTTCCCGATTCTCTTTATCCAGCTGCAAATATATTTTCTCTAAATTTCTACTTTCCCCATTCTTTTATATTTTGATAAATATATGGATATCCCTGAAGGCTGGTAAGAAATTATATATACATATATAAATCAACACACACGTTTCATATGATTTTAAATACAGGAATGACGTATCATTGGACTAACGAGAATTAGCTTTAAAGCGATTGGCTTTTTTAATTTGGGGTGAAAATTCAGAGTGATAGGAAAAAACGGTTATCTTCAAGAATTTTTATTGTTTTTCAATTTTCTTTTCGGAAACGGTTTGTTCAAGAATAGAAGCAAGCTGATTAAGTTATACTTTTTATATACACACACCTCCTTTATAATTTGAACCGTGATCAAATATCAATAATTTTGACATTTTACAATAGAAAACTGCCGGCTTCATAACAAAAAATAAGAAAATGTAACAATTAATGAACATTGATACATAATCATATAAGGGGTGTTTAAAATATTAACATAAAAAGTTTCACTCATTCTCGAGAAAACTGATAATGCCAAACGTGTGATTTTTTCACCAAGACCTGTCTGGTAGCTAGCGCCATCTACGGTTTCCATAATCCATCTGTTCCTTGTTGACGCGGAAGGATACTTTGGTCAGTTTTATATATAAAACCATATATACATATTTATAGGTAAATAAATAAAATAATGCATTGGCCCAGTCAAAAGTGTTAGGGTTATATATAATTACATGTAAAAAAACTCTACATTTTCGATTGGGTTTGGATATTATTTTATTTGTGCACTCGTATATATATATATATATAGATATTATATACACATACATTAGGTATACATAGAGTACATAATATATATAAAATACAGATATTATATAAAATCTTAACACTTTCGACTGGGTTAGTGTATTATCTTATATATGTTCTCGTGTCTACTTTCTGGAACATATATGTGACCATGGATTAGTGGGAAAGTAGCTAATAGCAGCTCTAGTTAGTTTTTGTTTTATTACAATAAAAAGAGTGCGAGGCTGAAATAATTACTTACTTGTCAACGTGTTAATGTTAAGATCCTAGTTAGATTCTCCTTTCTATATGCTAATATCAATAAAACACTACAATTGTTAGTAACTTTTTTTTATATTTCAGGTAAATTTAAGTAATTTGATGTTTCAGTTTAGAAAGTGCACTTTACTTAACATTAAAAGTAAATAATTGGAACCAGAATTAAATTAAATTAAACTAAAAACTAAATTTCTAATTTTGGTTTTCCAAATGGATGGTATGATACGGATTAAAAATAAACTTTCTTTCCCCCTCACCCCTAATTAACCAACCACCCCATTAGGAATTTCACTAAAACGGTTCTTATATTCGCGCCACGTTCTCTTAGATGCGCCCATTACATTGGTACTTGAGTAAAGGGTGTTGGAAAACCATTTAAATAGAAGAGAGCCCGGCGATAATTTTACGATGACTAGGGTGCTAGAATATAAACTAACTATTAAAGTCTTTAATGCAAACAAAACTTAAAGGGCCAGTATCGAATCCTCCTTTGACAAATCCCTTCTCACTCTCCATTTTTTTTTTAAAGATACACCACTGAAATATTTTATTTAAAGGGGGATGACGAGGGGTATTAGAGTGAAGGGGGTGGGAGTTTGGGGGGAAAAAAAGGGGGTGTAGAGAATCCCAAGAAACTTTGTTAACAAAGAAATATCGCGACTTGACTCCGTTCTTTATGTCGAGACATTTTCTTCACTGAACCATTCGTTATTTTGTTGGTTTCATTTAGAATGGAGGAAGAAAAAAGTTTTATTTGAAAGGAGATGGAGGAAAAATCATTCTCTGTGACCTTACTTAAAGGTAAGAGGAGTTTTCCTTTATGTATTCCATTGCCGTATTGTGCTACGTGTCAACTTATACCATTATTAGACTAATTTAAAAAGCTCTATAAGGCCAAATGGAGCTGTGTAATTTAATAACTTGTTTTCTAATAAAAAGCTTCAAAGAAAACTTTATAAACAATTAAAAAGGACCTAAAAAGCAAAAAAATCAACTTAAACATTTACTAAAATATTTTATTTCTATTTTACTTTCCAACATGTTGTATTATAATGCATTCGTGAAATTTTGTGTCCTTGAGAACATTATGTATCCAAACGTTTTATGTTCCGATTAATTTAACAATAAAATTGGGTCTAGCACCATTCTGTCTATTTCCGTGTTTGTCTGTCTGGCTGGTTTTTTTTTTGCCGGTCTGTCTTTGTCGGTTTTGTTTGATAGATTTCGTTCAGAATCTATATTTAGATTTTATGTGTGATTATATTAAGGCTAAATCGTTAATCTAATTCCATATTATAATTTAAGTTTTGTTAACTTATTTTTTAAATTCTTTGAATATCCGGAATTCTTTGAGAACTGCTTTAAGGACGATTTGTTCCATAATGAATGTCTATGGAGTGTTTTACGTGGTAAATAGAACTGTATATAATTATTTTTAGCAGAAAAATTGATCTGAACATAAGTCTAATAATATTATTTTTAATTTGAAATATTTCTATAATAGCTTAAACTATTTAGTTCAAAACAATCACTAGTTAACTGTCTAATATGATACAACTAATGTTTTTTGTTTTCTAATAAAATTATTTGAGATGTTCTTATATTACTGATGACTAATTTATATAAGACTTAAATATTATATCTTACTTTCTAGGTAATTTATATTAGCTAATACGAATAAGAGTCAGAATTATGATAGTATAGCTATATTTAATTTTATTTAAAGTAAGTTAATGGATTAAAACATATTTGTTTTAAGAAATATTGCCACCTTCTAATTCGTATTCTCGGTAAATCTAGCATTATTTATTTTTTAAATTGCTACCTTAACAATTTTGATTTTGTTTTCTAATTTATTAAGACCCAATATGAGAATACCTGTAAAAACGTATAAAAAGTTAGGTGGACTATTGGAAAGACTAAACATTTTTACTTCCACTTGAAACCTTGGAGAGATAAGTATTGTGATCGTAAAAAAAACTATAGATTTTGATAGATATTACCATGTCATAATCCACTGCGACTTTTTTGTTTACCCAGTGATGCCGTCTGTCTGTATGTTACTCGGCCTATAGCCGAAACCAGATTATTTTTTGGAATTAAATATCCAACCCTAAAATTAAAGAGTAGTTTACTTTAAGGATAAAAGACAGAAACGTGATTTTCTAGAATTTGACACTAGCGGTTTTAATTAAAGTTCGTATCTAGGCATTGTTTAACATTACACACAAAATGGTGCATCTTAATCTTCCAGGAAAACTACTTAGAAGATACTTAACATATAAATCTCCTATTTGGGTACTAATTATATCCGCAATACTTTAAGATAAGAAATAACTTTTCGTTGCAAAGTTGTAAGGTTACTAGAAATAAAAATAAATATCCAAAATATATTTTATCACACCAATATTTTCCGAGCTATAGGCAAATAAATTATTAAAATTCAGGTCTTGGAAATAGGTGAGCTTATTGTTATGGATGCTCTTTGGTGGACAATATATTCTTCTTTTAATCATTGTGTTTCTGTACTGACGTATATTATTTCATCCATTTTTTTTTATATTTCAATAATATTTTTCCGCAGCAAAGTTGATTATTTCATCATATATCTTACAAGTTTTAAGTAAATGTCTATCTATTTCTAAGTAAAATACTAACAAATCCTGTGATGTGCACATGTATCATTTATTTTAAACTACTTAAATGGATTTTTGATTAAAAACAAATTATCACCTCGTCTTACTACCCGTTTGGGTTATACTCTTAACATTTAATTACGTTAATAGTTTTAGGAATTAGGAAGGCTATATATAGAGTAAGTGTACCCGCATTTGCGTGTAGTGTGAGAGTGGTAAAACATGTTTGAAAAAAAAACTACCCTCAATAGACACGATCAGAATTCGAACCTTGATCTCTCGATCATCGGAAGTCTAGTCTTCTGTGAGAGTAGCATCTTATACCATGCGTCCACTGAAACGGTTTTGATAAATATTCATAGCCACACCTTCTCGTGGATAATAATTATAAAAAAGAAACTACAATCATATGCCATCAAAAATATATAATTTATTTCCATTCTCTATGAACAAAAAGATTGACACATTATTCGTTCGTCCCCCGTCACCCCGTGCCCCTCTACCAAACATTTCGAAAAAAACAAAACAGAATATCTCATAAATAATACTACTATCCAAAATAGATGGTATTATTCTAATAACAAATAAACTGAGCCTTGTAATTAAAGAATAAACGATAAAGGTGAGCTGGTGGTCTAGGGGTAAGGTGTCGGACTTTTGAGCTGGGGGTCCGGGGTTCAATCCTTGGTCCCGGCACAGATATATCTGATTACAAAACCCTTCCTTCACCTTTGACAAGACGTGTATTAATCACAACTTGTGAATGTGGAGAATGCCAGACCTCCACCGTGGTTCGGATTCCACATTAAACTGTAGGTCCTCCATTTCATCTCACAACCACCCTACCATTACACATTAACGTAAGTGCGTATAAGCCGAACGGGTAGTAAGATGCGGTGCTAATAATAATAATAATAATAATAATAAACGATAAAGAGTGTTTTGTTAGTGGAAACATGGTGGACAGAGTTAACATATCCCCCGTCCTCCTAGAAAGGGCGATGATAATGTTACGTGAAAGGGCACACACCCTTCTCGATATTCGACCCGCGATCGACCAGTGCGACCTCCCACCTTTCCCCCTGTCCTCACACTCCCCTATCACACTCAAAACAAAGACATAACAGTATAATTAGGACCTAACTATTGAGTGGGTGCGGTCCAAGTCTCGACACTCATTATATTTATGAAGATTACACTGGATCAAGGAGATGGGGAGGGGGGGGGAGGGAGGGAGGGAAGGACCCTATTTGACCCGGAGACTTCAAAAGGTAGTGTAGGAAGGGAAAAGGGGAGTGTCTCATTTTATGGTTGTTAATGTGGTTGAACTACGTGGGATATTTCTCGTTCATTTTGATTTACAAGAGTGTACCAGCGATATCCTAAAATGCCATCGCTAAAATTGTTGGTTTCAAACTTTTTTATTTTTCATTTGAAAATGTAGCTTTTACTCATTTGATTTTCAGGAAATTACATACAACATAGTCTTCATAAATTTTTTTTTATAAAATACAAACATATTTAATTTTAATTTTGTGGTCAACGTTGATAAGAAAAACCTTCGGTGGCCACGTGGACTAAGGCGTCACTCTAGCTATAGGCTGGAATGCCAGTGATGGGGATATTGGATTTCGAACCCCAGTTGGGAGTATTGAGGTTGGTTTTACACTCGTCTTCCACGCAAATTTGGATACTTTTCCTCTGAATTCAACTTTTCTCGGTGCTAACAAACTATCGTAATTAGTAAATAGGTGTATATCCCGAACAGGTAGTAAGACGCAGTGCTTTTTTTTTTACATTTTACTATATTCTTAGTGTTATTTTAGCATAAATTTTGATAATATCCATACACATCTATATCTAAATATTACATTATTTGACATATTCTTAACATTAAAGTATATCTAGCTACTATTAATAAAAATAAAAAATAAATATTTCAAAAATATACCTTATGCCGATAAAATTTGAGTTTTACTAAAAATAGATGTATATATATTTTTTAAAGTGACCACATCTTACTACCCGTTCAAGTTATACGCCTATGTACTAGTTACACAAATAATTTTAAGTATTGGGAAGGATCTATTTAGAGGAAGTGTACTCATTTGCTTGGAGGGAGAGTAGAAAACCCTTTAGGAAAAACCATCCTCAGTACACCCGACCAAGAATCGAACCTCGATCCCCCCGTCATCGATAATCTATCCTACAGCGAGAGTGGTGCCTTAGACCTTGTGTCCACCAAATCGGATGACCATCTCTGTTTATAATCAATATCTGAATATAACACGTTATTTAGGAGTAGTTAACCAATAATAAATGTTTTAATATTGTTACTAAATACAATATAACGATTGACCTCAGTGGTCTTGGGGTAAAGTGCTCACCTCAAGACTTGGGTGTTCGTGGCTTTGAACCCAGTCGTGATCAACAGGTTTATACTTAGGAAGTTGTGTTACGGAGTTTTATCACTAAGTATGAGGAAGTAAAACCGTCGGTCTCATGACGATTGTAGAAAGTGTGTGAAAATACCTTGCCCGGCAAAATTGGTAGGTTATTTCACGCTCGCTTATAGAAATTCCACGTGGAAGGCAACAGAGAACCACCACTCTTCATGAACTCCCTTAGTACATCGGATATCCTACCAGATGGCGCAGGTAACACTAATCAGCCAAGGGTTTGAGTGTATGCCCAGCTCCGGATGGATATAAATCACATCAAACCAGGGTCGTATTTAAAAGGGGATGGTTACGGGATTAATCCCGCATTTTCCCCCTCCCTCCCCCTTCCCCGAAAACAAATGTTTAAAAAATACCAGAGGCGAATGAGGTAGAAATAGTTTTAATAAAGAATAACTGTTAGTGAGTGCCTGTCCTATTGGAATGGATGAGTATGGATAAGAGAATGAGGGTGGAGTGCCAGCTATGGGGAGACTTAGTGTGTGCACGCATTTAATATGAAGGTCACAAGGTGTATTTCCACGAACTTTCCTTGTTAATATTGTTGGAAAGATCCCTGCTTTGACCTTTTGACATAAGTGTTAATGTTTTTGTCTGTTGACTTGAAGCCAATTTTATAGTTTGCTATTGAGTACATTTTAAAATAATTTTATTTAGTAGTTTTGTTTTATTTCACCTACTAGGCTGTAAAATATTAATCGGAAAGGAATTTTAAATGGCAAACATGACCATGATTTATTAAGCCAGGTTATAATAAACTGAACCAAATTTAAGCTACATTTAGACGTGTTAAGGGGTTTTGATAACCTTTCCTATCACCCTTAAGAGGAGAGGAGGGAAATTATTAACTCTTTGTTTGAGTGTTTGGTCATGTTTAAGTTTAGTGGTGGTTATTTCTAGTATTTATTATAGGTATTTCTTAATTCATTTATTAGAACTATGCAAAACTAACAAGTAAGTTACTTACAAATTTTTTTCTTTCCTAAGATATATTTTGTGCAGCTCACCTGAATATACTTTATTGGTCTAAGCCAAGGTAATTTCAAATATAAATGTCTGAAATCAAACATGGTAGCTCGTTTATTTATCATCATTGTTTTAGCTTAATTTTCTAATGAAAACATAAAACAGATTGTTGTTGATATTTAGTTTGATCATACTTATTGCCAAGCTTATAGATAGCAGACCCAATACAAATTCATGTGTAACTTTTTCAGTTCTTTATAGTACATTTTTAGAAAATTGATTGATACTATGTTGTATTATATGTAGACCTATAAACTATTTTGTAAAAAATACAACATAATAACATTTGCACGGTATAAAAAATATACATAAGTGTATACCGGTACTTTACTACTCACACATATATAGTTAATTAGTAGAGAGCTTAAGTTTACTATCAATTTAAGTGGTTCCCATTTTTTTTCCCCTACAAAATACAAGTATGATAGTGTAATAAAATATTAATCTTTGTGCTATAAAATATTTCTTGTTCATTATTTTTTTGGGATCCTGCCCCCACCCCTCCCCGCTGCCTCCCCCCTACCCAACATAAATCCTGAATACGGGCCTTCTGATCAAACCAATCTTCACGTTATTGGATTTAAGAACAAAATTATTACAATAGACTGTCATAAAAGAAGATTACATACAGCACGATTGTGTCATGACATTTATTACTCTAAATACTCTGCTGAAGTTAGGAGGATCCCAACGGCGTTTATTTTTAAAACGCAGAATAGTGTATCTTCTTTTCCGTGACTCCCCGTTCATATTGGAAGGTTGAAAAGGTTCAGAGTATTGTGGTTCATAGTATTGTGAACGCCTAATGGCTGAAGAAGCTCTTGTTTCTTAAAGACCTAAGCAAACTTTATTGGCATGATCAAATTCTTAGGATTAAAACCATGGCAACAATTTAGAACATTCTTTCAGTCAGAAATGAGTTTACAAAATTCGAGGAAATAAATAATGTGGTGGCGTGGCGGGTTTTCTAGGTAAGCATGTTGAAACTACGCCTTTTATATATTTTACACCACTCTGCTCTCATTTGACAAATCACCCACAGGCTCTGCTCTGCATACGCCATATGGGAATGCATGTTCGTTGACTCCTGACTAATGAACGTTCTACTGAGTGATGAGAACAATTCAAAGGTACTTCTGTTCTGGGTGTCCGGGGTTCAATTCTTAGTCCCGGCACAGATTTATCTGATTACCAAACCCTTCTTTCACCTCTGAAAAGACGTGTATTAATCACAACTTGTGAATGTGTGGAACGCCAGGTCTCCACTGTGGTTCGGATTCCACGTTAAACTGTAGGTCCTCCATTTCATTTCACATCACCCTACCATTACACATTAGTGTAAGTGCTTATAGCCCAAACGGGTAGTAAGATGCGGTGCTAATAATAATAATAAATAATAATTCACAGGTACAGTTTAAGCTAGCTCTGCTTACCCTTGCAACACTCTACAACACGACACTGGAAATTAATATCATCAAGCAAAAAACATGACAAATTAGGAGACATTGCTCTTAACCCTTTCATCACATTTAACTTTACGTGGTCATATCTATCCCGGCGTCCTTGGTTTGGAACTTGACTTGGTTAGTATACGAAATAATCACCTACGAATACATACTAGATAAAAATAGCTATAATATTATAATAGAGATGTTCAAATGACACCATACACTTAAATGCTCTAATCATTTTGGAAATACTTTCATCATTAAATCTACCTACATAAAAGGTGGAACTTAAAAGAAACTATTCCATCATTTTAGTAGAATGATAATGAGAAACAATTTATACGAGGCAACAAAAAGCCACATCAGTAAACCCATCTTCGATTAGAACCCATCTCTTCTTCCTCAACAAACAAGACCATACTAATGCCCTTCCCTAAGCATTTGCCCACTGACACGGGTTATTCAACAGCTATTTATTTAGTGGAGCAAAGTTTAAATTTGTATTCATTTGCACTCAAATTATTCAACTAACTTATTCCCCTTTAAGTACGTCTTCAAAGCATTTCAAATGTGTTTTGGGAGTAGTCGCTACTCTCGACGAATTATAAGTTTAATTTTAGACTCCCGAGGGTTTCGCCCTTCAATGACTACACTTCCCCCCTCACCTTCACCCTACCCCCTAATTGTGTCACCCTTTTCTCTGTACAGTCAGCGTAAAACATACCTCAAGACAGCAGGATAGTACCACAGTACGATTGAAATATGAATCAACCTTATGGACAGTTACAAAAGTTACTAGCCACATTTTTCATAAATGAACCCGCTTCGATGGTCGTATAAAATACACCACTCTATAAATAGACTGAACTGCCCATGGAAGGTAAATTGGGTCTCTAATCCTGGTCTTGACCAAATGGTATTTCACTCTCCCTCTAAAAAAATTCTGATACACTTCCTCTAAATTCAACCTCCCTTATCCTTAATTCATTAGAGTAAGTAGGTGACCTGGTGGTCTATGGGTAAGGTATCAGACTTCTATGCTGGCGGCCGGAGTTCAATCCTCGGTNGGTAAGGTGTCAGACTTCTGTGCTGGCGGCCGGGGTTCAATCCTCGGTCCCGGCAAAGATTTATCTGATTACCAAACCCTTCCTTCACCTCTGACAAGACATCATGTGAATGTGGGGAATGCCAGGCCTCCACCGTGGTTCGGATTCCATGTTAAACTGTAGGTCCTTCATTTCATCTCACAATTACCCTACCATTACACATTAGCGTAAGCGCGTACAACCCGAACGGGTAGTAAGACGCGGTGCTAATAATAATAATAATTAGTGTAAGTAGTACATTGGCGTATAACCTGAACAAGTAATAGTATTTGCGGATATAAAAAAATGGGTTATTAAACAAATGGTTTTGTCATTTGTATTTTCCCACTTCTTTATTTGTTCTCCTAATTCCGGACCTCTCCACTCAGTAACGTTATCAACTCACCTAGTGTCTGGAGTTTGTGTGTTTCGGCTCTAATTTTTAGTCCCTCGGGGGGGTGTTCGGTATTACTAGCTAAGGGTATTGGGCTAATTATTCATTTATTATTTCAAAACAATTGTTTCGGCAAAATAAATTAAATATTTCTACTTTGGGAGCAGAGAGTGTAATTCTCTTCACAAAATAATATCAACAATTCTTATATATCTGTCAATGGTGTCCTTTAATTTTATGAACTCTTTTTTTCTTTTTTGTTTAAAGATTTTCTCTTCAAATGATAATGTGCCTTTGACCAATATTCAAAAACTTTAGAGATCATTATGGGTTGAAAACTAAAATCTGATCTTCTACTGGATTAATATTTGATTCAATTTGGGTTAAAATATTGTTTGTTGTTAATTTTTTTGTAAACTCCATATCACGCAATTCTTTCAATACCAAGTTAAGGTCATATTTTATAGTTTGATATGAATATGAATCTTTGTAGGATTATCCCACCGATGATAACTGCTATGAGATATCGTGAAATTTCCTAAATTTTTAAACTTCATTGATGAAATTGAGTGTTTCGCTATTTTAAATCATGTGGGTTACTCCCGCTGGAAGATTAACCAAGTTTCAAACAAAGAAGCTAAATTTTCTAACAAAATTAGGACTATAACCAAACTTACACCTTGTTATGTGTGGAGTTTATCTTCTCAAAACACAAACCAAATTTGCATATGTCAAAAATTAAACCACTAAAGACACATTCCACGTACCGAAGACTTTTAAGGAGGTATATCTTTTGGAAACATTTCGCCTATGCATTAGCTCTAACCTTTTATCAATTTAAGGTGATTGGATTAGTTTATAAGCCGAAAATAACGAGGTTTTTTGGTCGGGTTAAATGGCGTTGACGAAATTTAAAAGGTGTTTCTGATTAAATTAATAAGCACAATTAAACAAGATAGTAGGACCAAAACCTTCGGGTTTGACTTTAATAATATTATTATTATTATTATTTAGCACCACGTCTTACTACCCGTTCGGGTTATACGCTTTAAGTACTAATTACGCTAATGGATTGGGAATTGGGAAGGTTGAATTAGATGAAGTAAACCCGCATTTGCGTGGAGGGAGAGTGGAAAACCATTTAGGAAAAACCACCCCCAGTTCACCCGACCGAGATTTGAACCTCGATCTCCCCGTCGTCAGCAGCCGAGCTCAACACGACTAGCGCGTTAGCCAACTACGCCAGCGAGGCGGGTGACTTTAATATTGAATGGCGGGGTTTGAGACCCATGCTTCATTACTGTTTCCCTTCCTTTTTCCAAGAATATTTCATCCAAACCAATTTCAGTGCTAGAATGCTCTAATAAAAACGTAATAATCGATATAGACTCGATTAAAAAGGAGATAATAATAATCATCATCAACTGTTTCCAGCCTGTGGCTGGGTCGGTTCTGTAAAAAGCCTCCATCCTCTTCTTTTCCTTCCACCATTTTTCCTCCTTTAATTGCTTCCATTCTTCTCCTCTCACCTGAACACTTTCTGTTATCTGTAGGTCTCCCATGAGCCCTCTAGAATTGCGGATTAGGGTATATCTATCAGACTACTTTCAATTAGGCCCCACTCGATTCGTGGAATAAAGTATACTTGTAAGCTAGTACACATGGATTTCAGAACAACGTGGAGTTCCATTCAACTCTTAACCACTAACCTAAACTAAACTAGCCTAACTTAATTTAACATAATCTAACCTAACCTAACCCAACCCAACCTTACCTCCATGTTCCGTTTTGAACAAAGTAATTATGAATTTATTTTTTACTCCGCAGTTTGTGTAAGGATATTACCGAGCCCGGGTGAGTTGTTCCGTAATTCGTGTCCACCTCCTCCCATATTGTTTTTGGCCTCCCTTGCGGTCTTTTTCTTAAATACTCTATTTCCATAATTTTATTTGTAAGTGAGATATGTATTACTAGACTTACAATGACATGGAGATGGGTATTTTAATTATAGTAGAGTGTGATGAGGGTAGTTTCAAAACACAAATTGGATGTAGGCCTACACTCTCCATCCATGCAAGTTCGGGTACATTTTACTTTAAATTCAACCTTCCTTATCCCTAAACCCACTAACGCAAAGTAAGATACGATGCTCAAAAAATTAATTTATCTCTAAAGGGAAGATGCGAGACTTTTTTTTTTTCAAAAAAACCTTTATTATTCCGTCTGCACCGATGATCACGTGATCCATGACTTTCGGTTCCCAATACACGGGGTTTCCGGTTGCACTGGTGGTGGTATTTTCAAGATTGTTTTTTTCAATACTCTCATTATGCTAATGCGGTTAATTAATTTTATTTATTCTTAACACTTAGCTTAAGTTGTTTATAGTCACATTTTAAAAAACTTTTAAGATATCTTATTTAAATTTTTGATGCCGGAATAAGAATAGCCTGCCGCTGTATTATATTATTAGTTTGTAAGTCGGGTGTTGATATAATTTCGTGAGTAGAAAATCCTCTATGAGCTCACGATTATTCGCTTAGGTTTGAATCTCTATTAATTACTCAAAGGTTTTAATGTCAACCCCTGTACGGGGTATTTTCTCAATATTCCCTTATTATTTTACG
Source organism: Timema shepardi (assembly GCA_902151425.1). Classification (NCBI taxonomy): domain Eukaryota; kingdom Metazoa; phylum Arthropoda; class Insecta; order Phasmatodea; family Timematidae; genus Timema; species Timema shepardi. Next base: position 484,063 of record CABFVX010000085.1, on the reverse strand, counting down.
TTTTCAACTAGATTTTGAGAATTCACCAACACAGGCGACACCACTCCCACCATTTTATAACAATTTGTCTTTTTCAGACTTCACCAGCCCCCAACATTAGCTGTATAAAGTTTATGAAATTGTTTCACTTTTCACATGTCAAAAAGGGGAAGAGGGTTGGAAAATGGGAAGAGGGGGGTAAGAAAGGGTGGTTGGTGGAGGAGGGGGATGATATTAAATTCTCAGCTGAGCCAAAAGACCCCGGATTATAAATTAACTCTTGGTTTTATTAATCTTGCGTATTTCTTTGGCTCATGTGGGTTTTATGTTCTGTTGGTAGATTTGAGCTCAAGGGAAAACGTTTATAAGGCTCACATTTCAGCCGGGATGGCCTGGACCATAACGGAGGGGAATTTCAATCTCGACGTTATTGACACACTACTGGAATATTGTTTTACTCTTTATTGTATACCAACTGTAATTTTACACCTCGATAATGTTTTTGATATTATTGTTTTCTTAAATATAATATTTAAATAACATTGATTGACTTGATATTAAAAACGAGAAACCAAATGTAGCATGACCTTATCGAACAATTGTTTTAGTTATAAAAGATAATTACACCCGACTCGGACTCGAAACCCAACATCTCCGTCATCGGAAGTCTAATAATTTTCGAGATTAATATCTAAGACCATTCGACCATCGAATTGGGTTATTAATAAGTTAAAGCAATATTTTATTAAACTATAATTGAAATCCCTTTCTCCCAGATTTGAGTCAGACAAGTTGTTTTATAGTAATTTATTTTTGGGCGCACTGTTTATCCTATCCGGTATAGCGCTGTTTTCACATTAAAATTGTAGTAAATGAAAGGTACAATATGACGAAAAAAATTTACCATAATTTACATTCCAGGGCTCCAACATTTTCCACCCCGTTACCAAACGTAATTAAGAGGGTGATCTAGGTGAAGTGAAAAAAAGGTAAGTGTTTATTAATTTTATAAAGCAAAATTGTTTTTATTCAAAATAAATAAAACAATTCTCCAGTAGAAACAAAGAACTTCATTTTCTTCACATGACATCAAAAGTTGTTGAATATCTGTCATGAGTATAGCAGCATTAGATGACAAACTTCTTAAATGAAGCGAAAAAATTGTCAATAAATTCTAGGACACCCTTGATATATTATTCAACAATTGTTGATATCATCTTGTAAAGAAATTTAAACTTTATCTTTCTACTGGGGAATTATTTGTTTTTCTCTCTAAAAAGTTTTATTTAAAAACAACTTCGAAAACACTGTACTTATCTCGCGTTCCCTACTCCACCTCAACGTCTAGACCCACGTGTCCACTGATGCAGTAAACACAAGCCAGTTAAACGCTCTGGCACTAAATCAACAGGGCCACTTTGTTAATGTTTAAACAGTATATTATATATTTATTAAACTCGTGGCTATGATTTAAAATCCACCGGTTTGTAATTGACCATGGGAACTTCCGTTATTTAATTAAATCACCTTTTCAGCCATGAAATTATTTTAGGCATAACGCCAAGCTTACATTGAATGTAGCTACATAATTAATACTGTGTAATTTTGTTAATAACTTGTATTATATAAACATCATATGTGACTATGTGTTGACGCTAGCATTAAAACTCATCTTCAAATTGTATTCACAAGAGAAAATATATTTTAAACAAATGTGTTTCTTTTATTATGTACTATATGTTCTTTTTATATTTAGCTTAATTTCTGCTGATATTAAAGTGTGAAATAGATATGTATAACTAATTATCTTTCATCCGTTTCAAACATGGAGGAGTAAATTTGTCGGAGAATATTTTCTAGTAAATACTTCTTGAAAAATAATAATTAAACTATTAAATTGTACTTTCAAAGAAACAAACCAAACAATTTCAGAATTCAGAGGATAAATTTAATTTTTTTTTAAAGATAACCTAGTCATTAATTTTTATTTTTTTATAAATTTGTACACTGCCCAAATTATGAACTATCAAGATGAATTACATTAAAAAATAAGGACAAGGGTGATACCATTATAGAGGAGGTGTAGCCACATTTGCACAGAAGAGGAGTTGGAAAATACTTTCGCTAAAAAAAAACCTTTGTACACTCAGCTGGGAATCAAAACCCAACCTCTCCATCACCAGAAAACCAGATAATATAAAACTGACGCTTTTATACACGTGCTAACTTAGACAAGTTTACTATCCATAATAACTTAAAAGAGTTAATTAAAGGAGTAATTTTTATTTTAGTTCTTTTTTTACCATTTAAAGTAAATAAATGATATGGTGCACTACCAGATTTTCTCTCCCTTTTAACTTAAAATAAAGATTTACTAAAAATTCGTAATATTTGTGGAACACAATAATCTTAATTTGTGCATAAACAATCCACCAAATATCATAAATCAATTAATTAACAATAACTAGTAAGGAAATATCGAGGAAAGAGGGACACATTTGTCCACCAAATCATAGCAAACAGTTTCACATTTAAAATACCTCAATAAAACATATACTATAGCCTATATTTGCTCAGATTTATTAAAATATATTTCAAATAAAAGATTTACATTTTTAATAGTATTACAACATTTGATTGACGAATGGTTCCATATCCCAAATAGTTTAGAGATATAATAAAAATTGTAAACTTCTGTTAATGTTAATCCTAGGTCCCGGCAAAGATTTATATGATTACCAAACCTTTCCTTCACCTCTGACAAGACATCTTATGAATGTGAGGAATGCCAGGCCTCCACCGTGGTTCGGATTCCATGTTAAACTGTAGGTCCTTAATTTCATCTCACAATCACCCTACCATTACACATTAGCGTAAGTGCGTATAACCCGAACGGGTAGTAAGACGTGGTGCTAATAATAATAATGTTAATGTTAAGTCATTTTCATGGGGAATTGAGATTTGAAATTTTATTTGAAATGTTTAACAGAGCTTAGACGCAAAATGTAACCAAAATTATTCAAGCTAATTTTGATTAAATATATTTTTTCTCCTTTTGTCCTTAGTTAAATACTTAATTTTAGTGTTGTTCATATAATTCCAAAAAATCTTCAGACGGATCTTATGAAAACCCTAGAACATTAAAGTGGTTTTGGCTTTAGTCCAAGATACAGAAAAACCAACGGCATCGTGAAAACCGCTTTTAAGTTTCATGGGGTCATGAAATATTGTGATTTATCACAATCTTGAGATCAATGTTTTGCCGATACGACACCTCGTAGAGAGAGAAAGTAAAAAGAAAATATTATAAGCTTTTAATTATATCACGAAGTCACTGATTACCAGTTTTAGTTCTTGATTAAAACATTTTACTTAACCTAGCTGAGACGTTCTAAAGACGTCCAGAAATCTCACTTTTTTTAAAAGTGGTTAGTTGTTTTAAAAGTATGGTCCATATCAAAATGCAAGTACAAATGTCCCTAAAGGGATAACAATAATACATTTTCAGTTATATAATACACACAAAAAAACATGAAGGTATGAAACTACCCCATTTTTAAAGACTTTATTTTACCCGAAACTACGTTTAAAGATCTAAGTAAATTAAAATTAGGGCCCGGAATTTGATTGCATAAAAATAATTTATAAACGACCTTTAAAATTACCTAGAAATTCTAAAAATAACTACTTTACATTTTCAAAAAAATTACTTAAAAATATGAACAAGTAGCTGTAATGTATATACATGACTAATCAAACACTTGCTTTACAAATGTGAACTAAAAATTAACCATACACTGCAAACCTTTATCAATCAAACTCTTGCATTATGCTAACTATAACATTGATTTACAAATATCTACTTCAAAGCCCTCTCCAGCCTAGTGGCGGTCGCAACAGGAATGTGATATTATACAACCAGACAAGCAAAAAAGGAAACAAAAGTTCATTGCCTGCATTATATTCTCATTACCACAACTGTGGGTTGATAAATGTTGGATTTTTAAAATATTGATAGCATTAAAAAAAATGTACGTATTTAACATGAATGCCTTAAATAGACTCAAAATTGCTTAAAAATAATTTAAAAATTCCTATAAATACCTAAACATGATCAAAAAATGACCTATCAAATATACATTTCTATAACCATAGGATTATAAACAGTGTTTGTACTTATGAGCATTGTATATGATGAACCAATGAAAAAATAACATTTTATGAAAATCTGGGCCTGATAGTGAGAAACAAAAGTCTAGCCTTTTTCAAACAAATAAAGATATTGTGATTATTTTGGTGGTTTTTAATCTTCAGAGCTTTCATTCCTATATTAAGCACATTAATATAAAGATATTTCCCTTCAAGGAGTTGGCACAAATTTAAGTGCTCACATGGTTTAAAGCAGAAATTTCCAACCTCTTACATATCGTGGACCCCCTGAAGCCAATGATAATGCACCACCGCCCCCCTTAATGTCCCCCCGCCATACGATTTGAAATTAAGATTCTACGTACACATTTCTAGTATTCTACGTCAACCATTTCCTATTAATCTAATAAAACAAAAGTTTATCCAGACAGTATAAAAACAATGTTTAATCACATTGTGAATATTTTTTATATAATGTAAAAATATAAATTAAGAAATACTTCAAAATCTTGATATAAATTTTGTGGACCCCCATAAACCTAATCACGGACCCCATTCTAGGAAATTCTGGTCTATGACGTCATTATTACTCTCGGGGTTTGAGTTTTGGTCGGGTTTAATGAAGGTGGTTCTCCCCTAAATGGCTTTTTATCCATCCTTCCGCTTAAATAAGGGTACGATTTCTTTAAACTTAACTTTCTCATCCCTTACACATTGGCGTAATTAGTACAGTAGCCCCATGGCTTCTTTGGTGCTATCTGACAGCTCACAGCTGAATTCCGACAGTCAACATTTAGGTATGTATTTAAATTTTGACTATCAGAAGTGACAGCTGCTAAACACATGTTTTTGCAGCTCATATGGTTCGGCGTAGGGATACATAATTTGGTCTGGTAACTTTTCAAAGCCGTCAGCTGTGAGCTGTAAGTCAGCATCAAAGAAGCCATGGGGCTACTGTACATATGTGTATAAGCCGAACGGGTGATAAGATGCAGTGTTAAAAATAAATTAGGTAGCACTTTTAAATAATATAATTACTTGGTTTTTCGTAGCATTTCTTTACGCCTTTTGACTGTTAATATCAAACTACCATTATTCAAAACATTTGGACAACCTTTTCACTTTTAATTTGAAAATTAAGAAATGTAAATTTATAAATTACCGATGAGAAACCGTCTTAGAAAGAAGAAGACATCTTATTGTTTTTGTTTCTAAATTGTCTATTAGGCAAGAGTAGGCCTATAATCATCAACATAAAGAGCATTGAGACATGTCTCGACCAAAAGGAAGAAAGAAAAGAGAAGGGTTCTATTTTTTTTTTAATCAACAACTCTTTACCTCGTGGTGGAAAAAAAGTTCACTTTGATGTCAAATTGCTACTTGGTGGGTTTGGCTTAGCAATCAAGTAAATTAGATTCTTTATACTTTAGAGAATAAATGTTACTACAATGTATATTAGAGGATAGAAAATAAAAGGCTAGAAAGGGTGCCTTTTATTTGGTACTTTCTCAACAGGAAAGCATCACAAAGATGGTAAGAATTATATACCTTGCATGACTGATTCATTTTCTCGTTTGGAAAATAATGAGATAATTAAATATAACGATTATATATTTATTTTATATAAGGTTTTATGTATTGTATTTAATTTAGGATTTATTATATCTATAATTTAATTTTAAAATGTAAGTAACGCCAATACAATGGCAAATGTTATATTATTATTTAATTCAATCCTATTCTTCACTAAATTATTCTAGTATTAAATACATATTAATACTAGAATATTACTATTAATATTATAATAATCAGATACAAAAGGGATTGGGTCAGGTATCTTCTCACCGTGTTTAAATAGTTATACGCATAAAAACCATATTAATTACATTAATATTGTATAAATTATGAAAATAATTTTTACAGGGGTAAGTTACCCGTATTTTCGTAAAGGGAAAGTGGGAAAACATTTAGGGAAAAACCCTCAGGCACACTCACTGGGATTTGAGCCCTGATCTCCCGGTCAATGGCGAATATTGTAAAAATGAATTCTTAAAACAAATTTTGACCACTGAAACGGGTCTATTGTTAGTTGAATTAACAAGCTACTCTAGTTTAATTTTGTTTCAATCATTATTTTCAGTGTTTACGGATTTATAAAGTACGATCAATATAATTTAAAGTGTCGAAGTTCTTACAAGTGCTCACGGGATTTAAGGAGACAGTACCGCAAGATGGCGGATTGCTGATGGCGTGTGTGTATATTGAATCTAAGACGAGTGCTCAAGTTTTTTTTATTGTTGAGAGGATGCATTTCCTTAACCTATCTATCCTCATTTTAATCCAGAATTTACCACTTATAGTAGTGTCCCTTATCTCTGAGCTATTTTAGCCATGTAGGTATATACTATATAGTCTATTTTCCTGCAATTGATGCAAACTTTTATGCTGGGGAAATTAATGATGCAGAGGGAAAAGGGGGGGAGGTACATTCCACACATTTTCTAGAGCAATATATTGTATATCTCAATTCTCAAAAGGACCCCAGCATTTTTCTTAATAAGTAAAATAAAATGGAGACATTTCTTAACCAAAATTTAAAGTGCATTAGAAAGGTTTCATTATTGTCTAACAGATGGCAGCACTAATTCAATTTGAGTTAAAAATTGTAACGTACCCCTATTTCCCTTCTATCATTTAAAATCCTTTGCCGTCACCAGAAATTAGGAAAATAGGAATAAACACTCTTCTTTTCTTTTCACGGTTTAGATTGGCTTTATAATGCTAATTTTCCGGTACATTTTTCTTTTTTCAGATCAAGGGTGAAATATGCAGTGCAGATCTTCCCCTGCAAGAAGACTATCCGCTTAGCTCATGAATCAAGACTGGCAACATGTTCCTGCCTCTGCGAACTGAATATATCTATTTTATATAAATATTGTATATACTACTTAGGGGATTGTCTCACCACCAGAAATAACATTATTTTTCCAAACACAAGATTACATCAAAACTGATCTATAGACTCAAACGGGCACCTTAAGGTCACTCGACGATGCCAATTTTACTGCACTATTTTAACAAGTGTATAATTATAAGCTATCAATGGTGATTCAATGATTTTTATTCATTACAATTAACGATTTATAAGGGGTCACCCTTGCTATTTTATACCTTTCCTGTATCATTGTTAAGGTAAAGTAATCAATGTACGGGATCTTAAATTTATCACATAGTTAGGCATGCATATGAGGTGTACACTGTGAATTATTAATAATGTGACAGAAAAATAATTCTCAATTTATAAGCAGTTTAAAAGTGATAACAAATTATATAATTTATAACATATATAAATACAGTTCTCTTTATATCCTGATAGTTTGATTTTGTCTCGTTTTGTGTTACAAAATGTAGTGCTTTAGTATTTTTTTTAAACATAACTTTGCTAGTTAATTTTATTAATCTGTCCGAATTAATATTAATATTTCGGTGAGATACCCCCCTACCTTAAAACGCTCGACGACCGGCCGCAAGAGAGGCTTCCCTCACACACGTCACTACTTCTCCACTCGCACGCCCGAGCACCCGAAGCAACAAACACACGGTTTTCAGATGAGTTTTTTTTTTATTAAATCGGACCCTGCTTACATTTCATTATATGGGAGTTGTAGATAAACTCTTCGCAAACAAATAGTGTTTTTAAAAATTACTTTATGGCCATTATGGGCCGCTTCCAAGCCCTTTTTCGGGAACACCTGTTTTTACAAACTCGTGATTTCCGCAAAGTGTTATGATTATTTTTGTACGAAAGTCTTTTTGTAGGTAAATACCTACAAGAGATACAATTGAAACCCCGAAACCAGTTACTGTAATAATTACAACTCCAGTAATTTAATGTCCAAAAAATTGTAATTTTTCACGATTTTGATGTTTTATTGATAAAAGTTGTGAGCCGATTTCAATCAACCAGGGCTCTTTTTTTTTTCTTTTTAAGCGCTATCACGGACTATTTTTTGTTTTCCGAAACAAATTTTTTTTCACAATTTAAAAGTGAAAATACCAATTTTCGGCACTTTTATGAATTTTTTTAACGTAAAAGCTACAAACCGAATTAGCCCAAAGTATGTACATTCAATTTCTACGATTTTTCTCCTAATTATCACGTTGATAAAGTGGATGGTTAATTTATTTTAAGAAAAAACCTATCTTACCTGGACTATAAAGAAAGCTATTTTAACTGAGTAATTTGCGTATAAGCCGAACGGGTAGTAAGACGCGGTGCTAATAATAATAACTGAGTAATTAGAAGTTTTCTTACACAATAATCTCAAATGTATGAACAATTATTACTTTGATCTAATTTGGAACATTTGGGTTTTTAAATGCCATACACGCTCTAATATAGTAAAATTTAAATTATTTAGAAAACTAAGCATTTTTCATCATATCACCGAAACACTACAAATTGGTAAGCTATTTCGCAGAAGATGTATTCATAATTAATTAAATCACAACCATAAATTTATGAGAAGATTCTTTTAGCAACAAAATGTATGTAAATAAAATTTACTTTTATTAATAAAAAGTGTTTATTTATAGATTTGCATAGCAATTTTATTTCGAAAATTACTTTAACTCTCACTATCAAATCATATATATGTACACAATATTTTAAACTAAATTTCAACACCTTTATTTATATATTTATTAATTTTTTACGCATACATATGATTTTTCTATCATTTACGTGTCTGAAGATTAAGGGAAACCTACTCCGAATCTAGTGTATCTTAGTTCGAATTCAGGTCTTGCTTAAAACCATTTAGTATACAGTTTACGATTGTGTCTTTCTTCCAAGTATTACAATTATTTATGTTGCCAAATTTGGATATTTGGTGTTTAGGTTAAGTGAGTTAGTAATTAATGTATGTGCTGATATAAGCTTGTGTTTATAAAATATATCATATTAAATTAAATAAACGTTTATTCTAACATGATAATTAATCTTAAAATTATAGCTAAATGCACATTTTTATGTTTTATTCTATAAAAATATAATATTTTTTCACTGACACAACTAATATACCACAAGTACTTATTTCTATGCATAAAATATTTTATCTTACTAATTTATGAGTAATAACTTTTATGTTTCGTACTATAGGCTGTGTTTAACTCCTTTTAAAGATATGAATTATTGCACTTATTTACATCTTTAAAATCGTCATTAAAATAATTGAATGAAAAAAATATGATGTAACGTCAGTATAAAATATTATTGGCTTGAACCGATTAAGCTACAATACTTGTGTATAATCCCTTCCCCTTACCATAGACTATTTTGAAACATTATACATAAATAGACCTACAAGTTAAACAATAAATTTGGAAGTAGCTTTACAAAGTCGTTGTTGGTAAGTGATATGGTGGATATAATTGTTTTACTTTGCATATTCGTTTTATTGAATGAATAAAACCTTAGGAACAAAAATAAATAGGAAAAAATAAAACAATACCTCTCATTTAAAACTTGTGATATCAAACCTGTGACAATGTATTTTGTGTTTTCAATAAAAAAAATGTTTATTTAGCTCAATAATTAAGACTAAGTGTTAGCGAAATATTAAAACATTTGAAAAACAATTTTACAGAAAATTAAGATTAAGTAAAAATAGTTTGACCTAGAACTTTCCTTGGAAAAGAATTTATTTTTTGACTAAGTTTAGACAATATGTTTACGTAGAAATATTTAGCTGGAATAATTAGATAAATGAACATTTATTGAATAATTATAATATATATATATATAAAATAACTTGTGATTAGAAAGTGCATGTCAATGGTAAAGTATATATATATATATATATATATATATATATATATATATATATATATATATATATATATAT